>OW799237.1:118737776-119297843 GCA_941918925.1 Phyto melanocephala | reverse complement strand
ATTCATATTATTTATTACATAATTTTTATTTTTGTCCTTTAGTCATCTAGTCAGTCAGTCAGTCAGTCAGTCAGTCAGTCTTCTTACTATTTATTATTATATTGATCTTGTTGATCCTTAGTTTTATTTTATTTTATTTTTTTTTAAATTTTTATTATTTATTTAAACAGATTTTTTTTACGTAATTAAAGAAAAACCCGCGCCATACAAAATTTTATAAAGCAACAGGGTCCCAGTTTTATGAGTAAGGTGCCCTTAATATATTTTTTAAAAATTATTTCCCCTCCTAACAGTGTTTCTTTCACTCAGTTTTGCTATTCTCCATTTTTTAATATTTTTTTTTAACATATATTGTTCTTGTTTAACACGTATGCATGTGTGTGTGCAGCAATAACACAGGTTTACCCCTTCCTAACAGTATTTTCATTCAGTTTAGCTATTCACCATTTTTAAATATTTTTTTTAAGTTAATATGTTGCAAAAACACAGGGTTTCCCCATCGTGCGAAAACATTAACACGTAATGGGGTTTCAGTTTTATTCCAATATTTAATTTATTTATACCCATACATATGTAGATTGCTGCTGCATGCACATTATTATTCATATTATTTATTACATAATTTTTATTTTTGTCCTTTAGTCATCTAGTCAGTCAGTCAGTCAGTCAGTCAGTCAGTCAGTCAGTCTTCTTACTATTTATTATTATATTGATCTTGTTGATCCTTAGTTTTATTTTATTTTATTTTATTTTAAATTTTTATTATTTATTTAAACAGATTTTTTTTACGTAATTAAAGAAAAACCCGCGCCATACAAAATTTTATAAAGCAACAGGGTCCCAGTTTTATGAGTAAGGTGCCCTTAATATATTTTTTAAAAATTATTTCCCCTCCTAACAGTGTTTCTTTCATTCAGTTTTGCTATTCTCCATTTTTTAATATTTTTTTTTAACATATGTTGTTCTTGTTTAACACGTATGCATGTGTGTGTGCAGCAAAAACACAGGTTTACCCCTTCCTAACAGTATTTTCATTCAGTTTAGCTATTCACCATTTTTAAATATTTTTTTTAAGTTAATATGTTGCAAAAACACAGGGTTTCCCCATCGTGCGAAAACATTAACACGTAATGGGGTTTCAGTTTTATTCCAATATTTAATTTATTTATACCCATACATATGTAGATTGCTGCTGCATGCACATTATTTTCATATTATTTATTACATAATTTTTATTTTTGTCCTTTAGTCATCTAGTCAGTCAGTCAGTCAGTCAGTCAGTCTTCTTACTATTTATTATTATATTGATCTTGTTGATCCTTAGTTTTATTTTATTTTATTTTTTTTTAAATTTTTATTATTTATTTAAACAGATTTTTTTTACGTAATTAAAGAAAAACCCGCGCCATACAAAATTGTATAAAGCAACAGGGTCCCAGTTTTATGAGTAAGGTGCCCTTAATATATTTTTTAAAAATTATTTCCCCTCCTAACAGTGTTTCTTTCATTCAGTTTTGCTATTCTCCATTTTTTAATATTTGTTTTAACAGTAGGACTGATTAATTTAGTAAAAGTCTGGCAATGCTTGGCACGTAAATGTAGAACAAGCAGAAACTATCAATATTACAGTTTTAGGGAAATTTATTCACTGATAGAGCTTGTAAAGAGAGTAACATTGCATCGCTAACTTCAAACATAACTGTTATTGAAAATAACAGAGTAAGAGAGCACAAGAAGATTAATATAATTTTTTCCTTAATATTTTGACGTGTGTAAGTGTATCTAAATAAATAAACACAAAGTACTATGTTGTAGCATGCAATAACGAAAAATACTTTTAGTTCTATCCTGTGAATCGTGAACGTTGCGCGCGTTTGTATTTATGTGCGGAGAAAATTTATTGTGTTTTTGTATACAAAATGTATATATGATTACATTAGAATTGTAATTTATTTAACTTAAAAAATATACATATATATATATATATATATTCATATATATAACAATATCTACAAAATATCAAAAAGATGTTTAAAAAAGTTAAATCAATATCGAATGTGCTAATATTTATCATATCTTTATCAACAACAGTGGTAATATTACTAAGTTTTCCCCAGTTTTGTTTTGTAAATAAAATCTCTACGTACATTACTGATATTCCGTGTTAAAATTTTTTTATGCAATCAAAACGTTTGAAGCTCCCAGTTATTTATACGTGTGTTCATAAAATGGTAATTTTAACATTTAAAAATTCATAAATAAGAAAATATATATATGTATGTACTACATACGTATAGAAAAACATAACACAAGGTAATGAAATTAAAACTACTGGCAAATTGTATGTAAATATGTATACATATACATATGCATGTGTGTGTACACACATAGTAAAAAAATAAAACCATAAGAATTTACTCTGAGTGGCTGCTATTTTTTGTTTGATGTAGATAGTAAGTGCAAATTAAAAAAAATTATTTTGTTTTTGTGCTAGAAATAAAAAATACCAATTGAAGTTTATGACCTTATGTGAGTTAGTTGGGTGAGTGTATAAGCTAAACACCAGTTAAAATATTTTATATGGCTCCCATGCATATTCTTTTAAAATGCATGTGTTTTTATACTGAGCGAAAAAATAAATTTTTGAAAGTGAAAAAGGCTGAAATAGCAACATAAAAAAATTAAAATGTTTAAAAATAAAACACAAGCGTTTTACGCTCAATGAAGAACAATGACAATAATCATAACAATTACTTTACAATTACAATTTATTTACAAGTGTACACTTATAAAGAACACTTCAAAATATTGTCTCGCGTGCGTTAAAGGAGTTAATATTATTATAACAACTAAAATATAAACAATTATATTTTAGATATTTTTTAATCTTATTAAAAATGTATCATTAAAGAAAACGAAAAATAAATTTTTAATATAAAACGCATACATACAGTATGTATATATGTATAAGCAAAATTTATTCCAAAATTAAAAAATAATAGCCTATTATACCTATCTATCCTGCTTTATTAGGTCTTAAACAAATATTTTAATGTGTTAATGATAAAATAATAATATGTATCCCTCACCTTTTCTGGTGATATAATATAATAAGTATAACAAATAAATGAAACAAGCTATGCGTGAGGTATTAACGAAATTCAACTAACGTAACCAATTCACGATTTCACCAGAATAATTTTTTTAAATATGTATGTATATCATTTGTTCGTGTTGTTCAATTTTATAACTTCCCAGTCTATAAAATAGTACAGAACCAGACAAGTCTGATAAATATCTAATTGTTTTACTGATATTTTGAACAGATTTCTGTCAGGCATCCCTGGGAATTTTTTTGTACGACATGTCTGATATATTTCTGACTGATTTTGTAAGGATATGTCGTGGAGGTTTTATTTATTTTTGTATACCGACATGTCTGCTAGATTTCTGATTGACTTCGTACAGATTTGTCGAAGTTTTTTATTCCCATTTATTTTTGTTGTTGATAAAAACTGCGTTACACATTTTACATGCAATATTTAGTACTTTTAGTTTTCTTAAAATTGTGGCTGAGTTGCAAACGAAAGTGAAAGTGAAATTAAAATTAAAAAAGAAAATATTACTTAACTTAATACCTAAATTATAAAAAAAAATTATTTTGGAAGTGATAAAAAATTAATAATAGAATTGTAATTAAAAAACAAATGGTTAAAATTTAATAAATAATAGAAAAATTAATAAATAAATAAAATCCAAGAAATATGTACCTATAATTAAATAAGAGTAAAACAATAAATTAAAAAAAATAAAACTGATTTATTTCTGTATAATTAAATAAGAGTAAAACAATAAATTAAAAAAATAAATAAAACTGATATATTTCTGTGGACTTTTTTTAATAGTGTTTCTTTCAGATTTCCGCAAGAAATCTGTACAAATTTCGCTTAAAAATCGCTGTTTTTTTAATCAGATTTCTGTTAGGTTTTTACCAGGCATGTCGGCTCAGAAATTCCAACGACATATCTGTCAGAATTCGTGCCAACCATTTCATATGTTTTTCGGTCAGAAATTTTACACAATTCGTATAGAATTCTTACCTGTCTGTAAAAATTTCTTACAGACATCTGACAGATGTCGGATAATTTTGCAGGCTGGGTTGCCATAGTATTTGGCATAAGTGAAAAAATTTTAACTGGTTATGAAAGTCAAAAAATATACACATACTTACATAGAAATTATATTGGCTGTCAAATATCAAAAAATATTAAAAAAATTTTAACGCTTAAAAAATATATTTCAATTTAACAATAAATTAAAACAACAAAAAACATATATAAAAAATCGAATGCGATTGTATCTGTGTAACTACAAATGATAGATATTGAGTAATGTGAATATGGTGTGTATGAATAAGATGAGAATATAATAAACAAAGTAAAATTATGCCCTTAATCTATTCTATACAAAAGTGGTTAGAGTAAAAAAACAGAAGTGAGAAAAAAAAACTAAGTTGAAAAATCATTTTAAAATGTATGATAATCATCAGCAACGGGAGCAAAAAGATTCTTACCATCGAAAAATTTGCACTCCATCATCATCTACTTTATTAAGGATGTATTACACCGAACAACAACCACAAGAACAAAGTCACCGATATCAGAATCATCACTTACAGCAATACAACGATAATCATCACAACCAACATCATCAAAAACAAGGTGCCATGCATTGTTTTCCTCGTTGTGGTCTTATTTTATTAATTTTTCTTTCTGCAATCAGAGGTAAGTAAATTAATATGTTGATGATTTTTTTTTTCAAATTCCTTAGCAATTACCAAGGCATATTTATTCATCAGGTAATTGCAGTTCGGAGAGAATTTTTTTTGTTAATTTTTTTTGTATATGAAGTTTGACATTCGAAATAAATTAGAAAAGAGAGAAAATGGTTTTTTATTTATGCATTTTGACAGCTGAAAATTAAAATAAGTGTTGAAAAAAATAATCAGCTGCCGAATCAAGAGTACCTGATGAATAAATATGCCTTGAGCAATTACATAACAATTCGTATGTCAAAAAGTTTTTAATTTTTAAAATAACTACATAGAACAAATTTATACAGCTGAAGTTATCAGCTCATCTAATTGGGAACGCTACTAGAAAACTGCGTGTATAAAAAAATATTGTTTGTTTTTTATAAGTGGTATTTGATAGAGAACATCACAACAAATTTGCTGTTGCATATAAGTATATATGGCTTAAACTAGAGTTAAATAAAAGAATTGTAAATTATACTGTCAACGTAAAAAGAAAGTCTACACCATGTTTTTTTAATTAAAAGTGTTTAATTTGCATTGAAACAATAAAATTTTTCAAACTTATTTGTTATTTACAAAACATTGCACAATTCTTTTACAATATTTATATAAAAAATCTAAATACTTTAACAACAACAAAAGCAGTACACGTCAAAATTGATAAAAATTGCTAGAGTGTGCACTATATTTAAACTATGTTTCATCTCGCAAAAAAAAAAAAAATAAACAAGTAAGAGTTCTATATTCGGCTGTGCTAAATTTTTGATACACATCACCAACTTTGTGTAGTACTTTCATTCCACAAAATTTTTAATTTTGTTAACAACTCTAATCAGAATAATCTCTTTATACTGAAATAAGTATGTATTAGTTTTTTGTATAACTTCGATTTGCTATATATGTATATAATGCTAATTTTTTCCATTCTGTTTTTTGATCCGCTGCCAACATATTTGATTAATAAATAATGGTGCAAACTGTGAGAAGGGTATATAAAATTCAGTACAGTCTGATATAGTGCTCTTATTTGTTATAACCCATAAAGTATATATTTTCTGAAAGCTTATGAATAGGGGAGTCGAACAGTGTAAAACTGTTCGTGTCGTGGTCCAAATCATCTGTTAGAAGTCCACAGATGTTGCATAGACCTGTTTTTTGGAAATATTCGGGAATAAACTTTATTGAAATCCAGCACAATCGCCCCATATCTATCTGAGATATGAGCAAATCAACACTACTGGCACTGATTTTTCCCATATTTTTACCACAAAAATTAACATTTTTTAGCTGTAGATTAATTTGTTACCTTTGTTACTGTTTTTAGCGATATTTGTAAAAATTTTAAACAAAACGGTCACTAATCGGTAAAGTTAAAAATAAAATTTTTTTTGGAAAAATATGTATTCTCAAAATTTACAAACTTCAGCTTCTAAACAATGGTTTTATAATTTTTAGAATTTTAAATTGATTTTAGTTTTTATAAATAAAAAATTACAGTCACGAAGAATAAAATATATGAATCTTGCGACATATATAAACATACATTTTAAACTAGCATATTACCCGCTACTTCGATAGCGCCGTTCTTACTATTTATTGAATACTCAAGTTCTCTCTTTAATTACTTTATGTTTTCTGGTTAAAATTATGAAAATTTGTTTCTCTGATTCATTTTAGTCAGAAAAAAAAGCACAGTGAGGATAAATAGGGGATATATTTTAATCTCACAATATGCAAAAATGACTATAAAAATATAATTTTGTCCTTCACTATAATCATCAAAGTTAACTTGGGTTATTAGTACCTACTTTTAGAATTCTATGTATACAAAATAAATGAAAAAAAATGAGAGTCCATAACACTAAGGATTAAAAATCACTAATTTAAAGAATCTATGTTTACAAACGTAATAATACAAAAAGTAAATACAATAAAAATGCGAAAAGGCACCTTTTGTTTCGCCCTTACCATTTGTATTCTCAACCAATAGCCACTTATTTCAAAATGCTATCTCCATTAACGTATAATCAATAGTCCCTCATTTGACAATTTTATCTTTATAAACGTAGAAAATACAAAAAGTACCATAAAAATTCAAAAAAGTACTTTTTTGGTCGCCCATAACTTTTTAAGTTTCACCTTGTATCAAGTCATTAATTTCGAAATTCTAGCTTTGCAAATGTTGAAAACTCAAAAAGTAGCAAAAAAATCACAAAAGTACCTTTTTGTCGCCCATAACATTTTCAGTCTCACCTTGTATCAGTAGTCATTAATTTCAAAATTCTAGCTTTACAAATATTGTAAACACAAAAAGTACCATAAAAATATAAAAAAGTATTTTAAAAATTATTAAAATTAAACAAGAAAATAAATTTTTTTTTTGACATATGTCGGTATATATACAAAAACAAAATGCATGTGTTTTTTAATTGTTGTGTGCCTTGCACAAATATCAAATTTTAACTAAAGAAAATTCTCAAAGATATTTATAAAAATAAAAAAACAACCTTACATAAATATTCTCGAAAAGAAAAACATAAACAAGAACACAATTTAAAACTTTACGGCCTGATTTATAAAATATTTTTTATGGATCAGGTAGTGTATTTTTTTCATTATCCACGTAATGTGAGAGTGTTTAAAAAATTTGTAATATGAGTATAACTGAATTTTGAACAACTTAAAAAAAGCCACAAACTGCATAAAAAATCGCTTTAACTTATACAAATGAAAATTACATTTTTATGAAACAATTACGTATATATAAAAAAAAAAAAAAATAAAAATGTCCTGGTGGGGGTAGCGAAGCGCACCGGGTTAGCTAGTTATACATATTTATATGTAGTATGTACATATGATTATACATATGATGTAAAGCTTTATTATTATTTTTCAATATTTTATTATTTTGTGTTCACTTTTTTCCTCTTTTTTCAGAGTCTTTCACAACAATGTATTCAACATCTTATCCGTCGTCGTTATTTCTTACAACCGTAGCGTCAACAAGAAATTTGCTACCATATTTTGACTTTGATGTGCCGCGAAATGTAACAATAACAGTAGGTCAAACCGGTTTTCTACATTGTCGCGTGGAAAGATTAGGAGATAAAGATGTAAGTATTTTAAATAATGAATAAAATTCTATCAATAAAGAAAATATTATATTTATTATGTCAAAGTGTTACGTATTGGTTGCAATGTGTGTATAGCGTCTATTATATAATTTTTAACAATATTCCAAGAGATGTAGTTAATCCCCTTAAGATTTCCAAATAATCTGTCATCAGAACTGTAATAAAAAAATGTATCTGATGTTTTGTACCTAAAAATGCACCATTTTTACCTGCGTTTTAAATTTGCCGAGATAGTTTTTAACATAAAATTAAGTTTCTAAAAAAAATATAAAAAAAAAAGAAAGAAAAAAAAAAGTAAGAAGTAACAGTATTATAAAAAACGATTCTGCTGAAGCACTTGTTTTTTTATGAAAAAGAAATTGCTTTTGTGATTGTCGAATATGACAAAGACACTTTTTGTATGTATTTGTGAGAAGTTTTCACATCGAAAAGTGTGATGGAAGTGTTTCTGAATTTCAATTCGGGAACATACAGTACTGCGCAGCAAAAGCTCTCATTACTAAATATGGAGTTGAAGGTACTAAAATAAAGTTATTAACTACTTACAATTTGGTATCTAGATTCTAGACCCATTATTTTAACACAGCAATGTCATTGCAGGTAAATACTTACCAAACTCGCTTACAAGGGACATAAATAAGTACTTACTTGTATAGTTTAGAATTCGTTTAGTTCTTCTACGAGCAAAAATTAGGTTTTTTTATTCTGTGATATGGTAATTCGAAATTAAAAAATTAGTGATAATTTATAAGACATCTGGGTATCAATTCTCGTTCTATGAAACTATGAAATGAAAAGTTTTTGTGTGTAATATCATATGGTGCCACCATACCCTTTGCTATACAAAAACTTTTTCATTTCACAGTTTTACAGAACGAGAATTGAGCCCCAGTTTTATAATGAATTGCTGCTATTATCAAAAACACTATTACGCAGCAAAAACTCTCATTACAAAATAATGAGTTGAAAGTATTTATTAGAAACAGTTCTTTACTACTTTCAATTCGGCATTTAAACCTATTATTTTTGCAAATAAGTACTTACCATTCTTTCTTTAAAATAAATGTATACTTAAAATATTTTTATTGATTGTTGTTGCATATAATCAATTAATTATTTTCTGTTTGTGGCAATTTTTTGTATATGTATTTAACGATATTTTCATAGTCTATATATTATCTATCTTTGCTTGATGTTTCAATTTCTTGTAATCGATTCTGCTGATAAGACAATATTTGTGTTGTTGGTATCTTCCATTGCATCGGATGAACAAGGATTTTGTAAAGTTGTAAATTGTTTCAATGAGACAAATGGTAGATTTTGATTCTCTAAAATTAATCGTATGTCACGGGCTGACTGCCACCACCTAGAAAATAGCTTTATATTATACACAAATTATTGATATTTGTTTGTAAATTAATTTAGCTTATATTTATAACCGCCACTAAAAAATGGTGGGGGTATATTCATTTTGTCATTCCGTTTGTAACACATCGAAATATCAATTTTAGACCCCACAAAGTATATAATTTCTAAATCGGGGCTTAATTTTATGACGATCTAGCTATGTCCGTCGGTCTGTCTGTTGAAAGCACAATAGAGGTCGGACCGAAAAAGTTAGGAGGCTCAAATTTTGCAAGAATATTTCTTATATACATACAAGATTTGTTTGATATTGGCTGAATCGGAATATTAGGAAGAGAGTTATAGCTCGTAATGCAAGAGTAGGTCAAAAAAACCGAGTCCTTCCAACATTGAATAAAATGCAATTGTGTCCAAACGCATTTACGTAGAGCCATGAAATTTCGAGTGTATATTTCCTAAGTAAAAAAAATATTTTTCCGCGAAAATTGCTTAAATTTATGAGTTAGGAAAGAAGTTTAAGATCAAAATGTACGAAAATTTATACCGCACAGTATATTTTTCGGTACATATAAAATTTAAACTTAATAAAACTGACAAAATTAGATGTACAATTTTGAAATTTTGCAAGCATTGCTTTTTGGTCAAAGGCTTTGCACTTACGGAAAATAAATGTAACACGCCCACTTTTACGCCCACCTCCCATATAACGCTTTATCTCAAATTCATATAATTTTTCTTTGAATAAAGATTTTGGAAGAACAAAGGACTCTATATGGAAATAGCTGAGTTGAGTTTACTAGCAGAAACTATTTCGACACGCCTACTTTTCCCACTTTACCCACTTTTCACGTAATCTATTGTCAATGAAATTTAATTGCTCATAAAACCGACAGAATTTGAGGTATGCTTATGAAATTTCGTCCATATAGCTTTCTAGTCAATGTCATTGTTATACGAGAAAATGAAGGTGACACTTTCACTTTAACGCCTACCTCCCATATAACGCTATAACTTAAATTCATATAATTTCTCTATGGACGAAGTTGTGGAAGAATAAAGGACTATATTGAAATATCTCAGTTTTATTTATTAACAGAAACTATATTGATACGCCAACTTAAACGCCCATTTTCATTGAAAGACTAAATTTACGAAAATATTTTAATAGCATATCGAAGTTATACAAAGAAAGTGATTTTTTATTTTAGAACAAGACACATAAATAAACTGAAACAAATTCAAATTTAATCTTCGTCACCTGTTAAATAAAAATATATAACCTTTTGCACTCTCGTGCAATAGGGATGAAAATTTATGATGTTTTCAATAGTACTGAATCTCCAACATTTATTTAAAAAAAAACTTATCGAATTATTTTTATAGACACATTTTTTAAATTTATTTCTTATATTTTTGTTTAATTGACAGGTATTATAAGATATTTAAAGTGCACTTGAATTTTTTTTTGAGTTTTTAATTTCTGTTTTATTAAGCACTGAAACACAAATTCATGTCGTTTCAAGGATTTCTATAACGTTTTGATCACTAGAAATTTATTAGTTGTGACAACATTTGTCATTCGAAATTAATAGAGCTTAAGTACTTATTATATTAGAAACAGCTTGGACTTAAAGTCGATTTATTTTTTAAGTTTTTTTATTTCAAGTTTAAAATCTAACAAATATGTTCAACAAAAAAACACGACTGCATCTTTTGTTCCCATAGTTTTTCAATAAAAATTAATATTTTTTAGCCCTAGAATAATTAAACATGTATAATGTTTTTTACTAGTTATAGATATAATATGCCTTTAGGGCTATTTATAAAAAACTTTGGACAAATCGATCACTAATCGACGAAGTTATAAACAAAAAAAAAAAAAATAAATAAAATCAATGGTGGCCGCCACTACAAAATAGCATAAAATAAATTTTTATATGGGTCAAATCTAGTATTTTGAAAATGTACCCCCTTCAATTTTAATATTTGTATTAAATAAAAGGGCTCGACCTTGTAAAATCCAAGATGGCGTAAACCCTATTAATATTAGTATTAAATAAGAGGGCTTGACTAGTAGAATACAGTTACAAATTTAAAATCAAAGATAACGTCTTCAATAATAAAGAAAATTGGTATACAAAATTATACCTATGTACGTGATGGTGAAGGGTATTATCAGATAGGAAAGACTTTTTCGGCAGAGCTTAAAATTAAAACTTGTCGGCGTTATACTCTAAACAAAGAGAGGTTTTCAAGTCTAGAAATTTTAAATGTTTAATGATGTGTGCCCGCGACTATGTCTGCGTAATTTTCGCGATAAAAGGTAGCCTATGTGTTAATCTAGCTTGTTGTCTGTCTGTGTACCAAATTTTATATAGTTCCGTTCAGCCGTTTTTGCGCGATTGTGTAACAAAAATTCAAACATATATTAAGTAGGAAGTACGATTACATGCTTTGTTGTATTTTTCTATATTTCTTTTCTCTTATTTACAAAAATAAGAAGTGAAAAGAATGCATTATGTTTAAAAAATTTAGTTCTTCGAGTTTCTTCTAAAATTGTCTCATACTTAAAAAATGAGAAGTAAAAAGGAGGCAATACATTCATTTATTACATTAAATTTTCCGAGTTGTACCATTAATTGTTTAATTTTTTTTCTCTTTATAAACCATCTCCAGAAGTTATTGAATTAAATGAAAATGGATAAGTAATAATGCAACTTTCCCGACTTTGCGTAATTACTTCCATAACAAGCATTTAATGTTTTATTATTGGTTGTTGTCTATCTGTATAGCAAAGTTGTTTCATATCTATTAAACCGTCTTAGCGTAATTGAATAGCAAATTTTTGTATTGTCCAATAAACTTAACACATGTGAAAAGTTTTATAAAAATCAATTATGTAGAAGTATTCTAAAATTATATTTTTTGTATAGACGTAGCACTGTCCACTTTTCAAACCATTAAATTGCACTGTGATAGAGACCCTATGAAAAAAAACATTGTGTTTTTTAACATAATAAACTCAGTTTGAGTTTTTGTCCACATAATTACATACTCCAGAAAGAAAAAATGTGTAGTGCTCTTGATAAATCAATTATTTGTATTATTATTCTAGTGTGTGCCTGTGATTTTTTTCGGGATAAAAAGTCCTATGTGATATTCCAGGTTTTTATCTATCTATATGACAAATTTCATTTAAATTTTTGAATGATTGAGTTAAAAAGTGCAAAATTTACATTTTTATATTAGTAGCTTTAATTCAGTTTGTTATCTGTCTGTGTGGTAAATGTTACATAACTCTATTTTGCTGTTGCATGGTGTTTGCATGCTTGATTAGCAAGTATCAAAGCATACAATAACTTTTATTTATGATATTAATAGTAATAAAATATTTTCTAAACAAATTATTTAAGATTTTTTATAATCGTTAATACATTTAATAATGTATGGTGACAGTAAAAAATATGTGTTGGCAACACAATCGTTTTACTTTTTTTAATAGCTATAATAAAACAATTGTAACATTTTAATCTCGATCACTAAAAATGCAATGATTGAAAAGATTTACATATATAATATCTACATAATTATTACTACTGTGCAACCTTTCTTAAACTTCTTAATAATCAATTTATTATTAATTTTTATGCTCGGTTTAAATGGCGGATTATTTGTGTCAAATTGCCTTTCATTGGCGTAAACCTAACGAACCAATATACTCTACTATACTATTCTATTTTCTGTAGTGTTCATATCTGATGAGCATAGAAATGAGATATTTCTTTAGCGAAACCACATTTTGTTATCGTTGCTGGTATGAATTCTTTCATTGCATGAAAATATAGTTTCGTTTAAAATGGAAAGAAAAAAATTTTATAGAGTTGCAAACTATAATCACATACATCCTACTGTTCTACTTTTATAATAAATGTGAATGTTTGTATACTTAGATGTTTTTTGTAACTCACTCAAAGACAATTGTTCAAGGGTTTCGAGTGATATTCTTGACTCATTTTTTAAGTTTTGTGGCAAGTTATTGTACTCGCAACTACCCATAAATTCAATCTGCTGTTTAGTTAGTTCCAATCTACACAACGCTATTCTTAAATTCCCATTATTTCTCACATTTTTATAATTTGGTTACTCCTTCATATACTTTAACACAAACATTAAGAGTTGTAATTTATAAACGCCATGTAAAGGCAAAATTGCTTGACATATATCAGTATATAAAGAAATCGTTGAATTAAATACTGGAAGATTATACACTACTCTAAGGGCTTTGTTTTGCCTTCGTTGGAAAGACTTTAAACTACTACTTTTCTTATGACCATAAGCAATTGCTAAATAATGAAGGTGGCTTTGAATTGTAGGATTGTAAATTGAAAGTTTTATTTATTTATCAAATTTATTTTTAAATTTTTATAAAATACCAATATTTTGAGCAATTTTCATTTTTAGAGGTTGTATATGATTGTCCCAAGAAAGACTGTTTTGAATATTTATGCTTTGGTATTTTACCTAACTTACTTCAAAACTTTCTTTACGATTTACAAAAATTTAAAAGATATCATTACAACGATTTGACCTAAATCTAACTAGTTGTGTTTTATTGGCACTTAATATGAGTTTATTAATTATTAAACTTACATATTAAGGCAGAATCACGTTCCATATAAGCTTTAACAACATTCTCATGCTTGTATGGATAGAACAAGCAAAAATCATCAGCATACACAAACATTTATCCAGTAAGACCAAAAATTTGCAAATCATTAATAAAAAATGTAAATAATAATAGACCAATAACACTACCTTGAGACACTCCAAACAAAACAGGACATAAAGAGCTTTAATTATTATCAAACTGCACGAACTGTTTCCTGTTTGTTAAAAAACTTCTTATCAGATCATTACTTTTTCCAAGAATACCATAGAACTTCAACTTAGCAAAATATCATGATCTATAAGATCAAACCCCTTACTCAAATCATAAAACATAACAGCTACTCCACTGTGTCCATCATCTACACTTTTGCAAATAAAATTTATGACATTAACTACAGCTTCTTCAGTACCACACCATTTTCTAAAACCTACCAAAATTGCTAAGCAACTTGTTTCAAAACATATACGATGAAATTTGATTATAACATTATTAATTATTGACAATAAGGCAATAGGTCTATACATATCAACGGTTAATGCATTATTATTATTATTATTGGAGTAACCTTATGAATTTTTAAAATATCTGTATTAATCATATTGTTAAAGGTTTTCTTAAAATATGGTAACAATTCATTTACAAATCGCCGAAGCATAATTGGCGAAACATTGTCATGACCAGAGCTTTCGTTTACTTTCAAATTTAAAATAACATCCTTCAATTCTTCCTGTGTAGTATAATTGAAATTAAAAATCGTATGACATTGATTTAAAGTTCCAAATGAATTAAAAAAATTTGTTTGTAAATATTGGATTTGTGATCTTCAATTTACTATTGATTGAATAAAATAGCTATTTACAACTTCAGCTTTTTGTAAGTTTATTAGAAGTTCTGGCTAATGTTTCGTAAATAAATTTCCACATCTTCCTTGGATCATGCTTAATATTTTCTTAATAATTTTTAAAGTAGTCGTTCATACACAATGTAAAGGATTTTTAATCTTTCTTTAATATCAGCATCACAAGGTTTTCTTTTCAATTTTCAATTGCGTTACACAAACAGGAAATTAAAGCAAAAGTATCATAAGATGGATCACCAAATTCACATAATAGCGGTAATCGAACTTGTATAACATTCGTAACACGATCAAAATCACAATAATAAATTAATATTCGTTGCTAGTTTGTAAATTAGTGAAATTAGTGACAGTTAGTCAAATAAAAATAAGTAAGCAAATTTACAAGTTCTTTTGAATATTGCTGATTCATAAGATTAATGTTAGAATCACTAACAAAAATACAAGGATTTCGGCAATGAAGACAAAGTAAGTTTTCCAAATATTTTAAAAATCTGTTTTGGTCAAATTTTTGTGATCTATAAAAACTTGAAATGTTTATAGCTTTACCACATATTTTTACATCATCTAATAAAAGCATAATTACATCAACAAAGATAAAACTTTCACACATTTCAACGGTATACTTAAAACTATTCTGCATTTAATCCCACTAATATAATAAATATGAATGTTTGTATGTTAAAATGTTTTGATATTTTTTCTCAATCATGCAAAAAATACTAAACGGATTTAAATCAAATTGCCGCACAGATAGATAACAATCTGAATTGTTATATTTATAAAGAGGCTACCTTTCGTGCCGATAGATATGCAGACGTAGTCGCGGGCACAGGCTAGTATGTTATAAATACGAAACCGACTGTAGTATTATAACCTTTTGGTAAACGAAATAACTTGCAGCCATTTCTATATCTGAGGACTCTATTGCAATGTTCGCATATCACCGGAACATCTAATATTTAATAATTATTTAAAGTTTTTAATAAATATTTTAATGTAATTAACTTACCGATACCAGGGCAACAGCTGTGACTTTACAATCATATAAACGTTTATTAAATACACGATTAGCTGTACATTAAAATAGAAGAAATTGAAGAGGCATGCTTATAGAAAAAACTTTGTCTGAGAGTTACCGTAGTAAATAGAAAAAATATAAGCCAGCCCTTAGTCCACATGTGACCCAAACCACTAATATGTCCATGTAAAATATAGTACTGAACTGCCACCAAGAGAGTGCCAACAATACCGAATGCCACTAAAGTTAATAATAAAAACATTTGACAATCTTCCTGCAGGAAGTAAAAAAAAAAAGAAAATTTTTATTTAAGTATATATGTAAAACTAATTGCTCTTTTGAATATAAATAAAAATATAACCTGAAGAGCTCTACGGCTCATTGATCGTGAGTACCACAAGCGTAAAGATTGAAAAAAATTGTATCTAAAAATAAAAAAATTTTCGGATTAAAAATTAAATATGTGTAATAGAAATTAAATTAACTGGTTGTTTAACATATACGGGATTGATCAAACTCGAGCTTTGTCTTAAGAAATCCTAAAAAATATAAATATAATTTGAAAATGCATTCCATGGGATAACTAATTTTCCCAGATATTCTGTCATTTCACATTGAACTTATAGCCGAATAAAAATTTAAAAAAATAAAAACATCTTAAATTTAGCACAATTTGAAACATGAGAAATCAAAAAAGGTTATGCTTTTTAAGGGAGAGAAAAATAGTCCCAAAATTGTAATGTAAAAAAAATCCTTAATAATCTGAAATTTTTGGCTAAATGAAAAATGGCCTCAATAAATAATTAACCCTTAAGTAACAAGTAAGAGCACTATATTCGGCTGTGCCAATTTTTTTATTATTAACAGTAATCGCTTTGGAATAATACCTTTATACTAAAATATAAAATTTTTTGTATAACTTTGATAAGCTGTTTAAATATATTCGTAAATTTAGTGTTTCAAGGAAAGTGGGCATTAAAGTAGGCGTGTCAATATTGTTTCTGCTAATAAATACAACTTAGATATATCAATATAGCCCTTTATTCTTTCAAAACCTTTGTCCATAAAGAAATTAAATGAATTTAAGATAAAGAGTTATATGGAACGAAGGCGTTAAAGTGGGCGTGTTACCTTCATTTCCTGGCATAAAAAAGACATTGACTAAAAAGCTATATGTGAAAAATTTCATCATCGTACCTGTAATTTTGTCGGTTTTATGAGCTTTTAAATATTATTAACAGTAGATTACGTGTAAAGTGGGCGTTGTAGTAGGCGTGTCGAAGTAGTTTCTGTTAATAAATTTAACTGAGATATTTTAGTATAGAGCCCTTTATCCAAAATCTGTATTCATAGATAAATTATATGAATTTGGGATAAAGTGTTATTTGGGAGGTGTGCTTAAGAGTGGGCGTGTCACATTTATTTTCCGTAAGTACAAAGCGTTTGATCAAAAAGCGATGCTTGCAAAATTTCAGAATCACACATCCAATTTTGTCCGTTTTATTACGTCTTAAATTCTTAATATACCAAAAAATACACTGTGCGGTATACATTTTCGTACATTTTGATCCATAACTCCATTCCTAACTCATAGATTTAAGCAATTTTTTTTAACTCAGGAAATATACATTCGAAATTTAATGGATCTACGTTAATGCGTTTGGACACAATTGCATTTTATTCTATGTTGGAAGGACATGGTTTTTTATTTACATACTCTTGTATTACGAGCTATAACTCCTAATTCTTTCTAATATTCCGATTTATTCCATTTTAGCAAACAAACCTTGTGTATAAGAAATATTTGGAAAAATTTTAGCCCCTTAGCTTTTTCGGTTTGATCTTTATCGTGTTTTCAACAGACGGACAGACATAGCTAGATCGTCATAAAATGAAACCACGACTCAGAATATATATACTTTAAGCAAAGACAATAGACTATAGTCTATTGTCTTTGCTTTAAGGGTTTAAAATGGATATTTCGATGTGTTGCAAACGGAATGACAAAATTAATATACGCTCACAATTTTTTGTGGTGGCGGATATAAAAATTTTCCCAAAATTTAATGTTTTTGCGATCAATGCAAAAATTTGTGACCATTTTTCATTTTCACTTTGCGGTAATTATACCCTTCACACAGTGAAAAGGGGTATACATAGGTTTTTCATTCGGTGTGAAATTTTTACAATTTTCATTTCCGACCCCATAAAGTATATATTTTCTGAAAGCTTATAAATAGGGGGTCGATAAAGCTCTGTCAGTCTGTACGTCTATATGTTGAAAACAAATTTTTGAAGCCCCCTAACATCGCCTGGACCCGCGTGGGGTATTAAAATATCAGAAATATGAAATTACTACACGTTGTGAAGGGTATATTAGATTCGGCACGGCCGAATATAGCACTCTTACTTGTTTTTTATTGGAACCATTTTAAGTTTTCATATTTAAAGATCACTTTCCTACGTGCCGTTTGTATAAATACTTTTAGCTGCGATCACACAATTCAGCAATGTAATACAATTCGTATTGTGCGGAATTGGTGCACTATAACGAAATTGTATTAGCTCGATAGTTCTGTTTTCCTTAACAAATTTTGGATAAATCGATTACTAACCGAAAAAATTCAAAGCAAAAATATTAAAAAATATATATTTTTTTAATATGTCGAGTTATTAAAACTTCTAATTTATTTTACAAGCCGTAGTCTCGAAAATTACTGCTGAGAAAAACTGACAAATCGGTTTGAAACTAACTAAGTTAAAGGCACGAAAATACAAAAATTTCTGTGTTTTTGTATCAAAAGAAAGAACTGGACTAGCAGACAAAATCTTAAATCTAAACTGGCCACTACTAAAAAATGGTGTACAATAAATTTATATATAGGTCAAATCTAGCAATTAAAAATGTACCTACTTCAACCACCTCAATAGTTAGATAGAATTTTCTAGTGGAAGACAGAAAAAGTCAAAATCCGAGATGGCGTCTGAAATAAAATATATAATATAAGATATATAATATATAAGTATTGATATATGGGTCAAAAATAGTAATATCGGCTATACCCCGTCGCACAGTGCTGTCCCTATAAAGTGAATCGGCAAAACTAGAGTTCTTATCGCAGAATGTAAAAATTAAGTATACTGATACTTAATATCAAAGTTAAGAAAAATTGAAAGTTTGAAAAAAAACGCTGCAAGGATATGCCTACCTCCCATACATCCTGAAAATTTTTTTGCATTCGGTGCAAGGACATGCCTACATCCCATAATCTTTTTTTAAAAAACTATGTTTTAGAAGCATTTATGATTAGAATACACTAAAAATTAATAAGTGATTCTTAAATAATGCGTTATAGATCTGTTGTAAATTTGGTTTCATTTGGTACATTTATTTCTATAAAAATGCGAAAATATGATGGTGGTACTAAGTAAAATTTAACCTAAATGCTATTGCTTTTGTTTTCTTATTATATAATTTTTAGATTTTATTCGATTTCAGTCCAATATGGTTTAAAATTTTTGTAATCAAATGGACTTTACAATAGAATTACAAAACTATGGATTTTGTTATTTACTGTGGGACAAAACATTTTCCGAAGTGACAATAATTGGTGATAAACAATAAAATTTTCATAACATCTTTGCTTTGTCCCTTTTGGGCGCGTAATTTAGCATCCTTTAAAACAAGATATAATTACTTTTAATTGAGTTAGCATTTGAAAGTGGATAGCGGGTGAAAGGGAAGTATACATCGAAAACTACAAATGTACCGTTATGTTGTAAATGTGACGAATTAAAAAATTTGATCTGTTTGTAAAATTTTACATGTTAGCGTTGTTGTAAACGGTGCAAGGACATGTCTACCTCCCATATATCCAGTTTTTAAAACATAATTTTAGCTAAAGTTATGATTAGAATGCACTAAAATTCCGAAAATAATAAATTAGGTTTGCTTTAAATTTTGTTTCATTCGGTGCATCTACTAAAGGGTCCGCCATCTAACGTTTTTTTCAACTAGTACTTATTTCGTGAATGGTAACATTTAGCTCATGTCTGATTTGACAGATAATTAGTTTTATCCTTCCGCTGAACGAATATGGTTGTGTATACGCTTGAACAACGCTGGCAAATATTGCGACATTACTTTGGTCGATTTTGCCAAAAAAATTATCTTTTCAGATAAAGCTCTTTTTGATCTTGGCGGGTATGTAAACAAGCAAAATTGTCGCATTTGGGGCATAGAAAACCCGCACGCATACATTGAAAAGCCGATAAACCAAAACGAGTCACTGTTTGGTGCGGATTTTGGTCCAGAGGCATAATTGGGCCATTTTTCTTTGAAAATGAGGAAGGAGTGGCCGTAGTCAATGGCGATCGTAATCGGGCCATGTAGAACGAATTTTTGTTCACAAAAATTGAAGAGGAGGATATTGGCAACATTTGGTTTCAACAGGACGGCGCTACGTGCCACACAGCCGAAGCTACACTTTTTTTATAGCATTTTCAAAAAAAAACAAGTAACAGTGCTATATTCGGCCGTGCCGAATCTTATATACCCTTCACAACGTGTAGTCATGCTATAACAATTGTTTGTATCACCATTCATCCCATATAAAATACGTGCATATGTATATACTGGTTAGAATATATGTGGCATCGAAACCCAGCTGAGCCAAAAAAAATTTATTTTATTTTATTTAATATATTATTTATATTTAATTATTTTTTTTATATTTTTTTTTAATTTTTTTACAAAATTTTTTTAGAAAAATTTTTAAAAAATTTTTTTAAATTTTTTTTAAATTGTTTTTTTGTAGTTTTTTTTTATTATTTTTTTCTTATTTTTAATATTTTTTTTTTTTGTAATTTTTTTTGTTTGGTATGTTTTTTACATGTATGTATGTATGTATGTTGTTGTTGTAATTGTGAAAAAAACGAGGTGGTCGTGGTTTTTTGCTCATATCTCAGAAAGTTATGGGGCGATTGTGCTGAATTTCAATAGCGATTCATTCCTGGATATTTCCAAGAGATTGATACCATGTACAGATCTGAGGAACATATAGTTGCTTCTAAAAGTTGATTTCAACCAACACACGGACAGACGGACAGACGGACAGACGGACAGACGGTCAGGGCTTAATCGACTCTTCTATTCATAAGCTTTCAGAAAATATATACTTTATGGGGTCGGAAATGAAAATTGTAGATATTACAAACGGAATGACAAAGCTATATATACCCTTGTGCACCACAGGTGAAGGGTATAAAAAGTTATTTGGTGGACCCTTTATATATCCTTTTGTTTAAACACTAACTTTAACTTGCATTTAAGATTTTAACTTTTTCGTAAATTCATTTAGAGTAATGAAATGACTATCTTCCATATGTTCTTTTTATCAAGAACTAAATTTTATAATTATTTAAATCAAAACTAAAAACTAATAATTGGTTTTGGATACATATTCTAAATAACTTATAAAATTTATTTTAATTGTAATTAATTATATTGTCTTTAAATTTAAATCATTTAATTTAAATGAACACGTTATAAAGTAAGAAATAACGTACATACCAAAATGTAAAAAAAAATTTTTTTTTAAAAATTGCTAATATTATTCCTTGTGTATATTTGATATAGTATATGAAATAATTAAATTTTTACTTAATTATTTAATATGAAAAAGATCGTTTTTATGAGTGTGTACAAAAAATACAAAATTTCCGACAGAAAATCTTAATATTTTTAACAATCGTTAGACATCCAAACGTAGTATCTTAATTAAAAGTAAAAAATCACTATTTATATATATATATATATATATATATATATATTAAGACAGACACAAAAATAATATATTATTTAATTTCAGTTGTTTTCATGTTTTTCTTGTTAAAAAAATACTTAGTACATAAAAGGAAACAAGAGATTTATAACTTAATATTTTCCAATTTTGGCAGTACCATAAACCTCTTTGTAATTTTTTTATAACTTAGGAAGTATGACTTAAGAAATGAATGCAATTTTTATATTTCCGGCAGCAAATTCTAGAACTTCTTTATAAATTCTGTTAAAGAACTCCAAAAAGTACTAAAATCTTAAATAAAAATTTAGGTACTCTGATAAAATAGTTAATTTTACTCTGCCAAACTTTAGAAATTTCTCAAAATTTACGATAATACATAAATAAATTTTTCTCTACAATTTAAATTTAAAATTCCTTACAAGAATAATTCATTCAAAGAACATAATCGAAAAATTAAAAAAAATCGATTTACAAAAAAAAATTTATTTTCCTTGAAGAAAAGTTAGCAGCGTTACCATTGTAGTTTATTATTTTTGTTGTGTTCGCCATTTTAGGAATTAAAGAAAATATTTTAAAGACTTTAATTTTTAGTTGCCAACTTTTTGTTTCTCCCCAAATTTTTGTTACACATGTTAAATACATACGTTAAAGGCAATTTCATTAAGTATTGAACACCAGGCAATATGAAATTTTAAAGAATTATTGTATGTATGTCTGATTAGTGATAAAAAAACATAAGTATAACCGGGTTTCAAACAAGCAATTCGGATTAAATATAATTATATCTGTGGTTTTCATAGGCATGGTATGTCATAAAATCAAATTATTCAGGAGCGCCATAAAACCGTTTTATATAAAACAACTATTTACTATTCATGTCAATAGAGATCTTAAAATTTTCTTATAAAAATTTCAGACAAATATCATTTAAAAATTGTATCAGCGAATATGGAAATAAACAATGTGGTACGAAAACAAAAAGTGTGTGCAGATAAACATAGGTAGGTAGTACACACTTCTAGTAAACTGAAAAATTATCAGAAAATGACTTTTAAATGTGTTCAGAAATAACAGCGTATGTGGTTGTGTGTTTTTCTAAGAAATGAAATAATTTGCCATTAAGCACGTAAGTCAACGGGCCTGTTCGTAAATGCATCACAGCTGTGCATATTATGCGCACAATGTTCGTAAATGCAAACGTTGGCAGCACTGCAGCTGTCATCTGTTCGTAAATGCAACATTGAAGTCTATTATGCGCAAATAAATACAAAAAACTAATCACAAAAATTGCTGATGCAATAGATGTGTGAGTATAAAGAATGTGATTTTTTATGATTTATTTTTGATTATTTTACTTTTTAAACATTTTCAGCCTCGAATTTTAAATATATGTCAGATATTGTATTATCAAATTCACAAATTAAATTTATAATCATTTTTTCCATTTTTCCGCAGTGTTCGCTCGTTCGTAAATGCAGCAATAAAATAAGCAAAAAGAAGCATCAGCAACATATGATTTGCAGTGGCAGCGCAAAGTAATCATATTGTGCAGCGCAGTGATGCGTTTACGAACAGGCCCAACATACTGCGTTAGTGCTGAACGCTTTTTAAATATATATATAGAAGTTACGTTGGAATGGGTCCATCTTATTTCAGACATTTTAGAACCAAGTAAAGGGCGTTTAAAACCAAACAATATAGCATTATTAACTCAATTTGTTCTACTAAGCAGTGTTTGCTTTTTTGAACTTTGTACCTTTAAAAACAAAAAAGTTGTAAAAGTGATTTTCCCTTAACCGAACTAATTTTCTTTAAAATAATAGTAAAAATATTTAATTTTAGTTAAGTGATTTCTTCAATTAAACGACGGCAGCTTAACCGAATCCGACTGTATTACATATTTTTTATACAGACATTTTTTTTTATGTGGCGCCAAAAAATTTTTGTCTTGTATTCCTTGCAAGGGAAAATTTATCATTAATAGACATACGACGAAATACAATGCTAGAGCAACATTTTCTGTTATTTTGTTTTAAAACAATATAAAAAGTAGACAATCTATTTAACCAAAATGGTTTCAATTTATCCAAAGTTTTTTATTAATGAAAATCTTGCATAAGCCCAAAAAATAAATCCTCCAATTATCAATTTTCCTTACCCGAATTCTACTGTATACGTGTAATGTTTGTGTACCGCTTAGCAGTTTAAAAAACCAGAACACATTAAAAAAGTATTCCGTTTATGAATGCAAGAAATACAAAAACAAAACCTACATATGAAACATTGTTTCTGCCGGCAAATATTCGTAATAATAGGTTTGTTCGACGTATGTTACAGCGGGAACCCGCGGGCTCCCAATTTTACCGAAAAGCGTTTCTTGTGTTGAAAATTGGGTAAATGAGAACGTTCATGAGAGAGTAATTTGTGTTTCTCTTTTTACCATAATTTTTTGCGTGTAAAATGGGAAAACTGTCAGATCACTAAATCAGCTGTTTTTAATTTGTAAAAATATAAAAGGTTGAAAAGATTTTTTTATTTTTGTAAACAATGGAATATACTTTGTCTGAGAATATAAATAGAGTTTTTGTAATTTGAATAAAATTAATAACTAATAAAACATATACATTTCACTCTAGTGTTTGTTTGGACATACTTTAACAAACATTAAACTTAAAAACTAAAAATTTGTTGAACAATATTTTTTAGCAAAAGCAGAGGTCCAAGCTGTTGGTAGAAAAACGGCGTGGTGGCGGCTTAGTGCAAAAATTACCGGCGGTAGAGTGGAGCTGGTTTAAGAAATTATTAAAATAAAAAAAAACGGAAAATAAGCGTTTTAACAAAATAAGTAGGTTTTACGTTAATCATATTGTGCAGTCATATCTTTACGATTACAAAAACTTAGCATTCCACTATTTTATATAACAAGAGTATTGATCCAGAATATATATTAGAAAAACTCAATATAATATCTTATATCAAACCTAATAATGATTAAACTATTTTAACGTTATCATGACACTGCATTACTGCCATAGTTGAAATAATTTTAGAATTTTAGAAAATTGTACTTGAAAAAAAAAAAAAAATTTTAAGGCGAATTCTTAAATTAATTGAAAAATAGCCATTCTTGGAATGCTACACATATGACGTTATATTGGTATTGTGGTCCAAGGTGTACTTAAGGACACTGCATTACTGTCATAGTTGAAATAATTTTAGAATTTTAGAAAATTGTACTTGAAAAAAAAATAATCAAATTTTAAGACGAATTCTTGAAAAGATCATCGAAAAAATGGCAGTTTTTAGAATGCTACACATATGACGCTATATAGGTATGATGGCCCAAGGAGTACTTAATGACACTGCATTAGTGTCATATTTGAAGTAATTTTGGAATTTTTATAAAATTAAATTTAAAAAATAAAAATAAAATTTTAAGACGAATTATCATGCATAATTATTCCAAAACGGTTTTTTCCATATTTTTATTAAACAAATTAAAAATTTTAGGATAATGTATAGTAATATTTGTTACTATTTGAGGCTTCGTATGGCGTTAGAGCTATTCAACAAATAAATTGGACAAATAGGTCACTAATCGGCAAAGTTACAAGCAAAATGAATAAATATAAATATTTTTAAAGTTTCTCAAGCTCGGGGCTTAAACAGTAGAAACCGTAAACTATGCAATAGAATAAAATCTAAAATGGCGTCCGAAACAAACAAAATGGCGTATATTTTGATTTGATTAACCTTATTTATGAGTATCGTATGAAAGGTCTTGACTAGTAAAATAACTGTATTTTACTATGTAGAAATTTAAAATCAATTATGGCGTCGAAATTAATAAAGTAAATTAGCGTGTAATGTTAAATCTGTTTCGATGTTGTAATTATACCTAAATATGTTATAGTAAAGGATATTATCGACTTGTGACTTAAGACGTTTTTAATAACTTTAAAGAGTTGTTTTTTAAATTCTTAACTGTAACCCGCTTTTTTTCACTGCCATTAGGAAAACCCAAAAATTGGGGTTTGAAAATGTTAAATATTAAATCTCGCTATCCAATCATTTTAAGCTAAATTTAAATAAGGTTTAGGTAAATAATGACTAGAGATCTGTCTCCTAGAATTTTTTAACAAAATCTCTGTTTCTAAAGGGGCTAATACACGGCATGTTTTTTACATCTGACTTGTCAAATTCTCCACTGCTAATACAAACATGTCGTGTGTTACCTTTAAAACATTACTTCTGTAAAAACACATGTGTTAAGACACCTGACAAAATTTTAATTAGAGTGCGCTCTATTTTTTTCTGTAAAAACATGTGACATCAGTCGTTGGCACAAATCTCTGCTGCTGCAAAGCAGTCAGCGTAAAAGTACAATTTTGACAGACATGTAGATTTACATATGTCTCACAAATTTTAAAGTCAGATGTAAAAAACATGCCGTGTATTACAGCCTTAAACTGCTTACAAATTATTATAATTCTACTACATCTTTGTTTTAAGCAGAAAATTAAATTAAATTTGTAGTAAAAAAAACAGCCATACCGTAAAGTTTGTTCCGTATTGTACTGATACTGGCACAATTCACAAGTAGTGCATCGCGATATACTTATCCATCTTTCCAGACAATTAATATGTACATAAGTTAAAGAACCTTTACACAAACACGGCGACACAAGTCTAGTAGAAAACGTAATAATTTGTAGCTTACGAATATTGAACTTTTGTTACACAAAGAAAACAGTTTAAGTTGTAATAACCGGAATCGTATGGCTTAGATCAAGTTTATATGTAATAATATAATTTTAAATCGGCAACCACAACGAATCTGTTTTCTGTGAGGTTATTTATTTCTATGAGATAATAATTGTATTTTTCAAAAACGAATACCATACTTCTCTGCATTTTCATTGTTGTGACAAATGCGACATACAAATGACTCTACAGAATGCAAAGAATTGACATCTGTGTTTCCTGCATTATTAGAAGCACTAATTTGGCTTAAATTATTGGAATGCTTGGACGTTCCCGGTAATAAGTCTATACAAAAGTCCGCTGTACTTAAAAATGTGTTAATGCGACATCCAGTGAAAGAATCTGAAATGATTAGGAGGCATGAGGTTTGTTAGATCTTTTAGTTTTTTAAAGCATTCAGTCAAATTGTCAGTGGTGTTGTCGTGTCGTTTTCCCGTCAAAAACGACAGATATACGACAATGTCTCATTCATTTTACATTATAGTAAATATGACACGATACCAAAAAAATACGACAACGCAACTTAAAAGACTGATTATGGAAACATTTTTTTGGCTTTTATAGATTTACCTGAATTATCAAAGTTTTCCATTGTTTTATTTAAAGACGTTAAAATTTGTAGTAATTATATATGTAAGTATACATATGTATGTATTTTTTCAAAAACTAAATAATTTGTTTAGCTTATTTTGTTTTCTCTTTTGCATTTTTTTTTTACACTTTTTTACTTTCATGTTTGTATATACATTTATATAAAAAATAAAAATCAAACAATTAAAGAAAAAAGTGAGAGCACTTAACTCGGCTGTGCCGAATTTTTGATACCCACCACCAATTTTTAGTAGTAATTAACTACCACAAAACTAATTATTTTGTTAATAACTGTAATCACTATAGAATAATCTCTTTACACTAAAATATTTAGTACTTGCTTTGTTAAGTTTGATTTGCTATTAAATTATACTGCTCAACAGCAAAATCCTCCATTAAATAAAACTACGTAGACCATATGGATTTTGATGCGCTGAACTTAAATCCGTTGTCGGTTTTTTTCCATCGCATGGAGATTTTTTTTTATGGGCGTAGCAAATTTTTTTCCCCTGAATAAGTAAGGTACGGAGACATATTTTATCCTAACTCGAGAACCAGTCATCCAGTTTTCAAAAATAAAACCCCAGAAGATCTGTAACAAAATTGTATTTATTTTAGTCGGATAAAATTTTTCTTTATCTCTTATCGTTTTGGAATTATTCAGAAATTAATGGAGAAAAAAATTTTTTTTCGTTCAAAATTCGTAATATTTTTCAATTTAAAAATGAAATAAAAAAAAATATAAAGCAAATATTCGACATTTTTGTCGTCATGTTGTCATTTTTTATATATACATACATACATATGTACATATATTTTTTTTGGTTTTAATGAAAGAATACCACATAGACGAAATTTCTATTTTTGGCGTTTTTTATAAGCTTTTAAATTTTAATCATAATAGATTATGCCGCTTCTTAGATGTCTTAGAGGTTATAGAAATTTCTGCTAATAAATTCATCTTATATATTGACATAAAAAGAGTTTTTTATTTTAGCAAAATATTTTACTATAAAGAGTAAATGTAATTTTAAAAAACCGTAATAAATGAGGTTGGCGTTTAACTGGACATAATAACATTATCCAGAAAGCTACTTGTGCGAAATTTCAGTATCGTATATCTTAGTTGCTTTTATAAGTTTTTAAGTTTTATTAAAAGTAGATTATGTTGGAATTGGGCGTTAAAGAAGGCGTGTGAAATCTGCTAACGGACTCAACTTATATGTTTTAATATAGTCCATTATTCAAACAAAACCTTTATCGATATAGAAATTATATCAAAATAATATGGTCCGTTATATGAGGGGTAGGCATTTAGACTTTTTTTGATATTAAAATAACATTGACCAGAAAGCCTTAAATACGAAATTTTAGCATTATAAATATGATTTTTTTAAAATTTATTTATAGTAGATTAAGTGAGAAGTTGGCGTATCAAATGATCGTATGAATCTCCGACTAGCACAAGCTCGGCAATAAAAAAAATTATAAGACGAACGAAATAACAAAAAAAAAAAAAGAAAGATAGATGTAAACCTCCAGCCGCTCGACCCACAGTTTTGATTTTTTGTCTAATAAAGCTATGCGAATTTTATTTATGTTTAGTTTAACTTTGTTTTATAGCAACAACAAAGGACTTTCAGTTTTCAAACTCTGAGTCGCCAATTTTAATACAGTTGTACCCCGATGGATTAGTTCGTGTATTGCGAATAAATGTGAGTCATTCACTTGGCAAAATGACTCAATTATGCTATGCACAGAATCAACTGGCATCATTGTATGACCGGGAAGTAAATATGTTATTTTAATTTTTTCAACGAAGTTTGAAAAATTTAAAAAAATGTGTGCATAGCTAATACAGCCTGGTTGGTTCATCAAGATGTTTAATATTTTCGCAATTAGTGCACATACCTTTTTTTGGCAAATGAAAACCTACATTAAAATCTTTTAGAAAACCCAATTCGACACAATGCAGTTGCCGAGGTTCTTATCGTTCATATATTCTTGTGAAATTCTTGTGGCAAATAAACGTTAGTACTTTTGGCTCTACAATAATGTGACGACACAGCTGGAAGTTTTTCAAGATATTGTTTTAGAAGCTTTATGTTTTGCTCATCTGTTTTATTATGAGGCCGAACCTAAGCTTTTGGCCGAGCATATTTATTTGCCCTTAAGAGATATCTAAGCATCATTTGAGAAATATTTAAAGTTGCCAGCATGAATTTTTGCAAACTTTAAAAACGATCCCTTTGTGAGTAAAATTATATTCAAAACAATTGTTTCGTCTACAATCTCCTCCTTCGACAGCAACTCTTCTTCGTTGAATTTGTTTATGTTTTATAAAAGAAAGCAGCCACATTCTTCCCTACAAGACAGTGACGGTCATTTAACCGGTTATATGACTGGTATAAATAAGTGACTGATATATCGGTTATTGCGTAGAACAAGGTTTCTATTAGTTTCTTAAGGACAATGTGAAAAAAATGACTGAAACTTTTATGTACAGTGATTTTGCGTCTTTCTTTTACTTATTAGTTCTGTGGACTGCCAGACATATATCTGGACTACTTACACTACAGCTATTTCTAATCAAATATAATATAAATAGTAGTCTCAATTAACGTATATATCGGTCAAAGCTGACTAGTCACACTTAACGTATATATTGGTCAAAGCTAACTTGTACAATAAAACAAATTTATTGTCTTATATATTATTTATTGTTATATTATCGATTACATCACTTTTTTTTATCACAATATTTCACGTTAATTTCACTGCTTTCTGTAGGGGCTCATTTTAATCCTTTTCCATGGTATTAGCGTCATTGGTATTATGGCTGGAATTGCTAAAAGTAAAAATTATAAGAATATGCAAAGGCATATATGTATGTTTGGCTGCTATCTTTCGTACTTACCTTTTATTTCTCGAGTATTTTATAAAAAACCTGGTCGAAAGAACTGCAAATTATATAATAAAAATTACTTTTTGTAACAATGAATTAAAATTTTTACACAATAATTTTCCAATTTTTTTTTAAACGTGAAGAAATCAACACATCAGTTGTCTCACTCTTGTATATGCATTATTTTTCCTGTAGCAGAAATTATGTATTAAATTGCTGCAATAGTGTTAGTACAAACATTTTGTATGTGTTAGTTTCAGTCATTCATTTCTTGAAGGTTTTTTTTTGCTTTTGACATTCCCCGATAATGTTTATTTAAATGTGCACTAGTAGTCTCAGAGAGACGACAACATTCATTGTGGCACATCTTATTAGGTAAAACTATTTTTTTTATGTCTTCCTTTGATTTAATAGCCAGAGGTTTTCTGTACCCCCGTTTTCCGACACAGTTTTCATATTCAAATTAGCATGAGTCCTCACTCTCACTATCGCTGTATGGCACTAACGACACTTGAGATACCTGTTTTTAAATATTTTTTTTTATTAAATAAAACACAATTTAATGGACATCAAACAACCAAAACATCACAATAATCATAATTACACATTAACAAGATCCAAATCAAATTACTTTTAAGTTATACATATTATTTACTTACGGTTTAGGAAACTGATAGCATTATTAAGGCACAATTTATTAATTTCTCTGTAGACAATGTTTTACTTGGGGTGGCTTACAATAACTGATTACCTCAAACACATGATCCGAAAAAGAATGCATGTTAAATGCTTCTTTTCAACTTTAATATAGCCTTTTCTGTAAAATTAACGGTAAACGAATAAAGGCAAAAAACAAAATAAAGCGAGCAATTCCCTTTACCTTTTTATTCTAATTTAATAAAAATATTGTAACAACTACAATATCCAAAATATTCTTCATTGGCAGATACGATAAAATCGCTCACAAGAAAAAGAGGAGCTAACATACGTTAAAGTATTCAATCAATTTTTGGAGTAACGAAGTGGAATTTTGTCAGGTGACGTCTCTTTGAATGTAAAGCAAGAATGCATCAAAAACTGAATTTAAAAAAAAAAATGGCAAATACGATAATTTCGCGCAAAGGGGTCGATATTATTATAAAAAATCATTGCTTGATTGCTTTCTAATCATACTGTTGTCTCACATATTTTTTAATGATGATTTGTAATATTAAATGCTTTGAAGTATAATGTTATTTTTGTCGGATTAGTTTTTTAAATCATACTATTTTTAAACGACAACCATATCGAAAAATAAACATTAAATGATACAATGCAAACAAATGCGTGGTTATCATGACAAAATAATGTGTGTGAAGATAAATTTGAAACCCTAGACACAAACCTAATAAGTTAACAGAGCTATGTTAACTACTTAACAGAACTAATGTTATTACTCTAAATTTAGTTGCTTTTTATAATTAAAGATATTTTTATATAGGAATATTCCAAAAAAAAAACAAAAATGAATTTATCGCACACACCTCTGAAGCAAGCAATGATTAAAAATATTTAATATAATATTTTTTAGGTGAAAATAATAACACATTTATAAAGAGTGTTTTTTGAATAAAATATTTATCTTTTTTCGGATATACAAAGTTGGCACACAATACCACTATGTGGAAAATATAGCCAGAGGCCATTACTACCACACTATGGCTGTGGAATTCCTGAATTGATTTTTTGAAGTTTTAAAAAAATGTTTGAAAATTTATTTTCTCATATGAAATTTCTGTGAGGGATTTTGGTCATTGTGGGTAAATATGGAGATGGCACGCAATACCACTACATGGAAAACATAGTCAGGGGCCATTGCTACCACATTCTGGAAGTAGAATTCCTGAATTGATTTTGTGAAGTTTTTAAAAAATGTTTGAAAATTTATATTTTTCATATGAAAGTTGTGTGAGGGATTTTGGTCATTGTGGGCAAATATGGAGACGGCACGCAATACCACTATATGGAAAGTATAGCCAGGGGCCATTGCTACCACATTATGGAAGTGTAATTCCTGAATTGATTTTGTGAAGTTTTAAAAAAAAAGGTTTGAAAATTTATTTTCTCATATGAAATTTCTGTGAGGGATTTTGGTCATTGTGGGTAAATATGGAGACGGCACGCAATACCGCTATATGGAGAGTATAGCCAGGGGCCATAGCTACCACACTATGGAAGTAGAATTACTGAATTGATTTTGGGAAGTTTTTAAAAAATGTTTGAAAATTGATATTTTTCATATGAAATTTGTGTGAGGGATTTTGGTCATTGTGGGTAAATATGGAGACGGCACGCAATACCGCTATATGGAGAGTATAGCCAGGGGCCATAGCTACCACACTATGGAAGTAGAATTACTGAATTGATTTTGTGAAGTTTTAAAAAAATATTTGAAAATTTATTTTCTCATATGAAATTTCTGTGAGGGATTTTGGTCATTGTTGGTAAATATGAAACGGCACGCAATACCACTACATGGGAAGCATAGCCAGGGGCTATTGCTACCACATTATGGAAGTGAAATTCCTGAATTGATTTTGTGAAGTTTTTAAAAAATTTTTGAAAATTGATATTTTTCATATGAAATTTCTGTGAGGGATTGTGGTCATTGTGGGTAAATATGGAGACGGCACGCAATACCACTATATGGAAAGCATAGCCAGGGGCCATTGCTACCACATTATGGAAGTGGAATTCCTGAATTGATTTTGTGAAGTTTTTAAAAAATGTTTGAAAATTGATATTTTTCATATGAAATTTCTGTGAGGGATTTTGGTCATTGTGGGTAAATATGGAGACGGCACGCAATACCACTATATGGAAAGCATAGCCAGGGGCCATTGCTACCACATTATGGAAGTGGAATTCCTGAATTGATTTTGTGAAGTTTTTAAAAAATGTTTGAAAATTGATATTTTTAATATGAAATTTCTGTGAGGGATTGTGGTCATTGTGGGTAAATATGGAGACGGCACGCAATACCACTATATGGAAAGCACAGCTAGGGGCCATTGCTACCGCATTATGGAAGTGTAATTCCTGAATTGATTTTGTGAAGTTTTAAAAAAATATTTGAAAATTTATTTTCTCATCTGAAATTTCTGTGAGGGATTTTGATCATTGTGGGTAAATATGGAGACGGCACGCAACACCACTATATGAAAAGTATAGCCAGGGGCCATTGCTACCACATTGTGGAAGTGGAATTCCTGAATTGATTTTGTGAAGTTTTTAAAAAATTATTGAAAATTTATATTTTTTCATATGAAATTTCTGTGAGGGATTTTGGTCATTGTGGGCAAATATGGAGACGGCACGCAACACCACTATATGGAAACTATAGCCAGAGGCCATTGCTACCACATTATCGAAGTGGAATTCCTGAATTGATTTTGTGAAGTTTTTAAAAAATTATTGAAAATTGATATTTTTTCATATGAAATTTCTGTGAGGGATTTTGGTCATTGTGGGCAAATATGGAGACGGCACGCAATACCACTATATGGAAAGCATAGCCAAGGGCCATTACTACGACATTATGGAAGTGGAATTCCTGAATTGATTTTGTGAAGTTTTAAAAAAATGTTTGAAAATTTTATTTCTCATATGAAATTTCTGTGAGGGATTTTGGTCATTGTGGGCAAATATGGAAACGGCACGCAACACCACTATATGGAAAGTATAGCCAGGGGCCATTGCTACCACATTATGGAAGTGGAATTCCTGAATTGATTTTGTGAAGTTTTTAAAAAATGTTTGAAAATTGATATTTTTCATATGAAATTTCTGTGAGGGATTGTGGTCATTGTGGGTAAATATGGAGACGGCAAGCAATACCACTATATGGAAAGCACAGCTAGGGGCCATTGCTACCGCATTATGGAAGTGTAATTCCTGAATTGATTTTGTGAAGTTTTAAAAAAATGTTTGAAAATTTTATTTCTCATATGAAATTTCTGTGAGGGATTTTGGTCATTGTGGGCAAATGTGGAGATGGCACGCAACACCACTATATGGAAAGTATATCCAGGGGCCATTGCTTCCACATTGTGGAAGTGGAATTCCTGAATTGATTTTATGAAGTTTTTAAAAAATTATTGAAAATTGATATTTTTTCATATGAAATTTCTGTGAGGGATTTTGGTCATTGTGGGCAAATATGGAGACGGCACGCAATACCACTATATGGGAAGTATAGCCAAAGGCCATTGCTACCACATTATGGAAGTGGAATTCCTGAATTGATTTTGTGAAGTTTTAAAAAAATGTTTGAAAATTTTATTTCTCATATGAAATTTCTGTGAGGGATTTTGGTCATTGTGGGCAAATATGGAAACGGCACGCAACACCACTATATGGAAAGTATAGCCAGGGGCCATTGCTACCACATTGTGGAAGTGGAATTCCTGAATTGATTTTGTGAAGTTTTTAAAAAATTATTGAAAATTGATATTTTTTCATATGAAATTTCTGTGAGGGATTTTGGTCATTGTGGGCAAATATGGAGACGGCACGCAACACCACTATATGGAAACTATAGCCAGAGGCCATTGCTACCACATTATCGAAGTGGAATTCCTGAATTGATTTTGTGAAGTTTTTAAAAAATTATTGAAAATTGATATTTTTTCATATGAAATTTCTGTGAGGGATTTTGGTCATTGTGGGCAAATATGGAGACGGCACGCAATACCACTATATGAAAAGTATAGCCAAAGGCCATTGATACCACATTATGGAAGTGGAGTTCCTGAATTGATTTTGTGAAGTTTTTAAAAAATTATTGAAAATTGATATTTTTTCATATGAAATTTCTGTGAGGGATTTTGGTCATTGTGGGCAAATATGGAGACGGCATGCAACACCACTATATGGAAAGTATAGCCAGAGGCCATTGCTACCACATTATGGAAGTGGAATTCCTGAATTGATTTTGTGAAGTTTTTAAAAAATTATTGAAAATTGATATTTTTTCATATGAAATTTCTGTGAGGGATTTTGGTCATTGTGGGCAAATATGGAGACGGCATGCAACACCACTATATGGAAAGTATAGCCAGGGGCCATTGCTACCACATTATGGAAGTGGAATTCCTGAATTGATTTTGTGAAGTTGGTAGTTAGTGTGGTAGCTTTGGCCTCTGGCTATACTTTCCATATAGTGGTGTTGCGTGCCGTCTCCATATTTGCCCACAATGACCAAAATCCCTCACAGAAATTTCATATGAGAAATAAAATTTTCAAACATTTTTTTAAAACTTCACAAAATCAATTCAGGAATTCCACTTGCATAATGTGGTATCAATGGCCTTTGGCTATACTTTCCATATAGTGGTATTGCGTGCCGTCTCCATATTTGCCCACAATGACCAAAATCCCTCACAGAAATTTTATATGAAAAAATATAAATTTTCAATAATTTTTTAAAAACTTCACAAAATCAATTCAGGAATTCCACTTCCATAATGTGGTAGCAATGGCCTCTGGCTATACTTTCCATATAGTGGTGTTGCATGCCGTCTCCATATTTGCCCACAATGACCAAAATCCCTCACAGAAATTTCATATGAAAAAATATCAATTTTCAATAATTTTTTAAAAACTTCACAAAATCAATTTAGGAATTCCACTTCCATAATGTGGTAGCAATGGCCCCTGGCTATAATTTACATATAGTGGTATTGCGTGCCGTCTCCATATTTTCCCACAATGACCAAAATCCCTCACAGAAATTTCATATGAAAAAATATCAATTTTCAATAATTTTTTAAGAACTTCATAAAATCAATTCAGGAATTCCACTTCCACAATGTGGAAGCAATGGCCCCTGGCTATACTTTCCATATAGTGGTGTTGCGTGCCATCTCCACATTTGCCCACAATGACCAAAATCAATTCAAGAATTCCACTTCCATAATGTGGTAGCAATGGCCTCTGGCTATACTTTCCATATAGTGGTGTTGCGTGCCGTCTCCATATTTGCCCACAATGACCAAAATCCCTCACAGAAATTTCATATGAGAAATAAAATTTTCAAACATTTTTTTAAAACTTCACAAAATCAATTCAGGAATTCCACTTCCATAATGTGGTATCAATGGCCTTTGGCTATACTTTCCATATAGTGGTATTGCGTGCCGTCTCCATATTTGCCCACAATGACCAAAATCCCTCACAGAAATTTTATATGAAAAAATATAAATTTTCAATAATTTTTTAAAAACTTCACAAAATCAATTCAGGAATTCCACTTCCATAATGTGGTAGCAATGGCCTCTGGCTATACTTTCCATATAGTGGTGTTGCATGCCGTCTCCATATTTGCCCACAATGACCAAAATCCCTCACAGAAATTTCATATGAAAAAATATCAATTTTCAATAATTTTTTAAAAACTTCACAAAATCAATTTAGGAATTCCACTTCCATAATGTGGTAGCAATGGCCCCTGGCTATAATTTACATATAGTGGTATTGCGTGCCGTCTCCATATTTTCCCACAATGACCAAAATCGCTCACAGAAATTTCATGAGAAAAAATAAATTTTCAATAATTTTTTAAAAACTTCACAAAATCAATTCAGGAATTCCACATCCATAGTGTGGTAGTAATGGCCTCTGGCTATACTTTCCACATAGTGGTATTGTGTGCCGTCTCCATATTTGCCCACAATGACCAAAATCCCTCACATAAATTTCATATGAAAAAATATCAATTTTCAATAATTTTTTAAAAACTTCACAAAATCAATTCAGGAACTCCACTTCCATAATGTGGTATCAATGGCCTTTGGCTATACTTTCCATATAGTGGTATTGCGTGCCGTCTCCATATTTGCCCACAATGACCAAAATCCCTCACAGAAATTTCATATGAAAAAATATCAATTTTCAATAATTTTTTAAAAACTTCACAAAATCAATTCAGGAACTCCACTTCCATAATGTGGTATCAATGGCCTTTGGCTATACTTTTCATATAGTGGTATTGCGTGCCGTCTCCATATTTGCCCACAATGACCAAAATCCCTCACAGACATTTCATATGAAAAAATATCAATTTTCAATAATTTTTTAAAAACTTCACAAAATCAATTCAGGAATTCCACATCCATAGTGTGGTAGTAATGGCCTCTGGCTATACTTTCCACATAGCGGTATTGTGTGCCGTCTCCATATTTGCCCACAATGGCCAAAATCCCTCACAGAAATTTCATATGAAAAAATATCAGTTTTCAATAATTTTTTAAAAACTTCACAAAATCAATTCAGGAACTTCACTTCCATAATGTGGTATCAATGGCCTTTGGCTATACTTTCCATATAGTGGTATTGCGTGCCGTCTCCATATTTGCCCACAATGACCAAAATCCCTCACAGAAATTTCATATGAAAAAATATTAATTTTCAATAATTTTTTAAAAACTTCACAAAATCAATTCAGGAACTCCACTTCCATAATGTGGTGTCAATGGCCTTTGGCTATACTTTCCATATAGTGGTATTGCGTGCCGTCTCCATATTTGCCCACAATGACCAAAATCCCTCACAGAAACTTCATATGAAAAAATATCAATTTTCAATAATTTTTTAAAAACTTCACAAAATCAATTCAGGAATTCCACTTCCATAATGTGGTAGCAATGGCCTTTGGCTATACTTTCCATATAGTGGTATTGCGTGCCGTCTCCATATTTGCCCACAATGACCAAAATCCCTCACAGAAATTTCATATGAAAAAATATCAATTTTCAATAATTTTTTAAAAACTTCACAAAATCAATTCAGGAATTCCACATCCATAGTGTCGTAGTAACGGCCCTTGGCTATGCTTTCCATGTAGTGGTATTGCGTGCCGTCTCCATATTTGCCCACAATGACCAAAATCCCTCACAGAAATTTCATATGAGAAATAAAATTTTTAAACATTTTTTTAAAACTTCACAAAATCAATTCAGGAATTCCACATCCATAGTGTGGTAGTAATGGCCCTTGGCTATGCTTTCCATATAGTGGTATTGCGTGCCGTCTCCATATTTGCCCACGATGACCAAAATCCCTCACAGAAATTTCATATGAGAAATAAAATTTTCAAACATTTTTTTAAAACTTCACAAAATCAATTCAGGAATTCTACTTCCACAATGTGGTAGCAATGGCCTTTGGCTATACTTTCCATATAGTGGTATTGCGTGCCGTCTCCATATTTGCCCACAATGACCAAAATCCCTCACAGAAATTTCATATGAAAAAATATCAATTTTCAATAATTTTTTTAAAACTTCACAAAATCAATTCAGGAATTCCACATCCATAGTGTGGTAGTAATGGCCCTTGGCTATGCTTTCCATATAGTGGTATTGCGTGCCGTCTCCATATTTGCCCACAATGACCAAAATCCCTCACAGAAATTTCATATGAAAAAATATCAATATTCAAACATTTTTTTAAAACTTCACAAAATCAATTCAGGAATTCCACATCCATAGTGTGGTAGTAATGGCCCTTGGCTGTGCTTTCCATATAGTGGTTTTGCGTGCCGTCTCCATATTTGCCCACAATGACCAAAATCCCTCACAGAAATTTCATATGAAAAAATATCAATTTTCAATAATTTTTTAAAAACTTCACAAAATCAATTCAGGAATTCCACTTCCATAATGTGGTAGCAATGGCCTTTGGCTATACTTTCCATATGGTGGTATTGCGTGCCGTCTCCATATTTGCCCACAATGACCAAAATCCCTCACAGAAATTTCATATGAAAAAATATCAATTTTCAATAATTTTTTAGAAACTTCACAAAATTAATTCAGGAATTCCACATCCATAGTGTGGTAGTAATGGCCCTTGGCTATGCTTTCCATATAGTGGTATTGCATGCCGTCTCCATGTTTGCCCACAATGACCAAAATCCCTCACAGAAATTTCATATGAAAAAATATCAATTTTCAATAATTTTTTAAAAACTTCACAAAATCAATTCAGGAATTCCCCTTTCATAATGTGGTAGCAATGGCCTTTGGCTATACTTTCCATATAGTTGTATTGCGTGCCGTCTCCATATTTGCCCACAATGACCAAAATCCCTCACAGAAATTTCATATGAAAAAATATCAATTTTCAATAATTTTTTAAAAACTTCACAAAATCAATTCAGGAATTCCACATCCATAGTGTGGTAGTAACGGCCCTTGGCTATACTTTCCATATAGTGGTGTTGCGTGCCGTCTCCATATTTGCCCACAATGACCAAAATCCCTCACAGAAATTTCATATGAGAAATAAAATTTTCAAACATTTTTTAAAAACTTCACAAAATCAATTCAGGAATTCCACATCCATAGTGTGGTAGTAATGGCCCTTGGCTGTGCTTTCCATATAGTGGTATTGCGTGCCGTCTCCATATTTGCCCACAATGACCAAAATCCCTCACAGAAATTTCATATGAAAAAATATCAATTTTCAATAATTTTTTAAAAACTTCACAAAATCAATTCAGGAATTCCACTTCCATAATGTGGTATCAATGGCCTTTGGCTTTACTTTCCATATAGTGGTATTACGTGCCGTCTCCATATTTGCCCACAATGACCAAAATCCCTCACAGAAATTTCATATGAAAAAATATCAATTTTAAATAATTTTTTAAAAACTTCACAAAATCAATTCAGGAATTCCACTTCCATAATGTGGTAGCAATGGCCTCTGGCTACACTTTCCATATAGTGGTGTTGCGTGCCGTCTCCATATTTGCCCACAATGACCAAAATCCCTCACAGAAATTTCATATGAAAAAATATCAATTTTCAATAATTTTTTAAAAACTTCACAAAATCAATTCAGGAATTCCACTTCCATAATGTGGTATCAATGGCCTTTGGCTTTACTTTCCATATAGTGGTATTACGTGCCGTCTCCATATTTGCCCACAATGACCAAAATCCCTCACAGAAATTTTATATGAAAAAATATAAATTTTCAATAATTTTTTAAAAACTTCACAAAATCAATTCAGGAATTCCACTTCCATAGTGTGGTAGTAATGGCCTCTGGCTATACTTTCCACATAGTGGTATTGTGTGCCAACTTTGTATATTCGAAAAAACATAAATATTTTATTCAAAAAACACTCTTTATAAATGTGTTATTATTTTCACCTAAAAAATATTATATTAAATATTTTTAATCATTGCTTGCTTCAGAGGTGTGTGCGATAAATTCAGTTTTTGTTTTTTTTTTTTGGAATATTCCTATATAAAAATATCTTTAATTATAAAAAGCAACTAAATTTAGAGTGATAACATTAGTTCTGTTAAGTAGTTAACATAGCTCTGTTAACTTATTAGGTTTGTGTCTAGGGTTTCAAATTTCAAATTTATCTTCACACACATGACAAAATATATGATGAAATAAAATAAATTTAGCTATTACTTGTTTACGACAACCAAATATTGGTATAGAGAATATAATATGACCATCGCGATCATGTCGTAACCAAGGTTTTTTTTGCGTTATGCTTCTCCTTGTAATAAAACTGTTATTTTGATAACAAAAATTTTCTGTCGTATGCATAAAAAATATCAAAGGTTAATTAAAGGTTTATAAATTAACAAACACACCTCCAAATTGGAAAAAATACACAGGTCAATAGAAAATTTAAAAATAAGAAGAAAATATCGTCTAAATTGTTTGATCTTTTCTGATATAAGTAAAACATTTCTTCTTTTTGTTAAGCTTGAGTATTTAGTTTTAAATATTGAAAACTTTAAAACATAAATAGTACTGAGTACCTAAACACTCAAGCATTGTACAAACGAACGCAATCTAGTTAAATGTTTTGAAAAATTGTCACAATTTTTAAGTTAACGAAAGAAACTACTAACGGTCAAACTACGACGTAAGGACAAAAATATAGTCACAAAACATTTAAGGCTCGTATTGGTTTCAATTGTGTTTTGTATTTTGAACAAAAGTGTAATTAAAATTAAGTACCTAAACAATAGCAATAACAAAACTAAAGTCATTAAATAAATTACAACAATGTGTAAATAGGGAGAGGATATAATACAAACAAACACATAGACATGGACTTTCACTGTTCAAAGTGATCTAAGAAATTTAAATGTTAACATTGTTCAAACGCTATGAGACTCAAGGATATGAAAAGATATTGAAATAATATTGTTGGCTTAACTTTGATTCCAATTAAAATCTGGAATATACATAAGTACGTACTTTTCTTTCGTTGACCTAAACAATTATTGTATAAAATTTGAATAGGATGTCAACTGTTTTCATACGTTAATAATAAACTTTTATATAATTAAATAAAAACCAATTTATGAAAAATAACTACTTTGGTAAATAACAGCAACGACAATAATAACAATAGACAAGCAGTATCAAGGCACATTTATTCATCAGGTAGTCTTGTTTCGTCAGCTGATTATTTTTTTCTTCGCTTATTTTAAATTTCATTGTCAAAGTCTATTGATAAAAAACAAATTTCTCTTCTTCCTTTATTTATTTAAAATGTCAAACTTTATATATAAAAAATATTAACAAAAAAATTCTCTTTGAACTGCAATTATCTGATGAATTAATATGCCTTGAGCAGTATAAAATAAAAAATCTAATGTAAAATATTTTAATACACACGCATATACTATAACAGTAGGGTATGGGAAACGGAAATTAACCCCCGGGAATGTACTTGTTACTGTTCCCGGGAGACAGACTAATAAAAAATCGTCAGTATATTTCTACAATTCTTTTTTTAATTATGTATGTATATCCATTTTAAAGAATGTAAAAAAAAAATTATTTATTTTCACATTATTATTGTGTATAACAGTTAGCAAATAAACTTTATATGAATAAAAAAAACAGAATAACTTAGTGTTCGCACTTGCAACTTTTTTTGAATTTTGTGAAAGAAAGCAGGAAAGGCATAGAAAGTGGTACACAATGTCATTAAGTAAATTTAAAATATTGCTGAAATTTAAGTTTTATTTATATACATTGAATAAAATGTGTATGTAATAAATCAAATTTTAAAATATTTTTACACTAATGTTTACGAAATTTAACTGATAACACTGGTTTAAAAAAAAGAACATTTTTTGCCCGCCTTTTAACAAAAATATGTGGACTATTGAGATTTGGCACCCTTAATTCAATTCCGTTTTCAGTTTTTTCTATCGGTCTCAGATTGACCTTAAATATTCTGTTCTAGTATTTACCCACAAAATATCAGTTTCTACAACCCTAATGTACTAACCTTATAACAAAAAATTAAAGCTCGCAAAATATCATTAAACTTAGAATTTGTACATTGATATTGATTGAGTATTTTTACGGAATATGAAGATTATAATTTGGTACCCATAGGTAGTTACAAAATAATATTAGCTTTGTGTGGGCATGGCACTTCCTTTTTGTATAATTATATAATTAATGTTTGAATTCATTTTAGATAATCCATTACAGACTTCTTTTTTTTAAGTTTTGACAAATAAAAATAATATGAATTTAAGAAAAAGCGTTATTTGGGAGGTGGGCGTGTCACTTTAATTTTTTTGAATTATATTTGTATTTGCATAATCCAATTTACTAGAAAGCTATATATGCGAAATTTTGTCATCATACATATAATTCATTCGGTTTTATGAGCTTTTAAATTTCCTTAAGAGTAAATTATGTGGGAAGTGGGCGTTGAAGTAATCAAAATAGTGGCTGCTGATAAATTCAGCTTAGATATTTTAATACAGCGTTATATTGGAGGTGGGCATGTCATCTTCAATTTCCGTTATTGCGAGTCTTTTGATCAAAGAGCAATTTTTGCAAAAATTTCAGAATTATATATCTAATTTTGTCATTTTCATTACGTTTTGAATTTTAAATATACCAAAAAAGATACTGCAGTATAATTTTTCGGACATTTTGATCTATAACTCATTTCATAATATACAGATTTAAGGAATTTTCAGGATAATATATTTCTTTTAACTCAGAAAATATACTTTAGAAATTTCATCGCTCTACGTCAATGCGTTTATACACAATTGCGCTTGTTCAAAGGACATGATTTTTTACCTTCTCTTACATTATAACTTATAACTCTCTTCCTTATATACGGATTTAGCCCAATTTCAATATAAATCAAACCTTGTGTAGAAGAAATATTCTGGCAAGATTTGAGCCCCCTAACTTTGTCAGTTCGAGCTCTATTGCACTTTCAACAGACGAACAGACAGAATGACATATATAGATCGTCCTAAAATGATACAAGGACTCCGGAAAAAAAATAAAAATTACGACTATGAAATACCTTATTGAAATTTAAAAAATACTTTACTTTCATTTATATTATTTTAATTCATATATATTATGTAATTTGTAATTCTTATAATTGCCTTTAGGTTTCATGGATTAGAAAACGTGATTTACATATTCTGACTGCGGGTTCCACAACATACACTTCAGATCAAAGGTTTCAGGTAATAATTTTTAAACAACACTGTGAACGGAGTTGTAACACAATAATTAATTTTGTTTTATAAATATATTATATAATATTTTTACCGCAGGTCTTGCGTCCTGAAAACTCTGGAAATTGGACTTTGCAAATAAAATACCCGCAACCTCGAGATTCCGGTATTTATGAATGCCAAATCAATACCGAACCAAAAATGTCATTATCGTACACATTTATTGTAGTAGGTAAGTGTCAAACTGGTAAATCTAGAACTTCTGAGTTGCGACAGGTAAAATTTAATTATAACTAAAAAATGTCAATGTTTGACATAAAATTTTATTTATTACCAAACTAATCAGGTTTTGAAAATATTGCAATAATTCACAAATTGAAATACTTAATTCATTGGAAATAAAAAACAAGTAAGAGCGCTATATTCGGCCGTGCCGAATCTTATATACCCTTCACAACGTGAATTCATGCAATAACAGTGGTTTGTGTCACCATTCATCCCATATGAAATACGTACATACATATAAAAACATACATATATAAAAACGTCCCATTGTAAAATTATAAATTCACGTATGAATGTTAAAAAAAAAACAAAAAAAAAAAAAAAAAAATTTTAAAAAAAATTTAAAAAAAAAAAAAATTAAAAAAAAAATTAAAAAAAAAAAAAAAAATTTTTTTTTAAATTATTATGTATGTAATATATATAAAACAAAAAAAAAAAATAAAAAAAAAAAATAAAAAAAAAATTAAAAAAAAAATAATAAAAATATAAATAATATATTAAATAAAAAATAAAAAAAAAATAAAAAAAAAAATAAAAAAAAAATTTAAAAAAAATTAAAAAAAAAATTTTTTTGGCTCAGCTGGGATTTGATGCCACGTTTTCTCTAACCAGTATACACGTTTGTATGTATGTATGTTGTTGTTGTAATGTTGCTTTTGTGAAAAAAAAATCGAGGTGGTCGTGGGTTTTTGCTCATATCTCAGTTGTTTATGTACCGATGTTTCTGATTTTCAATAGCGATCTACTCCCGAATATTTCTGATATTTTAATACCTCACCCGAGTCCAAGCGATGTCGGAGGGCTTCAAAAAGTTGATTTCAACATACACACGGACAGACGGTCAGACGGACAGACGGACAGACTGACAGCGCTTAATCGACTCCCCTATTCATAAGCTTTCAGAAAATATATACTTTATGGGGTCGGAAATCAAAATTGTAGAAATTTCACACGGAATGACAAACCTATATATACCCTTTTTCACTGTGTGAAGGGTATAATAAGCAATAAATTTAAATACTTTCTAACAGCTTATGAATAGGAAAGTTGATTAAGGGTCGCTTCACACTATTCTATCTTTAGATTTTCATTGGATTTTGTCAGAGCAAAATTAAATGATTTGTGGTCTGATTGAAGGGGTTTTTTCCGGGAATTCCCTGGTCGTTTGAGTTATTTAGTCTTCCCGTTTTCCCGGGATAATTTTTCGGGATCCCGGGAAATGAAAAAAGCGGCTACGACTCGAAAGTATATGTTTTTATTGTGACATTTATTTTTCATAAAAATATTTTCTTCAAGGTTTTTTTATTTTTATGTTTAGAAATATATTAAATAATAATTTGATATACTTTTTGAGGTAATGTGTTAATTCTAAAAACTTTTCTTCTTTAATATTAAAAGAAGCGAAAAGGCATTTTTTTTGATGGAAAGTTCAATAGTATGGAAGTTTTTTGAAAGGAAGGCTGATGACTCTTTAAGTGCAAAGATAATTGCATGTAAAGGCCGAAGCACCAGCGGATTAATGCGTCATTTGAAATCATTGCACAAAGCAATCTAGGAGAAGAAGTTAGCTGATATAAAAAATCAGAAAGAACTTCCATCAAAAATTAAAAAAACTCAGCCCACGTTACCAATACTTTAAAATTTCCATAAAGAAAGAAGGAAGTGGTCAAAAAACTTAAAATATTATTTATGTATATGTTAGATTCACTTGTTACTATTCGCCCAATATCGATAGAAAGAGAAATAGTGTTTTCTGTAACAGGGCAATTTATTAATAAAATCAGAAATATACTTTCTAACCAGTCAATAAACGCTTTGAGCGTATTAAAAGATTATTTTCTAAGTCGTTAAAAATTTTTACGTTATATTTTTTATTTATAGATTGTATTTACATGTTTTTGAAATTGAATTCTAATTTTATTTTTGATCTCATTGCTGAAGTACCTTTTTTTTGTTTTTGTGCTCATATTTGATCTCGTATCTAGATAATAATTTATTTACATCTTATTTATTTTACTGCGGGAACCTGGGATCCCGGGAAATTAAAAAATAAATCTCGCATTCCCGGGAAACGAAAAAGTCCGGGAAAAAAAACCCTATCTGATTGTCAAAAAATCAAATAGAAAATTTTTTTTTACAATTTGTGTCTACACTATCGCAAATGAAATAAACTACAATCTGTGTAGTATATAAACAGCTGTTTCTATTATTTCCAACGGAGATGGACAATATAATACAATCGTATTTTTTCATACTGATTTTTATGGCATTTCATTGATTACTTTCTTAAACATATTCATTTACCCTACATTTGCATATGAAAGTACGTATTTTCTTGAAATCTCTGTGTACGTATTATAAATAAAAACTTCAATGAAAAAGACCACTTTCATGAAACCTTGTTCGTTTACATAGGAAACTAAAAAGTTAATTCAAAAATGTGGTCGAAGCGAAGAGTTGCAATAATTGATATACATTAATCAGGTAAATTTGCCTTAATTTTTTTTACTACCTTTAGAGTTACAAAAAATATTACATACACAAATTTAAGGGCAATATTTAGATAATATTTTTGTTTGTTTATTTTTTAATTAAATTATTATTTTAAAAATACATCAGTATTATATTATATATTATATATATTCAAATATTTACATAATAAGTTATATATACAATTATTGTTTAACCCAAAATTTGTAAATTTGTATAAGTGTGTAAATACTACTTTCTTGAAAATGTCGTTGAAATCTCAGAAAAATTAAAAAAATGTTAGTGTGTTAGTGAAGCAATGTAAGTGTATTGCGTATTTCAGGCATTTACTCTCATGTGTAAATGCTAGGTTTAATATATATGTAGTTTATTTTAAACTTATGTAAACACAATTAAGTTTTAAAATTATGATTTTAATAGGCAAGTCGATTTTTTGTAACACAAAACTGTATAGACAACTAATACATAGATCGGTTTAATAAATCCTATCAATTTTGTAATAAAAAAAATATTTTTTATAATATTTCAATTTAATATAATTTTCAGCTAGAATTTTATTTTTACTGCTTCATAGTCTAAACATTCTTATCTACATATATAAAATAGGATGTATGTATGTATGTAACGTATGGACTCCAAAACGGCCGCACCGATTTTGATGAAATTTTCAGGGAAACTTCAGAATATTTAGGGGGGTGACACTGTGACGTCTGATTTTTGATTTTAGGTCTGCGGGCGGAGGGGCGTGGCAAAATTCAATTTTCATATAGCACCAACAATGACATATACATTAATTTTTTTTGTTTTATTTAAAGCTGTTATCATGTTTTTCAAAACGAGATATCAAACTCTTAAATCGGTTATGTAGTTCCGAAGATATTTAAAGAAAACCTATGTTAATAATGACGGCCCTATGCTCCTTATAGGAATGACGGGAACATAGATATATATGTTAATAATGATCCCATATCAAAATTTTAAAACTTTCGAAATAGTGCATTCAAAAATCCGAGTTTTCGGTTTTTTTTACAAAAAATATTTACAGCTCAATGAGCAAATTCAATTGAAACTGCCCGGCAAATTAATCAAATACAAATCGATTGACACAGTAATGGATGAAGAACAAACCGTCAATTGTCCCACTGAATTTTTGAATTCATTGCAACCACCCGGAATGCCACCGCATGTCCTTACATTAAATGTTGGATCACCGGTAATTCTTATTCGCAACTTAAACGCACCAAAGTTATGCAACGAAGCCAGTTCTTGCTTCCGAGTTGGCACGCCAAAAAATTTATACGTTTTTACACCAAATAAAAAAACAAAAAACATTGTCTCTCCGCTGGCCTTAAGATAAAGTAATAAATAAATATAATTTCCAGCAATACGGACCGGGTCTGCTAGTACATATATAAAATAGGATGTATGTATGTATGTAACGTATGGACTCCAAAACGGCCGGACCGATTTTGATGAAATTTTAAGGGAATCTTCAGAATTTTCAGGCGGATGACACTGTGAAGTTTGATTTTCGGTCTGCGGGCGGAGGGGCGTGGAAAAATCAAATTTTCTTATTGCACCGCCAATGACATACATATATTTATTTTGTTTGTTTTTTTTTATTTTGAAAGCCGTTGTCATCTTTTTCAAAACGAGATATCAAACTCTTAACTCGGTTATGTAGTTCCAAAGATATTTACAAAAAACCTATGTTAATAATGATCCAATATCAAAATTTTAAAACATTCGAAATGTTGCATTTAAAAATCCGAGTTTTCGATTTTTTTACAAAAAATATTTACAGCTCAGTGAGCAAATTTAATTGAAACTGCCCGGCAAGTTGATCAAATAAAAATCGATCGACACTGTAATGGATGAAGAACAAGCCGTCAATTATCCCACTGAATTTTTTAATATATTGCAACCACCCGGAATGCCACCGCATGTACTAACATTAAAGGTTGGATCACCGGTAATTCTTATTCGCAACTTAAACGCATTAAAGTTATGCAACAGAAACAGATTGACCATCAAAAACAAAGCATAAAGCCAACCATTGACTATTGCTGGCTTCATTTTGGAAAATTCATGTTTTTCACACGGCCAGTTGTATGTGGCTTGCTCCCGAGTTGGCACGCCAAAAAATGTGTACGTTTTTACACCAAATAAAAAAACAAAAAACATTGTCTATCCGCTGCCCTTAAGATGAAGTAATAAATAAATTTAATATCCAATTTGCCTTAAATACATGCGTTTCTTTTTAGATTGTAAATATATGAAAAAGGCTTATAATATCTGTTCTTGAAATATACATAAAGAATACAATTGATGTCTTTTTAAACAATAATTTAATAAAAAATAAACAAACAAAAAAATAATAGTTTCTAAATATTATCTTTAATTTGTGTATGTAATATTTTTAATAACTCTAACGGCCCCTTTCACAAAGTGCGATTATAATTAAACATGAACTTTAACCGTAAGTTAGGCAAAATTTAATTTCACAAAGTACGGTTAGCATATAACCGTTAGAGATTAATCAAAAAGTCTCTGTTAAATTTAACCGAACAAAAACTTCCGGTTAAAGGCTTTTATTTAAGTAAAAATAAACAAGTAAGAGCACTATATTCGGCTGTGCCGAATCTTTTATACCCACCAATATATACACCAATTTGATGTTCTTTTATAGCACAAAATTTATTATTTTGTTTTTCACAATAATCGCTATGCAATAATATCTTTATACTTAAATATGTATCACTTTCTTTTTATAACTTCGATATGCTAGTAAAATGTTTTCGTAAATTTAGTCTTTCAAAGTGGACGTTAAAGTAGGCGTGTCAATAAAGTTTCTGCTAATAAATACAACTTAGATATTTCTATATAGTCCTTTATTCTTCCAAAATCTTAATTAATAGAGAAATTATATGAAGTTGAGATAAAGATAAAAATTTACGTTACAAACGGAATGACAAAATGAATATACCCCCACCATTTTTTGGTGGCGTTTATAATAAGAATATTATAATAAAATAACTTATAAAAATTTATACTTACCAAGGAACTGTATTTAAACTATTTTAAGTAAAAAATTTATTTTAAATATATATTTGTCTTTCATCAAAAAATTGCTAAGAATTTTTGTATAATATTTTTTGATTCTTTTCTTTCATTCCACTATTTTTCGTAAACAATAAAAACCAGTATTACCATACTTTTGCTATAATGTTAGTGTTAACTAACCGAAAGATGGTGAAACGCAAAACACTAACCGTATGTTAAATAGTTTCGGTTAACGATATCGGCGGTTTGTTAATGTTCCTGTTAAATTAATATAATCACAGATTGTGAAAAGCGCCGTAAAGGTAGTAAACAATTAAGGCAAATTTACAAAAACAGCTGTTTATATACCACACAGATTGTATTTTATTTAAAGTGTGATAGTCAGCGTTGTCAACTTTAAAATTTCAAAAAGCACCTAAACCCCTAAAAAAGCGCGTAATTTTCATAAAAAGTCACTGAGTTTAAAATGTGTACAAATTTAACTTTACATTTGCTAATATAATCATTACTTAAAAAAAATTAAAGCTTTTAGATGCCAGTTGCCCCCTAAAATAAATTATTTTACAAATGGCAATAAGACTGGAGTTTTGATTGATATCGATAATCGAAATACAAGTCTAAAGATATTCTGTTCTTTATATTATTAGGCCAAAACATCCAAATGTACTATCAATGCAAATATTAACCTTATCAGGGTGTCAATTTGTGCTCTAAAAAATTTTAAAATGAAAAGTATTTGCATATTAATTTCTCTTTTTTTTATTTTCACCAAGGTTTGATCAACTTTAAACTTTACTTACAAAATAAATTCTCGTAACAATTTCATTTTATAAAAAGTAGGTGGTTTATGTCTCATAAACCATACAGGATATCAACAAACCAGTATCGGAAATAAGTTACAATTAATAATAAACAAGCAAAACACTCAAATAACAGAAACATTGTATACTATCAATCCTTATAATCTTCTTAATTATTAGTTTTAGTATCATAAGCTGAAAGTATTATCAACATAATATCATTTTACAATGAGTAAATATTTTTTAGCTTTGTTAAGATACAAAATACGTAAGGGTAATTAAAGATATTTACCCTTACAAAAATTGTTTTCAATTAAAAAAATTATTTTCAAATTTAGTATTTGGTGTCACCGAAATAAAAATAAAAGCACATAAACCTTAAAAAAAAATCACCAAGCACTAACTCGCAATTTTTTCGCTTCCAAAATGTTAAAAATCACCAAAAACGGTGATAAAATCACCGAGTTGACAATGCTGGTGATAGTGTAGACACAAATTGCAGTCGTGATTCAGCTCTGGTCGAGTCAAGAGCTCGCGCGTTTTTGCCATTATCGTTTAATGGCAATCAGGTTGCCCCTTTTTATCTGACTTCGAGAGTTTTGCGTCTCGTGGTTTACTGTGTGGCGTCGCGTAACTGTGCTTTGGATACAGTTTCCAGACTACTCTACAGTTAACCGCGTGCTTTCATTTTAATTGGAGGAGTACCAAATGAACTCAATTTAATTGTGACTGGAGGAGTACCATATAAACTCAATTTACATGTGACTGGAGGAGTTCCATAAAACTCAGCAGTAATTATTGTTCAGATGTCCCCGACTTCCTATGCAATGGTAAAGGTTGACCTGCGGTACCTGAACCAAAGTTTTGTAACTGGAGGAGAACCATTAAACTCAATTTTTATTTATTGTTCGAGTGTCTCCGACTTCCTATTCAGAGGTATAGGTCGTTCAACGGAGATGGAACCAAGTGAATACCCTGGCCATTAATCTTAAAAACAAAAAAAAAAAAACACAAATTGTAATGAGAAAATTTTCTATTTGATTTTTTGATAACACTGCTCTACAAAAAATTATTTTTTGTCTTCCCGTTAATTAAAACTATGTGGACTATATGGATTTTAATGCGCTGAACTCAAATCCGTTGTCACTTTTTTTTCCATCAGATCGGGATTTTTTTTATGAGCGTGGCAAATTTTTTCCCCTAATTTAGTCAGGTACAGAGACATATTTCATCCTAACTCGAGAACCAGTCATCCGATTTTCAAAAATAAAACACCAGAAGATGTGTAACAAAATTTAGTCAAATAAAATTTTTCTCTATCTCTTATCGTTTTGGAATTATTCAAAAAATAATGGAGAAAAAAAAATTTTTTCGTGCAAAATTCGTAATATTTTTCAATTTAAAAATGGAATTAAAAAAAATATAAAGCTAATATTCAAAATTTTAAACCTTTTTCTGCGAGCTAGTTATCTTAGAAATAAAAAAAGCCATACACCATAAAAATCGGTTAAAAAATGTAGATTTTATTATCAATTTACCACAGGTTCCCAATATTGTCTTGCATATGAAATATGTAACATTTCGTTAGGTGAGCAGGTAATGGAACTAAAGTACAACGGTATTTTGCATAGTTCTTTCAATTACCTGTGATTTCAAATTAAGAACATTAGGGTAGATTCTAGAATTTATTGTATGTATAGAAGCTGATGGGCAATAAGTGAGTTACTTTTAATTTGAATATCGTGCTGTTAAAATCGGCAACAGTAAATAGATCTTATAGTGTACTTTGTTATTGTGTGGAGAAATGAATCCACAAACGCTTTCATATTATAAAATGTCAAGGGTTTGAAACAAATCTCCAAATTTATTTTGTTACGTATGTGGCGATCTAACTTTAAGTACTCAACGGGAGACAATATCTTCAAAGATTAAAAATGCTTATCGTCGTTATTTTGGGCTTCCTATCGATGATAGAGATAAAAATTGGCTGCCATAAATGTGTTGTAGTAGCTGTGTAAGCTCTTTAAGTGGTTGTGTAAAAGGAAGTCATAAGTCTTTGCCGTTTATGAAGCCAGCGATTTGGTGTGAACAACAAAATCATCAAAATTATTGCTACTTTTGCCATACTAAAACACGTGGGTTTACAAAAAAACAAATACATACGTCAAACGACCAGTTTACCAGTTTACAAGTAAATTTTTACCTGCATTGCCTCCTACAGACGATGAAGAAGATGGGCTTTCTGCAGCAACTGAATCCACTTTCGCCAGCATGGGTGTTTCTTCGCATTCATTTGGAAGTGCAACGAGTAAACCTTATTTTTAGAATTAAACTGATATAAATAACTTAGTTCGTAAATTAGGGCTCTCAAAAAATAAGTCTGAGCTTCTTTCATCCCAATTAAAAGAATGGAATTTGGTGCAAAAGACGTTAACGTCTCGTACTTTCGAAATAGAGTACAACCTTTTTTGAGTTATTTCAGCAGGGAGGAAGGTTTGGTATTTTGTGATAATGCTGATGGACTTTTGCGACAACCGTGTTTCAGTCATAAATCTGAGAATTGGCGGCTTTTTATTGATTCATCCAAGACAAGTTTGAAAGCCGTTTTACTTTACTTAACAATGGCAACAAATTTCTATCGGTCCCACTCGCGTATGCAAGAAATATGAAAGAAAACTATTCTAGCATGAAGATGATACTACAAAAAATTAAATATTCACATTACTCATGGAACGTATGTGCAGATTTGAAAGTCGTCGCAATGTTAAATGGATTGCAAAGTGGATATACTAAGTTTGTTGCTTCTTATGTGAATGGGATAGCCGCGCAAAAGAAAAACACTACAATGTTAAAATTTTGCCGAAAATAGTTAATTTTATTCCAGGAGAAAAAAATGCAGCAGAAGAGCCTTTAAATCAAAAAGAACAAACTCTTCTGCCTTCTCTTCATACAAAGCTAGGCCCAATGAAAAATTTTGTCATAGCAAGGACGGTTAAGGCTTTCTATACATTAAGAGCGAATTTCCTAGAATCAGAGATGTTAAGGTAAAAGAAGGCATATTTGTAGGTCCACAAATACGACAGCTTATGAAGGACGAATGTTTCCTAAATAAAAATTTATAATTATTAACAAAAGTTTTGTGTTATTTTAAATAAAATAGGATGTAAATATTTTGATTTTTTATTGTAATTTGAAGTTATCTACGGGTGACGACAGGGTTGGTGCTTTATGCGAGGCGTTGCTACAAAATTACAATCTGGAAAATTTTTTTGCTTGTATTTGATTTTGCTGTTCGAAAATAGATAGAAGTAAATAGTTGTCATTCATTCTTGCTACAAGGCGCTTTAGTGCGCCCACTCTGACGTTGTTTGCTGCATTACACATATTTGGTCAATATTGACAATAAAATCCACTTTTTTTAACCGATTCTATGGCTATTTTTATTTCTCAGATAAGTAGCTCTCAGAAAAAAGTTTAAAATGTTGAATATTTGCTTTATATTTTTTTTAATTAGATTTTTAAATTGAAAAATATTGAGAATTTTGCACGAAAAAAAAATTTTTTCTCCATGAATTTTTTAATAATTCCAAAACGATAAGAGATAGAGAAAAACTTTATTTAACTAAAATAAATAGAATTTTGATAGACATCTATTGGTGTTTTATTTTTGAAAATCGGATGACTGGTTTTCGAGTTAGGATGAAATATGTCTCCGTACCTGACTAATTTAGGTGAAAAATTTTGCCACGCCCATAAAAAAAAATCCCGATCTGATGGAAAAAACCGTCAACGGATTTGAGTTCAGCGCATTAAAATCCATATAGTCCACATAGTTTTATTTAATGGAGGATTTTGCTGCTGAGCAGTGTAATCAGACCAAAAATCATTTTAGTTTGCTCTAAAAAAATCCAATGAAAATCTTTAAATACTTGTAGAATAGTGTGAAGCGGCCTTAAGCGATATCTGTCTACCTGTTCGTGTCTCTGTTATAATCAACTTTTTGAAGTCCTCATATGTATATAGTAAATACCCGATGTGGCATCAAACTTTCGGTATTGGAAACCAGTAGAATCTGTAAAAGTCTGCTGAGATATAAGCAAAGAAACACAACTATCTCTGAGCTGTGAAACACAAAAATTACAATTTTTCAATTTTCGGATCACTTATAGACACGTTTGTTACTAGGTTTACACACGATAGCGCCCTAAGTATATTCGTAGAATGTTTCAGACAAATCGGTCACTAATAGACGAAGGCATAGAAATAAGAGTTATAGCCTTAAAAACTATTTCATAGAAAAGAAAGACTATCAGTTTTAACCTAAGATATAGGTACCAAAAGACAACTGCCTCGGTGTTTTTTCTAAAATTTAAAAACAAAAATTATTTAAAAGATCTTGATTAGTAAAATACAGTTAAAATTAATTAAATCTAAATTAAAGATGCCGTCTGAAATGAAATGGCGTATGTATGGGTCAAAAATATAGTAATTAAACTTTGTTCTTTCAATACCTACAATATTGAATGTAGTCATCAAGTGAGGGTATTTATTGAAAAGTTTTGCTTAAATTTGCAATAAAACTTATTTGTGGAGAAGTGCTTTTGTTATTTATGTTTATATTGGAAATGTAAAAAAATTGATTAGTTCAGCTTAAGTGGACATAAAGTTATTGATTGGACTAAATAACGTACTCAGTTACAACATGATTTGAATAAATTTTTGGAATGGTGCAATATTAATTTAATGACTCAACCTAAAAAAATGCAAACATATGAGATTCTCAAGAAATTGGAATGCTGGTTGTCTCTTTTTTCTGGGTGGTTATCAACTTGGTTTCGGAGTTTCTGGATCTAGGCGTTCTTTTTGACCCTAAACTTAATTTCAACAACCATATTGTTATGATGGTAAATAAATCTCGTGGTGTTCTCGCTTTTATAAAACGTTGGGCTAAAGAGTTTACAGAACCACAAATAACTGTACGGTTGTACACCTCATTAGTAAGACCTATTCTAGAATTCGGATCTATTATTTGGGATCCTTATACCAATTTTCAGAAGGATCGAATCGAATCTGTTCAGAAAAAATTCCTTCTATTTTGTTTAGGTCATACAACATGGGATCCTGATAGAAACATTATGCCGTACACAACTAGACTTGCTACAATTAAGTAGCCAATGTTAGAAAGTAGACCAATTATGCTTAATGTAACTTTTATGGTGAATTTATTAAATGGTTCTGTTAATTCTGAATTTTTGCTGAGTAATATCAACTTTAATGTTCCACTTACTACTCGGAATTTTACTCCTCTTTATCTTAGATGTCTTCAAACTAACTACGCTGATGCTGACCCACTAAGGAGAATATCGAAAAACTATAATGATCTTTATAATTTCATTGATTTTTCTGTAAATGTTAATATAATTAAACGTAATATTATTCTGTTCTTAAATGTTTGTAATTTGTTAAGTTTATTTTTTGCATGTATTTTTCTTTTTTGGTCTGTAAGGATTTATAATCTATAGACTTTTATTAAATAAAAAAAAAAAGATTGCGTCGCGACATCTTCTAACACTTTTATTGCTGTTGCTGTTGTTGTTATTGTTTTTTAATTTGAGCAAATGTCGTGATTTGTTACGCGTGAATCACACATGTTCCACACTTGATCGTGATTTTTCAGTGCAATATATTTAAATTCTCCTATACCTCCAAGATTTTGTTGGAACTTTTGGTTTGATTTAAGAGTTACTCAAATAAAATTAAAAAAAGTTGTGCGCCATTTTGTTTCGAACGTTATCTTTTATTTTTAAAACTTTCACACGATAGTTTAAAAGGGTTTGTCATCCCGTTTGTAATTTCTTCAATATTAATTTAAAACATATGTTTAATAGTTTTTTAAGCTTAAGGTCCTTTTAATAATAAAAAATCTTTTTTATTATTAAAAGGACCTTAAGCTTAAAAAACTATTAAACATATATTATTATAAAAGGTCAAAGAAAACCAATAATTATTAATTTAAAACCCTATAAAATATTTATTCTGAATTCCTCTTGATAGAGGAATTGATTTAGCTAAATATGTCTGTCCGTGTGTAAGCTGAAATCAACTTTTTGAAATCCCCTCATATACTTCATGCTCATGTATAGTATCAATTTATCAGATATTCTTCCGAGAGTTTTGCTATTGAAAATCAGTTATGTTGTTATATTACGAGCTGAGATATGAAGAAAAGTACCAGATGGTCTCTTTAATTAACCAAAATAAATTCGATTTTTCAGCTCCTATTGAACTAATTACAACGTTTGTTACGTATACGTAAAATATGTACCTTTTGCAACATTTACAGAAAATATTTAATAGGTGAATTATCGACACAGATACCAACGAAAAAAAAATTAAAAACAAATGTCAATTAAAAGTTCAAATTATTGAATTCCTTAATCAGTTTAAATCATAGTTGCACAATATAATTGTCAGTTATGGCCATTACATGATGATACAAACTCCGTAAATGGTATAGCGCTCTTACTTGTTTCTTTTTTATTCGATACCAATATTCTGCCATTTTTGGGTATCCTCAAAGTTTTCTGTATTATACTAGTCTATTAGACTAGTAGAAAATCCTAGTTTTTTTTACTCTTTTAGCTGTCGGTTTATTCAAGTGATGAATAAACCGGTTTTTTTTTTCTACAAAAGCCGTTTGTTCAATATTGAACATTTAATACTGAACAAGTAAGAGCTGTGCCGATATTCACCACCAATTTTGAGTACTTTTATAGCACAAAATTTATTATTTTGTTGTTAACAGTAATCGCTATGGAATAATCTCTTTGTACTAAAATATGTTTTACTTTGTTTGTGTAACTTCGATTTGCTATTAATTTATTTCATTAAATTTAGTCTTACAATGGGACATAAAGTATTTCTAAATTAGATTATATTTTTACGGAATTTGAAGAGTATAATTTGGTACCCAGAGCTAGTTAAAAAATACTTTTAGCTTTGTGTGGGCATAACAGCTCATACTTTTAAAATTAAATAATAATGGCTTGAATATAACTCAGATAATCCATTACATATAGAAATATATAGAAATAATATTAATGTAAAATAAAACGTTCGGAAGGTTCGCGTTAAAGTGGGCATGTCGCCTTGATTTTTTGGAATTATACTTATATTGGCAAAATTTAATTTACCAGAAAGCTATGTATATATGCAAAATGTCATCATTATACATCTAATTCTGTCGGTTTTATGAGCTTTTAAATTTTATTACCAGTAAATTATGTGAGAAATAGGCGTTGAAGTAGGCGTGTTAAAGTATTTTCTACTTATAAAATCAACTTGAATATTTCAATACAGAGTGCTTCATTCTTCCAAAATCTTTGTCCATAGAGAAATTATATGAATTCGAGATAAAGCGTTATATGGGAGGTGGGCGTGTCACCTTAATTTTCCGTTATTGCAAGTCTCTTGATCAAAGAGCAATTTTTGCAAAATTTCAGAATCATGTATCTAAATTTGTTAGTTTTATTTTGTTTTTAATTGTAAATATACCGAAAAAGACACTGTGATGTATAAATTTTCGTACATTTTGATCTATAACTCCTTTCGTAATATATAGATTTGTGCAATTTTCAGGGAATAGTATTTTCTTTTTTACAGGGGAAATATGCATTCTTAATTTTATCGCTCTACGTCAATGCGTTGAGACACAATTGCATTTTATTCGATGTTGGAAGGACATGGTTATTTGACCTACTCTTGCTTTACGAGGCTTAAATCTCTTCCTAATATACGGATTACCTCATTTTCAATACAAAACAAACCTTGTGGATAAGAAATATTCTGACAAAATTTGAGCCCTCTAACTTTTTAGGTTCGGGCTCTATTGTGCTTTCAACAAACGGACAGACGGATGGACATAGCCAGATCGTTCTAAAATGATACTAGGACTCAGAAAATATACACCTTATGGGGTCTAAAATGGTTATTTCGATGTGGTATAAACGAAATCAGAAAATGGTGGTGGGAATAAAAAGAGTATCAGTTCCATCATACCATATTAAAATAAATTAGTTCAATGTGATTTTCATGATATTGTTAAAATAAACCACTTATGAATGGTTATTATTTCAACGTAAAAATGAATTTGTTTAGTGTTAATTATGAAAATGGTATAAGTCAAACATGTTTAAAAAATGACTTAATTAAATTAAATAAATATATAAATATTTATCTACGATGACGACTGCAACACATGTTTTTTGAACTTAAGTATTTAAAAATAGTATCGCTATATTTTGTTACACATGTTTTCATTTTAAAAAATTTCTCTTAGTTTTACTTCGACTATGTTTAGTAAAATTTCTTCCACGTAATTTTTATTAGAAAAAACAAAAAATAAATATGAATTTGAGAAGCGAAATTCATATTATAAATTAAAAATTTATTTGATTTTGCTCCAATCATTGCAATTATACTATTGAATAAAATAACACATAATAGTTTCAATTGTAAACATACATACATATATGGTGTTATGGTGTATTTAGAAGAATTCCTCAGTGTCACATTTTCACAATATCATAATTTCATAAAATTTTAAAATTAATGAAAAAGTATAGTATTTTTTATTATAAAATTTTTAAAACCTTTCGAAGTTTTGAAAAATTATTGTATGTCATTAGAACAATACGATACTTATGCCCTGCTCAGACAGATATTTTTAATTGTTTCAATTTAGTGTTGATTGAGTAATTAAAATAAGTGCTCACACATACTCAATTTATCTTACTCGATTAGCATTTGATAGCTGTAAAAATACGATGTATTTATACCAAATCAAATAATGCCTTCTCTTTAGTTTTTTCCTGTTGATAAAATATATTTACAATTATATATATACATATATATACTTATATGTATGTATTTGAATTTATTCAAACATTTTTTTTAAATTTTCTTCAAAAATTTCTCATTTTCTTAATTTTTATTTTTTGTATATTTATTTGTTTGACATTAGAAATGCCACCTATAGAATTTTCTTCTCACTGAACATACTTCTCAAGAGTTGTATTTCGAGTTTTAGACAATAAGTGAAACAATTAAGTATATATTGCTCAATTTAAAAATAATTTTTAGTATGGTAAATTGAGCTCAATAAGGCCTTTAATTGCGATAATATTATAAATTGGCAATTAATGCGCCTGTGTGAACATAGTATTAGGACTTATTTAAAACTTTTAAAATAATTTTAATTTATTTAATCATGTTTATAATTAAAATTTTTGAATTATTTTAATAAAGTATTAATGTATCAGTTACTCCAGTCCAATGAATGAGATTCCTAAAAAATAAGCCTTATAAGATGTTCGTTCTAAAATTTTCAACCAAAAATATTTATATGGATATATTGGATTATATAAACTATTACGACCACTAGATCAACAACGAAAGAAAAATATAAAAACCATAAAAATATTATGCGTTTAAAAAGTGATTTATGCATATTTCTGGATCAAAAAATCATCTTCAACATATTTTTTTTTTAAAGTTTAAAAAGGTCGCTTTCAGAGGGTGATATCAAATAAGTGACCTTAAACGTCGATTTTTTTTATACATTTTGCGATATACTTTATACCACAACCGTGGAAACCGTGATATCAAAAACAAAAATTTTTCAAGTTGATTGATGTTTTACAATTATGCAAGAGGCTTTATTACCTAAATATAATATTTTATTTAGTCGTTATTGAAAGCAAAGAAAATATATATATATTATTCTTTTTTTTTAGAACTTAAAGCTACGTTAATTGGTCCTACAGATTTGTACGTTAAAAGCGGCAGTGACATAAACTTAACTTGCAAAATAATACAGGGTCCTCATGAATTGGGAAATATATTTTGGTATAAAGGTAAGTTTTTAATATTTATAAATTCAGCACAATTTTCATTTTACTTTTTTACCCTAAAGCGTACTTAATTTTTGTAGCAAGAGAATGAACCATGATTTTAAAGGTAGATTTGTGGCACAACATAGTTAGTACGGTGATCATTTATTGAACTTTTTTCAATAACCGGTTTTCTAATTATTCAAAATTTGGTTGCTTTTTTTGAAAAGTATAACTTAAGCAAGTAAGGTTAACTGGTTTTGAGTAAGATTATTTATACCATACTAGCTTATACCCGGTGTGCTTTGCCACCCCCATCGTAATGAAATAAAAATTTTATAGTTCAAAAATATATTTATTTTCCAGAAATGTTTATTTGGTGTCAAAGTTGCTCTTGCAAAATTTTAGTACTCTAATCGATATCGTTTTCCAAATATACGAAATTTAGTATTTAATTCATGTGGCCACGCCTACTATTGAAAGTCCGCCCATTTTTTACCCAAATGTTCGTGTGGATGTCAAAGTTTACCGTACTTAATTTCAAGACTAGCTGCATTAACGTTCGTGATATATAATATTTAATACTTATTCTTTATTCTTTATTCTTTAATAGGGCGTGGCACCCCGCCCACTTACAATTTCAAACCAAAGTATAGCCTATAGTTCCTTCCAGACATACAGAAAGATTCTGTGAAAAATTCAACGAAATCGGTCCAGCCGTTTAACCGTCTATAAAGTACAAACAAACATACAAACACACATTGATTTTTATATATATAGATAATAATATGCTTCAATACCTTTTACAGGACAGTGTAAAAGAGTATATATAGGCTTGCCATTCCGTGTGAAATTTTTACAATATTCATTTTCGTCCCCTAAAGTATATATTTTCTAAAAGCTTATGAATCAAAATATCAAAAATATATGGGAGCAGATAATCGCTTTATAACTTTCTGTTATATGAGCACTAACTGCCTCTATTTTTCGCCTATTTTAACTAAAAAAATTAATTTTTTAGCCCTATATAGAGATACTCATGAAAAGGTTTGGACCAATTGGTTACTAATCGGCAAAGTTATAGACAAAAAATATTTTAAAAAATATATACTTTTTTCAATATATCAAAATTTTTTTAACTCCTAAATAATTTTTGAACACGCTTAAGATACCAAATTATAAGCCGTGATCTCGGAAATTATTTCTAAAACAAACTAACAAATCGGTTTGAAACCAACTGAGATATAAATACCAAAGTACAATCGCTTAGAGCTATTTCTTAAAATTTACAAACGAAAATAGATATTTTTCAGTTTTTATTTATATAACTAAGAGAACCAATATGGGGATCAAATGAAAGGGTTTGAGTATTAAAATATAATTAGATATGAAAAAAAATTCAAGATGGCGTCCTTGATTAAATGGCAAATATATTACCGATTTTTAGTTTACGACTTTGTCCCCTTTAACCCCCACAATATTAGTATCAAAAAAACGGCTCGACCAGTACAATTTAGTAAACTATAAAAAAGTATAAAATCCAAGATGCCGTCGGAAACAAAATGGAGGATCGAATTTTTTTAACCCCAACAATATTGGTATCAAATGAAAGGGCTTGACTAGTAGAATACAGTTAACTATATAAAAATTAAAAATCGAAGCTGGCGTCGGAAATAATAAAAAAAATTGCGTATTGCATGAAATCTAAAATCTTGGCTAAGCTACGATGTGGTCATTATACTATCTACATGACGGTGAAAGGTATTATCAGATTCGGTTCGGTCGAATATAGCGCTGTTACTTGTTTTTAATATATTTTGTTTATTACAAATTCTTTAGTTATTAATTTCACATTATCAGAAAATATTGTGTAAAAGGTTATAATAAAAATTACATCTAATTTCATTTAAGTTATTGACATTTGATATATGAGCAGCTGTTCTTTTTCAAAACACAGTTAATGACATGAAAATAATTGACTTATTTGGTTTTGAACTAATTAAATTTAATGACAAAAAGTACACTTTACATGTTTTATATGCAAATATCTATATATATATATAAAAGTATGATTGTGTTAAGTTAATATAATGGGTGTCCCAACTAGGACGCAATTTTTAAATTTTAAATAAAACACATAAAACACATTTATATAATTATATAAAACTCAGATATTTAGAAAAAAAATCGTGAAACTTTATTATATCGTAAAGTAGACAGAATGAGGTTATGTATGGAACAATATATCGTGCAGATGGCCGCCCGGCTTTGCTGGCACACACGCGAACTTTTTGCATAAATGTTGCGGTATTTCATTAATGCAGCGTCCAATTTCCTCTTTTAAGGCTTGAGTCGTCGTCGGCTTATTCGCGTAAGCCATCGACTTCAAAAAATCCCAAAGAAAAAAATCTAAAGGTGTTAAATCACACGATCTAGGCGGCCAATTCTGGTCTCCAGAACGCGAAATAACACGACCGGGAAATGACTGATGCAGCAATTGAATAGGTTTCTCTGGCTGTATGACATGTGGCGCCATCTTGTTGAAACCACATGCCCTCCACATTAATTTTTTCAATTCTAGGCAAGAAAAAACTGGTTATCATTTCAGGATACCGAACACCATTGACTGTTTGAGCTTGACCTGCCTCATTTTCATAAAAAAAAAGGTCTAATGATTCCTCCAGCCCAAAAACCACACCACACAGTGACACGTTGAGGATGCATTTGCTTCTCGTGAATCACTCAAGGATTTTCCTCACCCCAAATGCGACAATTCTGCCTATTGACGAAGCCATCAAGATGGAAATGTGACCCCAAATTGATCGCAATTTGCGAACTGTAGCCGCAAAACTTTCACCATTTTGGTAAAACAATTTCACAATGAGAATGCGTTGCTCATTCGTGTAGCGCTCCATTTTTACTAACCTCGTACCTTCTACTAGCAAACAATAACAATTGTTCAAATGTCAAACAATGACACTTCGAATGGCGCCAAATTTAAAAATTGCTTTCTAGTTGGGACACCCGATATATAGATCTTTAAAAAACTGCGTATCCAACATTTGCAAAAATTTACAGGAAAAGACAAAACAAATAAAAGAATTGCAAAAGTCATATCGGTAGTTTAAAATTATAAAAAAAATGTAGTCAAGAGTTTTTTTTAAATAAGAAACAATAAAAATGTGATAATTAAAAGAATAACAAAAAGGGGAAAAGCTTTAGTTTGGTAAATTTCGTTCTCACTCACTACAGGAAAAATATGAATTTGTATGTGAAGTTTAATTTACAAAATCAATTTTCATATAAACTTGTGAGTTAAATTGATATTTACATTCAAGACTAAGACATTCCGATCAAAGAGTGCTGATGATGAAACCGTAGCTGGTTTCGACCTTTTTGCAATAATACAAGAATACCTATATATTTCATCTTTCAAAGATAACACTTTCGGTTTTTTAATCGAATATGAATTTTAAATCACTTCCAACATTTTCGTTGCGATATCAAAGAACAACAAACACGTTAATGTATACATACTAAGGTGATCGACTCGGTTTTATAACCGGTGAAAAACCCAGTTTTTTTCTCTTTCAGCTGGCGGTTTTTCCAAATGTTGATTTTTCGAATGTCGAATACACCGGTTTTTTTATCCGAAAAAGCCGGTTTTTTAAAGTTTATTTTCATATATCTTTGTTACCAATCGTACCATAGTAAAGGGTTATTAAATTTTAAGGGCCGATGTTTATTTTGTATAAAACACAAATTTTTTAGGAAATTATTATCATTTCTTTTTATTATGATAATATTGGTATGGTTCAATTATGGATGGAACAAAATATAGGCCAAATGGCCGCCGCGAATTCGGCGGCACACCTCCATCCGATGGTCCAAAATTTTAATGACAATGTTGGTGTTCAATTGTTAGGCACGATATTGAGTCGAGGTTGACTGCTCTTTTGCCACACTATCGCGAAAAAAAGCAATGCTTTCCGTTCAACGAACTAAAAAGGCATTTACAGATGTTTTCACATTTCATACAGACTTGTTTTACTGAAATTTTAATATTATTCACAATTCTTCTGATTGTGGATGAATTTGAACGATTATGTTGACCAAAGGAATCACGAAGTGCATTTTGGTTTGAACGCTCATTGCTCGATTGTGTATCTTTCCATAGTTCAAATTGAGTAAGTCTGAAATTGAGAAGTGTCAAATAAAATGCAGAAAAAAAACTTGACGTTTAGGTGTGGTTCACATTCGACATCGGTCCTTAAAATTTGGCCAACCAACAGAGGAGTATTTGGCCTGAAAAGCTAGCCAAAATTATAGTTTTAGTTTTTTTGCTAGTTTTAGGTGTAGTATGATATAAAAAGTCTAGTGGCAGATTTTGAAAAATTACACTGCGCAACAAACAAAAAATTTGTCTACCTTAGAAATAAAAGGATGTGGACTATATGGATTTTGATGTCCTTAATTAAAATCTGTCTTCCGTTTTATTCTTGTACGTAAGGGGTTTCTTTTAAAGGCGTGGCATATTTCACCCCCTAATTCGATGGGTTGCCTAATATATTTTGTCATAACTTGAAAACGGGTTTTCCGATTTTAATAGCAGGACGATCAGAAGATGCACCGAAAAATTCTGCTTAAACTAACCAAACACATTTCTTTTCTACTATTTCGGAGTAATTAAAAATTTAATGGCAAAAAAAATTTTCTTTAAAATTCGTAAAATTTTTTGTTTTCAAAATGCAATAAAAAAATTAAAGAACCAAAAAGTTTAAATTTTTAAGATTTTTCCAAAAGCCACATTCCTAAGGAATAAGAGACGGTATAAATAGCAAAACTCAATTAACAAATGTTGATTTTAAAGGTTTAAACTCATTCTTGACGGACTGTATGTAGATGCATACATATGAATTACGGTCTAAGTAAATTTTTTTTTTTTTTTGAAAATTGTAAGGCTCTTATAAAATAGTATTTTTTTTTATGAGAAAAGGCTTTAATACAAGGTAGAACGAATTCAGATAAGTCAAAACCATTTCGGTTAACATATATGGAATCTATATAATCCAACGTTGCCACATGCAAGCGCAAGTGAAAAAAATCAACTCACTAACACATTTTTTACTAACACAACAACGCTTTTGCCGACTGTGTCTCAGCTTGCAATGAAATTTTGAAGCAAGTAAAATTTTCGCACTTGCGGTAAGTGAAGTGACAAAAAAAAAAAGTGTTGTCGAATACTGAGTTTTAGGTTTGGAAATTCATCATGAATAGATTTTCGGCGGAGTAAGTCTGAGAATCATGAAAAGTCCTAGGCCTATATACATAGATAAGCCGGAGCCAATATTCAATTCGTTATTGCCGAAGTACAGCCTGATTTACTGCTAAGGATGTGGATGTGTGAAAATTGTACCACATTGGTACGTCATATACGGCTAGCCTCGTCGGTAACATGTCCAAGACTAACTAACTAAAAATTAATGCAATAAAATTATCTAATCAATAAAGCCATGTGGATGGATATTAGGAATGTCTTTCTCTGTTTAATTTCAATTTAAATTTTCCGCCTCTATACAAAACATCAGGCATAAAGAAATTGTATTAATCCACCTTGGCTTTAATATATTTATTTTATATTATTTAATACTTAATATACGGAAAAGTCAAACTAAAAAAAATTCCTTAATAATTATTATGTCGTGTGTATATCCTGCATCATCGGTGTCAGGAAGAAGAATTGTGATGCTTTCTGATCAAAAAGGTTTTTTATTAATCCGTTCTCTTTGCGTACTGCAACTTATAAAAGGGTCACTGCTCAGAAATAACCTATTCAAGACGTCGCGATTTGTATCGCTTCTGCTGAATATCCTCGAATAATTCGTACGATATAATCGTAAGTGCTTATTTCTGGCCTCGGCAGTTTCTTCTGACAATTGGATGGTAGCCTGATACCTGGGTGCCCATGTATTTTTTATGAACCTGTATTTATTTTTGTAAACTTATTTTTGTGATTAATGCTTTTAATAACACTGTGCATGAAATTGACACTTTTTTTTCGTGACAAGCTGGGCACCTAGCGTTTTAACATAATTCGGGTACGCTGAATCCAGTGGTGCCCACGGTTTTTTAAGATTGGCTCTGGTTTTCGAGATATACCGTTATTTCGAAAATGGAGGAGGTTGCACAACATATGTTCGCGTAACTCAAAAACGCTTTAGCTTATTGAAAAAACTTAAAAAACCGAAATTCCGCAATAAAATTTCCTTTAAGAAAAGTTTTAGAAAAATAATTTTTTTTTTGAAAAAAATATTAATTTTTTTATCAAAATTTCGAAATTTTTATTTTTTAAAAATTCATAAAAAATTGAAAAATTCAGCTAGGCTAATTTTTTGCAGACATATAAAAAACAAAGCTGCAAACAAAACAAGCTATAAACAATTAAAATATGTTTGCAACTTTTGATTTTATTCACAAAAGTCGACAAATTTTAATTAATCTAAGAATTTCATAAAACGCAACATTTGTATTGGGGCCCCCCTAAGGGATGGTGATAAAGGGAAAGTATAATTTAAGAAAATGTTAAGAACAAAAAACATTGGAGGTCGGTCATACATTTTATCCCCCTAGGAGTGAATCCTAGGCCTTAGAAACAAATGATGGGAATGAAAAATAAAGTTGCGCAGGTGCAAAATAAGCTATTTGTGATTAAAGTCTGTCTACAACTTTTGATTTTTTCAGAAAAGATGAAATTTTTGAATTTTTTATATAACCAAACTAAAAATTTTTTGTTGTTAAGTAGTTTTTATTTAGAAATTTATTCTTCTTCCTCCTGCAGATTCCAACAAATATCCCCTAATAGCGAATCAAGTTGTTTGCCGCTATACCAGTGTTCGAGCCTGGCTGTTACTTGGTGAAATCTCTCGCCATGTTCATCAGACTCGGCTGGTGATTGTTCATTAAATTTTTCGGCATGGCAATGCAAAAAATGTATTTTCAATGACATTCTAACGTTTAAGTTTTTAAATGCGGTTAGCATATTTTTGATTAAAATTCGCCAGTTTTCAGACCGATGATTTCCTAATACATTTTCTATTACTGATTTCACACAATTCCAGGCCAATAGCTCGATATCATTCAATGCAACCTCAAATTGATGGTCCTTCATAAGACGGCGAATGTCCGGTCCATTAAGAATTCCTGTAAAATAGAAACATTATGAAATGAAATATAAATCTAATTTAATAAAGTAGTTAGAGTTCATACCTTCTTTTACTTTCATGCCGCTTAATCGTGGAAAAATTCGGTGCAATTCGGTAAAAGCAACACCATCTGGGCTCAATGCTTTTATAAAATTTTTTACAATACCCAGTTTGATGTGGAGTGGAGGAAGCAAAATCTTTTCCATCGACACAAGTGGTAATTCAATAACATTGTTTCTATGCAATCTGCTTTCCTCACGTAAAGCCCAATCCCGTGTATTGTACTGGTCGCCATCGAAACGCGTATTCCATAAGCACATGAAGCACATATTTTTAGTATAGCCCAATTGCATGCCTGTTAAAAGAGCTACCACTTTTAAATCTGCGCATATTTTCCACTTGTGGTCTTCATATTTAATTAACTGTATTATTTTTTTCATTGATGCGTATGTCTCTTTAGTATTTGTGCTAAGTGCTATCGGAATAGGTCTTTTTAAATTAGTGACATGTAGCAAAACTGCTTTTAAGCTACTTTTGGAAGAATCAATGAATAAGCGCCAATCTCCAGGATTATATTCATTTTGCATTGTTAAAACCAATCCGCGGATGTCAGTACAATACGCAATAGAATTATTCTCAATAGATTTAAAAAAAGTCGTAAATCGTCTATGGCGATTGATAGCCCCGTATGTTTGTACACCTGGTGCTAAAATATTAGCACGTTTTAACTCTTTTGCCAAGAGAATGCTCTGTCTTTGAGATAATTTTAAACGCCGTACCATTATATCCAGACGATCTTGCGTGATTTCATTGTGACTGCATGGAACCGTGATGCATGACGGTTGATACATTGAAGTAGCTGGGCTATCCGCTTCAACAGAATGAATTATTGAGGGAATATGTTCTGTTGGTATATGGCTACCCGGAACAGTAATTTCATCAGAATGTGGCAGCGGAAATCGAGCATATGCTGTTTCAGTATAAGACATATAAGTCATTTTTCTTCTGTTTATACCCGCTGTATAATTTATGCACGCATAACACTCATCTTCAACATGAACTATGGGATCTCTCCAAATCATTGGAACACCAAATGGCATGGCGTCTCCATTTTTTCCCCACTTATTTAAATGGTAAATGCAGTGTGTACACACTATTGATGGTGTCCAACTCTTACCATATATAACCCTTAAAGAAAAATATGATTCATACAAGGTACTTGTTTCAGTAGTGATTTTACGGCAACTTGGCATATTTTTATATTTCCCACACACATAACAAAAGTAATTAAACTTTTTACACGCCTCCATCTTAGATATTTCAATATAACTGTTTAGATACAAGACTGTCAGAGGCTTTAAAATTCACTAATCACTTTCGCAAGCACTTTCCATATGACAGTAAAGGGGTTGAGGAACTCTTATTTATACTGTAATTGTTTTAATCAAAGTACCAGTCGAGACCTTCATGACCATGTTTTGTAAAAAAAAACCCAGGACGAATAATATTTCTAACTTTTCCAGGTGTAGATTTTATTGTCAATTTACCGCAGGTACCCAATAATTTGAAATCACAGGTAATTGAAAAATACTATGTTATAATTTTTAATTCTAAGAACCATACAAAATACCGTTGTACTTCAGTTCCATTACCTGCTCACCTAACGAAATGCTGTATCATATGTAAGGCTGGTTGCATTACAATATTGGGTACCTGCGGTAAATTGACAATAAAATCTACATTTTTTAACCGATTTTTATGGCTTGCGGCTTTTTTTTATTTTTAAGATAAGTAGTTCTCAGAAAAAAGTGCAAAATGTTGAATATTTGCTTTAAATATTTTTTAATTATATTTTTAAATTGAAAAATATTACGAATTTGGCACGAACTATTTTTTTAATCTCTATTAATTTTTAAATAATTCCAAAACGATAAGAGATAGAGAAAAAACATCTTCTGGTGTTTTACTTTTGAAAACCGAAACCTAATTTAGGGGAAAAAATTTGGCACGCCCATAAAAAAAATACCGATCTGATGGAAAAAAACCGATTACGGATTTGAGTTCAGCGCATCAAAATCCACATAGACCACATAGTTTTAATTAACGGGAAGAAAAAAAATTATTTTTTGTCGAGCAGTGTTATTTATGGCTTGTTTTGTTTGCAGCTTTGTTTTTTATATGTCTGCAAAAAATTAGAAGCCTAGCTGAATTTTTCAATTTTTTATGAATTTTAAAAAAATAAAAATTTCGAAATTTTGATAAAAAAATTATTTTTTTTTTCAAAAAAAAAATTATTTTTCTAAAACGACTGCGAATTTTTAAGTTTTTTCAATAAGCTAAAGCGTTTTTGAGTTACGCGAACATATGTTGTGCAATCTTCTCCATTTTCGAAATAACGGTATATCTCGAAAACCAGAGCCAATCTTAAAAAACCGTGGGCACCACTGGATTCAGCGTACCCGAATTATATTAAAACGCTAGGTGCCCGGCTTGTCGAATTTTTAAGTTTTTTCAATAAGCTAAAGCGTTTTTGAGTTACGCGAACATATGTTGTGCAATCTTCTCCATTTTCGAAATAACGGTATATCTCGAAAACCAGAGCCAATCTTAAAAAACCGTGGGCACCACTGGATTCAGCGTACCCGAATTATATTAAAAATCTAGGTGCCCGGCTTGTCTGTTTTTTCAACTAGCACAGTGTAATTATTCTTATTAGGCACGTATATTTATTTTTTTAACATATAAAGTTTTGTAGAGCAGGTATATAAAAATATCTTTTATGGGGATTTGAGGGACATTCCCTTATAACTATTATCGATAATAAAGAATTTTTCAAATTTATAATTATAGACTGGTATTAACATTGTAAAGTGTTAAAAGTGATGTGAATAACAGTTGAAATCGATAATTCAAAATACATAAAAGTTTATGACGACATAAATGTATAAGAAAAAGTGCCTGAAGGGCAAGAAATGTAAAAATTTAAAAAAATCGTCAAAATAATGGCGCAAACTTGCGCAGACTTTTTTTGTTTCTAAAATTAGAGAATCCAAATTTTATTGTAGTATCAAACATAATTCGTAGAGATGCTAACCTCACTTTTAAAAACCTCTTCTTTTTTTTTTTTTTTTTTTTTCAAAAAAAGTGTATAATTTTTTTTGTTTTTAGCTTTTGAACGAATATTCAACATATTTAAAGTTTTTTTTTTTTTTTAAATAACTGATGATCAAACCTTTCAGCGAAAAAAAAATGATTGTCAAACCCTTTTTCGTTTAGTCGCAAAAACATATCATATAAACATCCAGAAACCGAAAAAAACATTTAAATCTCATATTATTAACTTTCCCTTTCCCGACTTTAGCAGAGCTACAATCGCAACTAAAAGTCTTCAAACTTTACAATATAATTTAAAATATTGTTGTCTGTCGAGCTGCGTACTTAGTTTTTAAGCTTTTCAGGCCAAATACTCCTCTGTGCAACCTTTAAATTTAGCACGCGAAAAGTTTCCTAAATTCAGAAAATAAAAACTATTAAATATTCTTCCATAATATTGTAAGCTATTTATTTGTTGTTTAAAAAACAAATGTAAAATGAGAAAAATAATTGAGCTTAAATATTATTTGCTGTAATAATTAACTTCTTCGTTAATTTTTTTTCTAAATTATTGATGTTTGATCCTACTTTACACTAATAGTGTAAGCGCTACAAAGCTTACAATATTTTTTTGATCTCTTCCAGAGCAAATACCGATTACTTTTAACAAATATGTTTAGTTCTTAAAAAACGTAATGGCAACAATGTAAATTTATATTTGCTATTTAATCTCTAAATACATAGACGACAGCAGACTTCCCAACTTCACGGCTTCAAATGCTGCCAACTTCAAATGCTGCTCTGAAGTCAGCTTCATAATTATTTTTAAGACAGCAACAACATAATAATCAGCTGATGTGTATTTTAGCAACACCAATTTCAGGGATGCCGTATATATATTTTATAATGAATAAAATTAAAGTTATTGAAAAAAAATGTAATAATATCACGAAAAACTTTAAAAACATATACATTTATTTCTTTATTATATTTTTGTAATGTTCTTTTATGTTTAATATTAAAAATAAGTTTTTGTTCTTATTTTTCCAATTTAATATATATAATGGCAACACTATATTTGTTTATTGCTGCCCGTTAAAATAGAAAATAGCCTAAGTAGCCAGCGTGCTGCCGGCAAAATAATCGTTTTCATTTAAACATATGAATTTAATTTTTTATTGCTGCTTGCTGTCTGCTGTCGTCTATGTGTTTATATCTTTACAATATGCAATAACATTTTTGATGATTTTCTTACTGTTTTGTGTCAAAAATATTAGAAAACTAAATTAAAAATGTCGAAGTAGAAAAGTAAAAATATAAATCACAATTTAGTTGCCAATTTTTTTTCACGTATCAGAAACTTTGGCAATTTTAAATTTAAAAACCTAATGTTAAAAGTTAAAGGTAATTGAAGTGTAGTTAGAATAAAGAAAAACCAAAATTCTACTCTTCCACATACTAATTTTAATTAATGAAATTGAGTGTCTGTCAACTTAAATTTCAATTAAACCATCGAACAAACTAGTTTATGCCTGAATTTGTATGTTTGTCAGGGGTATAAGAAAGAATTTTTTAAATGAAATTTTAAAGATTTGTAATTGCGCATAAAAAAGATTTTGAATTTCTTTAAATTTTTGTGCAAACAACAACGGCGATATGTGACAAAATCTTAGGCGTTATTGTTAACTTCCAATGCAGATGTCGATTTAAAATTACGTTTTTTTTCTCTCTTAAATATGCTACCAAAATCCTTCTTCGTTTATACGATGAATTTTTCAATAATTTTTTACGTAAATCTTGGTAAATTTTCTTTATTTGCTCGCTCGTATTAGGAAAACTATACAAGTTTTTAATACAAATATAAATATTTGTAATACAAATTATTTTGCATAAAAGTTTTAATAACAAAGATCTGGGGGGTTATTATGTAATTCGATTCGAATCGTAAATACATTCGAAAAGAATTTCCGATTCGAAAAGAAATTCTTATTATATAGTACTTTCGAAACGTCTGCACAGTTGTAAATAAAATTTTAAGGGAAAAACGAAATGATGCCAAGTTTTAATACGTAAAAACTTGGCAGCATTTTGCGTAGTTTTGTTCAAGTGTCAAAATTGTTACAAAAAATTTAAAAATATTCAAACAAATAAAAAATATATATAAATAAAAACGTAAAAATGGATTGTGTTTTGTTGTGGGAAAGTGATGAAGAAGATGTTGTTCCAGAAAGAGTCCAAAGAAAGTATATAAGAGATACATCAAATATTATGGAACTCACTGAAAATTCGTAAGTAATTTAATTTAAACAAAAACGAAAAGCGCGTATAAAAATTTTATTAAATAAAGAAAAAATAATTTCAGGTTCGTGAAAAACTTTCGGCTTAGTAAAAACGCATTTATGTACGTACTGAACTCCATCAACAGTGACTTAAAAGCACCACAAAGATCCACTGCCGTCCCTCCTATTTTAAAATTGGCAGCCACCTTGAAATTTCTTGCGCAAGGTGGTTATCAACATCAGATTGGCCAAGACCGTTTATTGGGAATGTCTCAATCATATATTTCTGTATGTTTATCGGAGGTATGTGCATCAATACAAAAAAATCTTTGTCCTAAACATATTGTTTTTACAATGAGCGAAGAGAAAAAAATGGAGGCAAAAAGATTTTTTTATAGTAAATGTTCAATACCAGGAGTTATTGGGGCTGTAGATGGAACTCACATACAAATAATAAGACCTTATAACAATGAGCATTTATATTTTAACAGAAAACTTAAACACAGTATAAATGCTATGGCGGTAGGATTTAACATGCATATAAATACATATAACAAGTAATTAAAATACGTTATTAATTTCTTTAGATTTGTGACCACGAAATGTACATTAGAGCTATCGATGGACGTTTTGGAGGCGCTTGCCACGACTCTCATATTTGGAATTTGTCTGTAGAGAGGCAATACTTAAAAGAAAAGTTTCAAGCTGGAGATACTGGAACTAGAATTCTTGGTAAAAATGTACACTTTATATCTATAAACTTCAAAATAAACTCATTATTTTCCAGGTGATTCCGGTTATCCTTTGGAACCATGGATTTTGACACCATATAGGAATGCTATTGAGAATTCTTCTGAATCATTTTTTAATGATCAGCACTCTAAAGGACGATCGATCGTAGAAAGAACGTTTGGTCTACTCAAAGCAAGATTTCGTTGCCTTTTGGCTGCGAGAGAACTGCATTGCTCTCCAGAAAAGGCAGTTCAAATCCTTAACGTGTGTTGTTCATTACACAATATTTGTTTAATGTTTAATGTAGAGAGTGATAGTTTTCAAACTGAGGAAGAAATAACTACTTCATCTTCTTTTAGCAACAATACAGAAAATAGTTTAGAAAGAAATTTACTTAATGTTGCAAAAAGTATAAGAAATGAAATTAAAAATAATATGTATAGAAACTAAAAAATTATATATGATTTTTTCCAAGCTTGAGATCAACTTTTTTGGTTTTTTTAATTTTTTTTATAAAAAAACCAAAAAAGTTGATCTCAAGCTTGGAAAAAATCATATATAATCAATAAAAAAGATCAAGAAATTTAGACGATATATTTGAAACTAAAAAATATATGAATTCCTAAAATAAATATATTACAAAATTTAAAAATAAATAACAACATTTATTGAAAGAGTAAAATAATAATAATTCAGTGAAACTAATAGCTACATATGTGAGCATAATAAAAAACAAAATAAGTTAATAAAGAGGCACATAAAAAATAATAACATAAAAATAAAAATTCATAAAAGAGTAAAACAAAAATTAATAAAAAAAAAGGTACATAGCAAAACCTCAACAATTTCTTTTGCTCTCTAATTCAAACATTTTTCTTTTTAGTTCAAGCTTTGCAATTTTGCATTTCGTTCTTTCCAATTCATTTTTCTTCATAAATTCATACTTTTCTCTTTTAAGCTTATAAATACGTTCCTTTCGTTCTTTTTTTTCCAATTCATTTTTTTTTTTTAACTCTAACTTTTCTTTTTCTAACTTATATATACGCTCCTTGAAATCACTGTTCCGTTTTAAGTATTTATTTGCTGTTATTAGGTTCATATTTGTTTCTTTCATTTCTCTTATAATAGTTTTCTGATTTTCGTCACATTTGCTTAACAGTTCTATTGACTTTTCTTGATATTTTATTTGATTTTCTACTTGTTTTTCTAATAAAGTCTGCTTATTTGAACAATTTTCACGGTTACGTCTACGTGGAGTATTGATATTTAAAATATCAAATGAATTTTCCTCAGAAGGGTTTACCGATATGTCATTGCAAGATATTGTAATGGCTTCTTGTATTACATCTTCTTCTCTAATGCTTGTAGTAGTAGGATTATTTGCTTGTGCCCCATATCTTGACGTGCCACTCATCCCTTCAATAGAATAATTAATGGCAAGTAATTCAGAAATTTGTTCTTCTAGTGGTGTTAAAGAACAGTATTTACTTGGACCTCCTCCAGTTCCAGAAAGGCTATTTTTGTTCCGGCGGGACTTAACCTTAATGTGCTGCTTGAAATCTGCCCATACCTTTAACCATATAAATTTGCAAAAACGTTATAGTTATGAGTCAAAATATACATACATACATATATACAAACCTTTTTCCATTTTTCAACCTCATGTGAAGGTGGACCTGCAGCATTCAAATCTTGCGATAACCTTTGCCACAATTCTCTGCTCTTACTTTTAGCATTTGAAACATTTAGGTGTCCTTTTGCCAAATCCGGATGCAGTTTCATAAACTCCACCATTATTTCATATTGTCTTGGTTTCGTATATACACCTTTTTTAGAAGATTCCCTTTAAACAAAGCAATTAAATCTATTTTTTTATTCTTCAAATATAAAATTCATACACTTACATTTTCAAAGTTTTTATTTAACTATTATGTAAATTTCTTCGATCTTTTTATATTTATTTATTTATTCAACACAGCAATACAAAGCCTTCCAGGCCAAATTATAAATATGTATAACTTAGTAATAAAGAACTTATATTGATATATTTTAATTTTTTTTTGAGCTAACTTATTAAACTTTTGTATATAAAATAATATGCACATGAATTTCCGCAAACAAAATGGCATTCGAAAGAAATACGTACGTTACTAACACTTTTGATGTTTGCTTTCGTACTACATAGTTGCATTTTCGAAAGGGATTTTTTTGTTTTCCGAAAGGGGGTAGAAAAAATCCCTCAATTTACGAACGTTCGGAAATAAATTTCCGAAAATAGTACTACATAATACAATTTTTACGAATTCGTAATTTTTTCGATTCGAATCGAATTACATAATAACCCCCCTGAACTTTTTCATTAACAAGTTTGTTTTTTTTAATAGAGTTTTAGCTTTTTATTTCTATTAAAAAAAAGAAAACGAATAAAACATAATAAGAGCACGGATGAGAGTGACATTTAAAATATCAAAAACCAAATAAAATTCTCTGTGGTTCGTATTTTTGCTGGCTTGACAAATTTTATGGTTAGTTAAAGTCTCCTGCCTGTCTTGGCCTTAAAATAGTGTCATTTTTTCTTTCGATTATAGACAACCTCCTCGTTTTTTTTAAATTATTTTACTACCTTTTTATCTTTTCGTTCGCAAATATCCACGTATAAGTTGCTAACGATTTTTTAACTTCTTTATTCGTTCTTTACTCGAGGATGTTGATGGTAGACGTTTCGTTATCGCTTCTCCACCTGTGTTTGTTGTGGCGAAAATAAGCAGAGATGCCAATTTAACGCATTTCGCTCTGGATTTAACGCGTTTCAAGAACCCCAAAGTTGCACTTTTGTTGGTCAGTGTTTTTTTAAACGTGCTAAAATCTCGCAATTCACTTCAAAAGAAAAATTATGAAAATGATGATATATTTTTACCCACATTTCATTATTATAAAATAATTCAGTTATGGTCAATTTGTAACTTAAAAATTATGCATTATTTAGTGAAAATTCATGTATCAATTAAACCAAATGCTCGGAACAAATTTAAACATCCCTAGTAATCCGATAATAAATGTTGTGTAATAGGTGTACCTAGAACCTAATTAATATTGCGAAGAAAAAACAGCTTCTTTAACATGAATAATTCTAAAAATTCTTATTTGAATAAAAATTTAAGGCAATAACGTTAAAAGTATACATCTACAAAAGTCTACCTTAATATGTTTATAGATTTCAATACAATAGTAAACATTATAAAGGGCGTACAAATTTTAAGTATCAATGGTCAATAAAAATCGCTACATGCAGAGCTTTTTGTGGCTGAAAATTTATTATTTAGACCACTTGCCACTCACCACACATCAAGCGAAACAATGGATTTTTATTAAAGAAAAGTTCGAAAATAGCATTTTTTGACAAGTGAATTGGTAAAAGATTGGGAGCCTGCTCAGCTAGTAGTTTATTTGTAATAAACTAAAGTGAAAATATTTTTAATATCGCAAAAAATTTATTTTTTATTAAAATTACGAACCTCATTTTTGACCACCCTTTTTTATCTAACATATTATAAGAAGCTTAAAACATTTGATTTTTTTTATCTCTGCTTTGTTAACTATTAAAAGCATTAACAAAAAAATAAACTTAACCTGTGCTTAAACCCAAAAGTTATCTTTGAGGACATTTTTAAATAATAGATTTTTATAAAAACAAAAAACACGTTTACGAAAAGCTAAACTAAATAAAATTTTCGCACTTTTTAGCGCGTTTGGAGTTAATACCTAGCGCCTTTGGGTTATAAATAGTTGACATCGCTTAATGAACGCCAAATAAGTGATTGATATTACAAGCAAAAATCGTAAAAAGAAAGTGAATAAAGGGCTTAAACAAATAATTAAAAAGTAACAAAAATAAACAAGAAAAAAATAATTTGAATAATCAAAAAAGTGTTTTTTCTAAAATTAACTTAAAACCAAATAAGTGATTGATATTACAAGCAAAAATCGTAAAAAGAAAGTGAATAAAGGGCTTAAACAAATAATTAAAAAGTAACAAAAATAAACAAGAAAAAAATAATTTGAATAATCAAAAAAGTGTTTTTTCTAAAATTAACTTAAAACCGATAAATAACTATATAAGCCGTAATATGTTTAAAAATATACTTTTAAATGAAATATAATACTTTTATTATTCTTTAATTTATATAAAAGTCACTGTTTATGTATTGCTTTTGTTAATTGCGTTACATGCGCTGAACGATAAATTTTTTACATTCGGAATGCGTAACCTTGTTTTTATCATTCTTGGTTTTAAGGGGTATCGATCAATAGCATCTCTGTTCTTTTATCAGTTTTTGCAGTGCTGTTGAGCATGAGAGGTTAACTTTTGTCACTTTATGAACCGCAATTGCATTAGGGCAGTTAATCTTACTTATTTCCTAGTTCTAGAAAAATTTGTTCTTTCTCTTGCTTTAAAGCTTTAATATAGGCTACCTCATCTTCATATACACTTCTCTTAATGACTTGTATTTTGTCTGCAGTTTTTTGAAAGAATCTCGAAATTTTTGGTATCTTGTGTGATGTTATCTTACTTTATATATTATTTATTTTTCCTATGTTTTTTTCTTTGTGTTTTTTCTAGGATCTGAAATAATTGATACGACTACAGATCAAAATGAAATTGATAGTTGGACAAGAATAACTGTTGAAAATGATTGGTCAGATGGACTTACATCAAGGTAAGTTAAAAAAACAAACATAGCAATCTAATGAACTTTTGTTGAAAATTAGGTCGAAAATAATAGGCAACAATTTTTAGACTGTATGAGGCCCAAAAGAACATAACTGTTTCTCTTAAACATTTTGTTGATTTTTATACGTAATTGATGAATTCATTTTATCATAATGTCATGAGTCTGTAATATTTTAAAAGGGTTCAAAAATGTTACTTATTTGTTTAGCCAAATGTAAAAGAAAACAAGAATAAAATAAATTAAAAAAAAACGAATATCATTTTGATTTTCTTTAATTTGGTTATTATGATCAGGCGGAAGCACCAGTTAAATGCACAGGACCATCTTAAACCCAACAAAAAATAAATAGTCGCATTTAACAGATAGAAAGAAATATTATCGTAAATAAATTTGTTAATTTGCATTCTCTTTATGGGTATTTCCTCTCTTAAAAGCTTAGAAACGAAATAGATGTTTCAACAGTTAAAAGCATTTTAATAGCGACGTATGTATATTAGGAGGAAATCAATAAATAACTTACTACACTGATACTTATATGCATAAATGTGCTAAGTTTGAAAATTTCGTAATCTGGATGAAACATTCAACTAAAAATTTCATATCATTGATTAAAATTCGTAAGAAATTGTTCTTCACTTAATAAAAATATGATATGATAGATAGAATTAATGCTACTCAGAATAAAAATCAAAAGCTAATTTTGGAACTTATAAGAACTGAAATAAAAAAATATAATCAGCTGGGCTTATGAGAATACCTGTCGGTTAAAAGTAGTTAAATATTAACAGCAGAAGCAGTCGTTAACGTTAATAATTTTATTTTTAAATGTTTGGATGAAGGAGGAAGCGGCGTAACTGGCATTTTTTATGATTTTAGTAAAGCTTTTGACCTCATTGATCATGATATTTTGCTTCAAATATTAAAATTCTATGGTGTTTACGGAAAGGACTTTCTCTTAATTCTACTTAAGCAAACGGCAACAGTTTTTACAGATTGGTGGTGCTAAAAGCTCATTACGTGCAGTTTTATATGGTGTGCCTCAGGGTAGTGTACTTGGGCCGTTGTTGTTTACCATATTTCTTAATGATTTACATAACCTTGGCCTTAATGGTAAAATATTTATGTATGCGGATGATATTTGCTTATTTTATCCATACAAACACGAAACGGCAGTAAAAACTTTTATGGAACGCGATGCAGCTTTGATATCTGAGTTTGCACGAGTATACAAACTTTTTTTAAATGCAAATAAAACGCAGTTACTAAGATTAAAGTCTAGTCGTCAAAATAACACATTTTCAGTATATGTTAATGGTAGAGAAGTTGTTGAAACCAGCTCTATAAAATACTTGGGTATAATTTTACAAAACAATTTTGTTTGGAATGAACACCTACAAATTTTAAGAACTAAAACTGCTCAAGCTGTTGGTTTTTTATATAGATTTAAAAATAAGTTTGATAGATATACTTAACTTTCAGTTTATAATACCTTAATTCATAGCCATTTGAATTATTTAACCATTTGTTATGGTTACAAGGAGAGGAATGACTTTAAGTCACTTCAACGTATGCAAATAAAGCCCTATAGGTTGTATATAATCTAACAATAACATATCCCACTATTTCTGTATATATTGATAAATGTCAAACAGTTTTACCCATATATGGTATTTACAAAATGCAACTTCTAATACATATATGTTTTTAAGTGCTTGCACAATATTGGTCATCATACTATAAATTTTATGAGATGTAATCATATGATAAATACAAGAAATAATTAAAATTTTAAGAATATCTTGGTGTAGGTTCGAAACAACCAAACAGCGCGTGGAATTTATGAGTAATCGTGAAAACAGTAACTTGCCTCAAATGTTAAAAAATTAAAATAGAATTTCTGTTTTTAAGAGATTTTTTAAACAACACATTTTGCAACATATAAATGAATTTTTTTATAATGATCACTTCTATAAACCGATCTCATAATTTAAATTAATTTGTTATTTATTTATTACAAAAAATAAAACAACAAAAATGCATTTTGGAATCATTTAAAAACTTAAAAATCTTGTAATAAATATAGTACATATTTTCAATATAATTGCGAGTTAAAATTACACCTAATTCTGTTTTTACATGGTAATTGGTTCCGGGAAAACGCGTGTAAAAAAACCGTGTAAAAAAGACATTGATGGTATGCAAAGTAGGTGATCGGTTCCTTATATCTAAAACCTATTGAAATTAGTGAAAATCAAGGATTTTTTAAGAACAACTATTTATGTTTATTTTATTTAATCACATATGTAATGTGTTTTTACACAAGCATAGTTATTAAAGAAAAAATAAAATGCACTCTTAAGCTTAAAAGTAATGTAGGTATGACAAGTTCAGAAACCAAAAACAAGAGTTTTATTATTTTATTATGAATTTTATTTTTGTTGAGTAGCAGCTCTAGTGTTTGATCAAGATTTAACAGATGATTTCGTTCCAGAAATCATCGATTGCCTAATTAAAATTTAATTAGCGTGGCGTCGTTTATATCGAACGTTTTGCCAAGAAAGGTAAAGCCTTCTCCATTTCGAAGGCGATCAAAAATTTAAATTTTAGTTTCCAAAGTAATGGCTTAACGTTTTAGTTTTGTTTTTGTAGTTTTCGACATTTTATTTTAGGGATACATAAAATATATAAATAACTCAATAAATATTAAATATTTTTTAGCATACTTTTTATCTTAATTCATAAAAATTCAACTTAATGTAACGTTGGAAAATCAAATTTGCCCATAAAAAATTTCTTTAGCAAAAACGTTTGATTGCATTGATAATTCAGAAAATATTAACACATTCTAGTACAGTAAATTTGCTTGTATTCACTAAAAGAGAATTCCCCTAAAATTTTGATATGAACATACTTCGTAAAAATTAATTAATTAAAAAAAAAAAAATTAAGACCAACAGATTTTGAATCGTGCTAAATTAAATAAAATCGCGTAAAGAATTTTATATTTGTTTATTTTCAAACCGTGTAAAAACAGAATTAGGTGTAATTCAAAAACAAATGTATTTGGCTACTTGGATTACTAAGTTCATAAGAAGGAAAACTACACTATACTTAGAAGGTTTAATAGGGTTTGAAGCAAAATTTGGTATGTAAATTATTATCATTATGGAATCGCTAATGAGAGAACAAGATTGTGAAGGTCGGTATTAATAACACTGCTTTACAAATTTTTAATTTGAAAAAATACCAAGAACGCCACATGCCTAGATAAGTTAATTGGGACCTCCTGAACACCAAAAACGTTGTATTTTTTTTTTTTCTAAGTACCGTTTTTTAGATAACGGTACTTTTGTGTTTTTCGGTGTATGGTCTCACTCAAACCCTTGTGGAGCCCAACCGAAAAGTCTGATCGAGATAAGTGGCATATTGTTAGAAAGGTAATTGAATGCCTTTTCCGTCGATATGCTGAAAATTTCTATCTGATAAGAAATGGCTGAGTTATGGCACCTCAAAGTTCAAAATTTGCCTATTTTTTACGTTTTTTTCAAAATTTTTCACTTTTACTTCGTTTTTTTTCTACGTTATAGTAAAGATCTGGAATGTTTTATTTTTTTACCAAATAGCTTATTTAATTACAAACATTTTAAGCGTAATTTGAAAAAAAATCGGATAAAAAATAAAGTTTTTATTAAGGATTTTGTGGAACGACAATATTTTCATCTTCATTGCTCACACACTACATATATTCGGCGTCCATCAGTTTTTGGAATTTTAATTTAATTTTTTTAATTTACGCCGAATATAGTGTGTGAGCAATAAAGATGAAAATATTGTCGTTCCACAAAATCCTTTATAAAAACTTTATTTTTCATCCGATTTTTTTCAAATTACGCTTAAAATGTTGGTAATTAAATAAGCTATTTGGTAAAAAATAAAACATTCCACATCTTTACTATAACGTAGAAAAAAAACGAAGTAAATATGAAAAATTTTGAAAAAAAAACGTTAAAAATAGGCAAATGAAGCAATGAAGATGAAAATATTGTCGTTCCACAAAATCCTTAATAAAAACTTTATTTTTTATCCGATTTTTTTTAAATTACGCTTAAAATGTTTATAATTAAATAAGCTATTTGGTAAAAAAATAAAACATTCCAGATCTTTACTATAACGTAGAAAAAAAACGAAGTAAAAATGAAAAATTTTGAAAAAAACGTAAAAAATAGGCAAATTTTGATCTTTGAGGTGCCATAACTCAGCCATTTCTTATCAGATAGAAATTTTCAGCATATCGACGGAAAAGGCATTTAATTACCTTTCTAACAATATGCCACTTATCTCGATCAGACTTTTCGGTTGGGCTCCACAAGGGTTTGAGTGAGACCATACACCGAAAAACACAAAAGTACCGTTATCTAAAAAACGGTACTTAGAAAAAAAAAATACAACGTTTTTGGTGTTCAGGAGGTCCCAATTAACTTATCTAGGCATGTGGCGTTCTTGGTATTTTTTGGCTGTAAACCAGTGTAATCTTTGTGAGGTATAGAAAAGACTTAAACAGTTTTTACAATAAACACACATTAATGGTTTTTGATTTCAAAAGGGAAAATATTTTTGTTCTTGTTTCATACAAAATAAGTATATACATATGTAAGTATAAAACATACTCATTAAATTTTTTTCTAAATACATTTTTTAGATTAAAAATACGAAGAGCCACATCCAGTGATACTGGTAATTATACCTGTGTACCTACGATAGCAAAATCATCTAGTGTTTATGTCCATGTTATTATTGGTAAGTGTACGATTTCATTTGGGTAATTACAAATAAATATATTTACAAGCATATACTTACATATAAATTAGAGACATGCATGAATGCCACTTAATCACAAAATTGTAGATTTATTCTCAAAATGAATCGTGCTTGCTACGGCAAAAATAACTTTTGAATGTGAGCACTGTGTGCAGTCCCATTGTTTTATAAGATATAAACAAATAAACCAAAAAAACGTTTGTTACTTTTCGACAAATTGGTTAATAATGGATTACTAATCAGTAAAGTTCCTAAAGCTCCTAATTGATTTTTGGACACGCTAACGACTTCAAATTGCCAAACGTAGTCTCGAAAATTATTCCTGGGTAAAACTAACAAATTGCTTTGAAACTTACTGAAATTTACAAATGAAAGTCGATTTTTCCAACTTCTATGTCAATATGGTATCAAATGAAAGATACAAGTAAAATGTCGTATAATATAAATCTGGAATTTAGGCTACTCTGCGATGAGGTGTTGATGAGGGTATTATCAGATTCATTTCCGACACCATCAGTTTTATATATTCTGTATCCTTAGAGATAGATAAGTCAAATCAGCAGTGTCAATCTGTCACGGACTTGTATGTATGTGGTATTAATTAAAAATTATTTAAAAATGCTTTTGAGAATTTTGGCATTGAAAATCATATTTCGACCCATTAGCGGCTGCGATATGAGCAATAAACTACGCATGCCTTTGTTTTACCAAACAAAGTACATGTTTGAAGCCCTTTTGCAGGTCCTTATAAGATATACATAAAAGAACATTAGTGAAAAACAATAATACCCTTCACCATCATGTAAATAGATATAATCCCACATTGTAGCTATATTTCATGTTATACGCCATTTTTCTTATTATTTCTAACGCCATCCCCGATTTTGAATTTTTACGAGTTATCTGAATCCAACTTTTTTGATACCTATATTGATGGGGTTAAAAAAAATTTGTTTTGCCATTTTGTTTTAGACGCCATCTTGGATTTAATTTGTTTAATAATTTAATGTATTCTACTGGTCAAGCCTTTTGATTTGTTACCAATATTGTGGGGGTTAAAGGAGTTACATTTTAAAATACCAGATTTAACCCATATATAAATTTATTGTCCGCCATTTTGCAGTGGCGCCAACATGAATTTTAATTTTTTGTAGTGCTTGTATTGCGCTAGTCAAGTCCTTTCAAATGATACCAACATTAACTCTCTTGGTTGTCTAATAGCTGAAAAAAGTGGTTTTCATTTGTATATTTTTGGAATATAACTTTACCGATTAGAGCCCGCTTTATCCAAAAATTTTCACGAATATCTCTAGAGGCAGATTATATCTACAAATAGTAGCAAAGGTATCTTTGTTACCAGAAAGTTATGAGGCGATTGTGCTGAATTTCAATAGCGATTCATTCCTGGATATTTCCAAGAGATTGATACCATATAGAGATCTAAGGAACATATAGTTGCTTCTAAAAGTTGATTTCAACCAACACACGGGCAGACGGACAGACGGTCAGGGCTTAATCGACTCCTCTATTCATAAGCTTTTAGAAAATATATACTTTATGGGGTCGGAAATGAAAATTATAGAAATTACAAACGGAATGACAAAGCTATATATACCCTTGTGCACCACAGGTGAAGGGTATAAGAACAAAGAGAAATATGGAATGAACAGCCGGATTAGAGTCTCTTTGCAAATTCCAACAGTAGTCTGCCATCATATGTGTATTCCACCTTCCCTGGTACCGATTCTCCATTATTTTTATATCTTGGTGAATTCTTTTTCCTTGTTCTTCGCTTAAATTACCAAAATTTTCGGGAAATCGGTCCAAGTGACTGTGCAAATAATGGATTTTAATACTCGTGTTGCAGCCAAGGTCTCTAAACTTATCCAGCATATTCTCCACAAATTAAACGTAATTTGGCGCTTTATTATTTCCCAAGAAATTTTTTATAACTTGCACAAATGATGTCCACGCATTTCGTTCAGTTTCGGCCATTGACTTATCAAAATCATTAAATACTCACTAAACAGAAGTAACAGTCGTCCAAATGATTTTTGGGCTCTCTCCAAACCATCGGCACACCAAACTTAAGCCTATTTCGTTTTCCTTAAGTCCACTGTCGCAAATTTACACAGCAAGTATTGCACACAATGTGTGGAGCCCAGCTTTTATCTTGGTCACCAAGATCAACTCCAAAGTAATCTAAATACGATTTATGTTTTCTTTAAAGGTGTATTCTCCACAAATATAACACAATGTGTCAGCGTTATTTTTACAACATCTTCTATTGGAAGTCATTTTTATTTAGATCAACACTTTTTTAATAAACTTTGCCAACTGCAATAACCCACTTCTTACAAGCAACTAACTTCCAATATGCAATTGGAGTGCAAAAAGAAAAAAATAACGTTCTGAATAATATTACACAAATAAAATTCCCGTTAATCAGCAAGCAATTACACAAAAAATAATATTTTCGGAAAAAACGGAATGACAAACTGATATATACCCTCCTCCTATATCATGAAAACTGATAGAGACAAACTGATTACAGATTTGAATTTAGCGCACCAAAATTAACTAGAATCAGTTGATAAATTCAAAGAAGCAAAAATTTTTTTTAATTTTTTCGGGCTGTGTACTCATTACAAAGGGCCTTTAAATGCCTTACAATTGTGATTTTTTAATCGTGGTATTGCGTCGAATATTGTGTGACATTGAGGTGGCAAAATAAACTAAAAAATATAATAAGAACAAAGTTTTTCAATTTATTCAGGCTTCAGAGTTAATATTTTAAATTTCCTTTGTTTTTAAATATATTTATTCATGATAATGAAATAATCTAAAAAAGTAAGTTTTTGTCAACCGGCCGTGAGGAATGCTTTTTTAAAACCATCTATGACTCCATCGTTAGCACTCTTTGATCGGTAATTATTGGATGTAAATACTATCTATTTAATTCTCAAATTTTAGAGTTCTGGGTAACTATTAAGATGCCTTTTTTATATTATTTCTTAACAGATCGAGAACCTGAATAAATTTTAAATCAAAGTTTAGAAAAAGTTTGACAATGCGAAATTTTTTAAAATTTTGCGTGTGTCTTTTATAAAACTATTTTCTTAACATTATTTTATTTTTTATTTTGTTCGCATTAAAAAGTAACGTTTATTAAATATTCATATCAAAGCGTTACGTTTTTAGTCGATCACATCGAAGTTTAGCAATTCAACTGAATAAGCTATCCTGCAGGAAATGTCTATAGTGAAACAATACTGATTCAATATTGGCTCTGTTACCAGTACAACTGACTAATTATACTACAGACAATGTTCTTTGCTATAGACATTTAACATGTGCTTGTCATTGAAAATCAAGTAGTGACGCACAGAGGTGTATTTGGCCTGAAAAGCTGGCCAAAATTATTAAACGTGTTTTTTGAATTAAAAGTTCTAGTTTTTTGATAGTTTTAGGTGTAGTATGATATAAGAAATCTAGTGGCAGATTTTGAAAGAATTACACTGCGCAACAAAAGTACACTGCGCAAAAAAAATTTTTTTGACTCTCCTAGAAATAAAAGTATGTGGACTATATGGATTTTGATACCCTTAATTTAAATCTGTTTTCCGTTTTTTTCCAGTACGTAAGGATTTGATGTTAAAGGCGTGGCATATTTCACTCCCTAAATCGTTTGGTTGCCTAATATATTTTGTCATAAATTGTAAACGGGTTCTAATAGCAGGAGGACCAGAAGATGGAATAGTTTCTTTATACTAAAATGTGTTTAACTTTCTTTGTGTAACTTCGATTTGCTATCAATTTATTTTCTTAAATTTAGTCTTATAATGAATCGTTAAGTATTTCTACATAAGCAGTGATACTAAATACTTGCTGTTTTTTACTATAATATTAAATTTTTACGGGAACTGCAGAGTATAATTTGGTAGCCAGAGGTAGTTAAAAAATAATATTAACATTGTGAGCATGGCGCCTCCTACCTTAAAAATTATAATTAATACTTAAATTCAATTTAGGTAATCCATTACAGATTTCTTTCTTTTTTTATACCCTTCACCTGTGGTGCACAAGGGTATATATAGCTTTGTCATTACGTTTGTAATTTCTACAATTTTTATTTCCGACCCCATAAAGTATATATTTTCTGAAAGCTTATGAATAGAAGAGTCGATTAAGTCCTGACCATCTGTCCGTTCAGCATAATCGCCCGATAAGTTTCTGAGATATGAGCAAAAAACAACAACATGCATATATACTGGTTATAGTAAACGTGGCATGGAATCCCAGCTGAGCCAAAAAAATTTTTTTTTTATTTTATATATTTATTTTTAATTTTTTTAAAAAATTTTTTTAAAAAATTTGTTACAAATTTTTTTTAATTGCTTTTGTAATTTTTGTTGTTGTTTTTTTAATATATTTTTTTAAAATTTTTTTTTAGAAACATACATACGTAAACTCAATTTATAATTTTACAATTGTTTTTTATATGTATGTTTTTTACATGTATGTAGTACGTATTTTATATGACATGAATGGTGATACAAACAATTGTTATTGCATACTACACGTTGTGAAGGGTATATAAGATTTGGCCGAATATAGCACTGTGACTTGCTTAGAAATATGTTTGTTTGAAATAATATAAATTCAAGATTAAGCGTTATATGGTAGGTGAGCCTTTCCCACTTTTATTTTCTGGCATAATAAAACTTACCAGAAAGATATAAAGCCGTGTCAAAGTATATTATACTTATTTTGACAAGAAATTTCATCATCTAACACGTGTAATTTTGTTGGTTTTATGAGCTTTTAAATTTTATTAACTGTAAATAATATAAGAAGTAGGTGTTAAAGTAGACGTGTCAAAGTAGCTTAGATATTTTCATATAGAGTCCTATATTCTTCTAAAATCTTTGGCCAAAGCAAAATTATATGAATGTGATGGGTTATATGGGAGGTTTGCGTGTCACATTTATTTATTATTTTTGTTTAGTACAAAGCCTTTGACCAAAAACCAATGTTTGCAAAATTTCAAAATCATACACTTAATTTTTCAGTTTTATTACGTTTTGAATTTTAAATATACCGAAAAAGAGACTGTGGGGTATAAATTTTCGTACATTTAGCTGTATAACTTCCAACACTTATTAAATTTTATTGATTTACATCAATGTGTTTAGACACAATCAATTTTATTCGATGTAGGAAGGACATTGTTGCACTCTCTCGCATTACGAGCTATAATTCTCTTCGTAATATACCGATTTAGCCCATTTTCGATACCACACAGACCTTGAGTATAAGAAATATTCCAGCCAAATTTGATACCCATTATAAATTTTGGTATGAGCTATATCGTACTTTTAACAGACGGACATAGCTATATCGCTCCTAGCATGAAACCAGAAAACTCAGAAAGTATATACTTTATGGGACAAAAAAAATAAAATAAAAAAATAAAAACAAATATAAAATAAATCAATAATACGAGTTTGGGCCTTTCTACTTGTGCCTTTGTTATACTTTTGATATTACATATGAAAAGTATATTTTTTTTTTTAAATATGTACATAGAAACTGTAAAATTTGGCATAATTGTGAAAAATGTAATTGTTTATTTGTCTAAAAACTTCAAAAAACTGTAAAAAGTAGATAAATCTGCACATTTGGCAACGCTGGTTGTTACATAACCAATTAATTAACTGGATGCCAAAGTAAAATTTTCCAGCTAAATAGCTACAGTGTAGCATATAAGCTACATATTTTATTACTAAAGCAATTACTTATTATTTTTATACCCTTCACCTGTGGTGCACAAGGGTATATATAGCTTTGTCATTCCGTTTATATTTTGTGAAAGCTTATGAATAGAGAAGTCGATTAAGCCCTGACCGTTTGCCCGTGTGTTGGTTGAAATCAACTTTTAGAAGTAACTATATGTTTCTCAGGTCTGTATATGGTATCAATGTCTTGGAAATATCCGGGAATGAATCGCTATTGAAATTCAGCACAATCGCCCCATAAGTTTCTGAGATATGAGCAAAAAAACACGACCACCTCGTTTTTTTCACAATTACAACAACAACCTACATACATACTGGTAACATAAAGAAAACGTGGCATCGAATTCCATCTGAGCCAAAAAACTTTTATTTTATTAAATATATTATTTATATTTTATTATTTTTTTTTATTATTTTTTTTTTAATTTTTTTAAAAAAATTTAAAAAATTTGTTTTTTAATTTTTTTTTTAATTTTTTTTATTATTTTCTTTTTATTTATAATATATATTTTTTTTGTAATTTTTTTTTTTTTTTATAATTTTATTTATAATTTTACAATTGTTTTTTATATGTATGTTTTTTACATGTATGTATTTAGTACGTATTTTATATGAGATGAATGGTGATAAAAACAATTGTTATTGCATGACTACATGTTGTGAAGGGTATATAAGATTAGGCACCGCCGAATATAGCACTGTTACTTGCCTAACGTCGTGCTAGCTTCCCATGCTGCTTATCTGAACTAATACATATTAGAATTTAAAAAAAGCATTAAATTATTATTTTAATTACTAACATACAAAATACTTGTGTAATGATTTTTTATGTATTTGTGTACTTTTTATGATTACAGGTGAACATCCAGCGGCCATGCAACATAATTCAAGCAAAATGCTTTGCGCAAATATTTATATAAGTCTTTGTTGCATGATATTCACCATTTTAAGAAGACATTTACAAAACTTCGTGTGTACGAATATTAGCAAAAGCTTCAACATAACCAAAATCACAATAACAATGTTGTCAGCGAAAAGTGCATCAACAAGTATGGCATCATTTTCAATGGCTACTAAAACATCTGCATCTTCAGCAGTGTCAACGACAACACTAGGAACCAAGACAAGACTGAGGAATAAAATACAAATACCTGCTGCTACTAGAACTACACAGTCTCAACAACATATTTTACTTTTATTTTCAACCACAAAAACACAATTAATAAAAATTTCAACGTCAGCATTTTTATGTACAAACACATCAACTTATGCAGCAACATCAACTACTTGTAGTAAAGCAACGCTGCTTGTTTGTAACGGTGTAATCTATAGATGAAACACTTAAGTTTGTGATGAACCTAGTTCAGGACACCCCTGATTAATCTTTATAAAGAACAAAACTTAATAAATACTTACTGCCTTATTCATAAAAATTATTAAATGCTTATAGAGGGTTTATAAAACTGATTTTCTATTGATGTTTGATTTATAAACCTCTTATAAAGAAATTTTAAATTATTACGAATTAGACAGTACTTATTATGTTTATTTTTCATTCTTCCATCTTATGTTATATTCATTTATGTAACATAACAAAAAAAAAAAGAAAAAAAAAACAAGTATTCTTGCATTCGACATGAAACATAAACAATTTAAGTAAGTTAACGAAAGAAAGTTTTTTTATTTTTAACTAAAAGTATTAATTGAATAATGTTTTTTTTTTAATATTTTGAAAGCGATTAAATGGTTCGTATGCAAACCATTGTCGCAGATTGGGATGTCTGGGGGGCTAATCATAGATCATATCTATGAGTATTATTTATTTTTTGCACAATATTTTGTATACATACATTCAAAAGGAAAAAAATGATTTCTCGTAAACAAGTGTTTCTGTAAATTTACTAAGTAAAACCTATCTGTCATTTAAGTTATTTCCTTACAACTACTTAAAGGATGTAAAAGTTAAAGCGCTTCTGTAACTATATTTGATGAAATATTTCTCGCAGAACTGTCAAAACTATTCACATGTTGAAATTTTGCGAAAATTGAAAAATAATTAAAGGAAAATTTTGTTTTAGTTACGTAAAATCGAGATTTTTAGCCAACAACATTTTTTTATTTATTATTTTTCATTTTAAAACTTGTTTAAAAAAACAGAAAGAATTTTCAGAAGTACTAAGAAAAATCTTATTAAATATATTATTTGAAAAATTTAAAAAATAAACACAATATAATAATTTTTGTCACTATTTTTTTTTTAAATTTATTATTATTTTAAAGTTTTTCTTAATATGACACTTTCTTTTTGCATTGAAATACAGAAACACATACAATTCAAAAATCGCGAAATGGTGGAACGATTTGTTTAAAAGCTCTATACAAATAATACATACCTTCGCATATTTGATATTTTCTCAACGTGGTTCATTGGTATTTAATATTTAAATTCTATATTCATAAACTAAAAATGTGGTAGTGAAATATTGGAAATAATAAATAATTTGTACAAAAAAAAATAATTGATCTTAAGCTTGTGATAAAGGATAACATTATTAAAGGGAAAGATTGAAGAAATTTAATAATATTTATTTGATAATATGAAAAATTCAATAGTATAAAACTTTATTAAAAACAATTTACTAAATTATTCGGGATAAGCTCCCAACTAATTTTTTAATATTTTATTTCGTTGCTGGGTTTAAGCTGGTCTATATGCATTTCACTGGTGCTTATACCAGATCATCAGTAGACCATTTAGCCAAATTCTTGAAAAAGTTCAAAATGTTATAAGTTTTTTATTTTAAAATTCTCATTCTCAAAAAAACTATAAAAAAATCTTACTTGAAAACCCAACCAACATTTTTTTTTTTTAAATGGATAAGAAAAATAAAATACTTTAAATAAGAAAAAATGGGTTTTTGAGGAAGTTTTTTTTATAGTTTTTTGTTTTATTTTTGAATTCTCATTTTGTTAATGAGAATTTGAAAATAAAACTTATAACATTTTAAACTTTTTCAAGAATTTGGGTAATTGGTGGTCCCGAAATTTAAAAATAAAAAAATTGCCTCAAAAATAAGTTATGAATTTTAATGAAGAAGAAAAATGAGCCAAAATATTCTGAAAATATTGGCTAAATGAAAATTGTCCCAATAATTATTCCAAAGCAAAAATTAAAAATGGTTCTCAAATTTTTTACATTTATTGCGATTTTTGGCCATTGTTTTTTGGCCATTTTTTATTAAATACAACGTTGACCAACGTTGGTAGGCTTAATTTGATTTCTGTTTTTTAATACCACAATGTTGTTACTGGAATATATTTGAAACACGAATGTGTAAATAAAAGAGAACCAAAAATGTTTCCCAATTTATAAAGCTTTTAAAAAAAAATTTTAATAAAAAATACGAAATATACATTTAGGTTATATCTGTTTTTTGCAATATGCTCCTGTTAGTTGTCCTGTTATTTTTAAGATATAGGTAAAAAATAAATGTAAAAGAAAAAATCAAACACTCGACTACATTTGGGTATACAAAACTTAAATAATTTTTAATAGTTAGATTTTTTGTATGATATTTGGTAAATAATTATTATGTAATATATAAGTTGGTTATATGTGTATCTTCAAAACGGTTCAGAAACATATAAAATATATGCATATACTACATTCAAACATATTTTTTTTATCAAATAAAACTTTATTTTATTTCTGGTATATTTCTCGCCAATGTGACGACATCCAATTTAAATTTAGACAGCGCTGTTTACTCATAATCGAATTTAAAACTTGTCAATAGATGTGCGATAGCTAGCAAAGATCGAAGGATTCATGATATGGCCTTAATGTTAAATGTTTTATATTTCGTATAAATTTTTTTTGTTCGTTGAAATCAATCAATTTGTTTTAATAAAACATTGAAGTGTTAACAACACCTTAAGTTTTAATTAAGTAAATAAATTTAACTTTAGAGACATATTAAACATTCCGGGAAAACTCAAACCCTAAACATACATACAAACATTTAAAGTAAATTATAAACAAGTATATAATTTAAACAAATTATTTTAACAACCACAACTATGGTGGAATTACTTAAACAAAATGAAAAATAAAATTCTGTGGCCAAAAATTTAAACTTTTTGCTGTAACCGATTTCCAAATCTTTAATGAGATTAAAAAAAATATACTTCCTTATTATTTTTTTTTTTGCAAAATTATTCACATATTTTTATATGTAGAGGGTTTTGGTTTCTTTTTTAGAAAATTTGAGAAAAAAATTTTTAAATATTTTTTAACACATTTTAAGGTAAACTTTAAAAAAATATATACCAATTTAATACTCAATTATTCAAACCTAATCATAATATGGTTTTTTGTATAAAATATTTTTCTTCACCATCGGAAATTGTATTTTTCTGTTTTCCAAAAGATGTCGTGCACTCATACAAATATATAACAACTAAACTGATTTGCACTAAACACAAAGCAACTCGTAGCAAAGAACCTAGTATTGTACTTTATCGAGTTTCGCAACAAGAGCGAATAACAGTTGTCACGTGCAGACCACGTAATTTAATTATATGGAGAAGTATTCTAACAAACAACGTATAATTATATTAAAAATACATAGAAAATGGTGAAAATTTTGCCAAAGCAGTTCATCAATTACGTCAAATTTTTAGTCGCAACTATGAGTAAAATAAAGCATTTAATTTCAAATTTTGGGGCAAAAATTGGCAAAAGATGTTTATTTGCACGCGTACGAAATTGATTTCAATTTCAATATATCAATTAAAGAGACAATGTGCAGTGCCGTGGATTTGTAGTTTTGGTTTTGGAGCATCATTAAATTAATGCGGATTTTTCGAAGAAAATATTTTTTTTCATTTAATTTTTACAATAATTGAACGTTGTTCGTGCTCTATATGTGATAGTGTCACAAAAAATACAGTATAACTCGTATTAACAAAATGGTCGCAAATTTGAATCTGACACTATTTGGTGTAAGTTTATGGTGTTTTCACACTTAAGGTTTTAATGTTAAAACCAATCATTAAAACCTGGCTTAAACATACAAACTAATTTCGTTAAAACTATTTTAAAACATATTTTTATTTGGTTTTACGTACATTTTATGAAATATAACCATGTATTCAGCAGTAACTACACTAAAAACGTAGCTCCATAATTTATTATTTTACTTAAAATAAAATAATTACTATATTCTTAGTTTTTCATACAAATAAAAACAGCTTATTACAGTGTGTCAAATAAATATTATTAGAAAAGTATTAAATAGTGCTGCAAGAAATACACAAAAATTTATTAGACAAACTGTAATTTAAAATCTTGTTTCAGTGAATGAAAAATAGTTAATAGTCTTAATGTTAAAACCCGGTTTTAACTTTAGCTGTGAAAACACTATTTTACTTTAATACAACTCGTAAAACCTTTAAAAAATTCATGTAGAATGAACAAAGTACAATAGAATAGTGTAAAAGCAAATTTTAGAAGAAAACATTTGTTAAAACTTAAAGTAAATACAGAATAAAAATTGACGAGACGACCGTTTTTTTTTATACCCTTCACCTGTGCTTTGTCATTCCGTTGGTAATTTCTACAATTTTTATTTCCGACCACATAAAGTATATATTTTCTGAAAGTTTATGAATAGAGGAGTCGATTAAGCCTTGACCGTCTGTCCGGCTGTCCGTGTGTTGGTTGAAATCAACTTTTAGAAGCAATTATATGTTCCCCAGATCTGTGTATAGTATCAATCTCTTGGAAATATCCAGGAATGAATCGCTATTGAAATTCAGCACAATCGCCCTATAACTTTCTGAGATATGAGCAAAAAAACACGACCACCTCGTTTTTTGTTCACAATTACAACAACAACATACATAAATATATACTGGTTAAAGTAAACGTGGCATCGAATCCCAGCTGAGCCAAAAAAATTTTTTTATTTTATTTTTTTATTTTATATATTACTAGAAAAGCCAGGCGCGCGTTGCTACGCCCCTTAATGAATAAAAATGCATTCTAAATTTAAATTGAATATCAAGTGCAAAAAGCTAAAAATTATAACTTATTTCTTATGGGCGTAGCACTGCACACTTTTCTAATCACGAAACTGTATAGTCATGACAGCTCAATATGTGTGTACAAAGTTTCAGAAAAATCGATCTGGTGCAAGTAGCTAAAAATTATAACTTTTTTTTATGGGCGTGGCACTTCCCACTTTTTTTCCACCCATAAACACTCCCTGGTATATGTACAACAATTTGAGTCCGATCGGTTTTACAGTTTCTGAGTCTATAGCTAACACACACACACAGAGTTTCACTTTTATATATATTTATTTATATTTTTATTTTTTTTTTTTTAAATTTTTTTTTAAATATTTTTTTGTAATTTTTTTTTGTTTTTAATATATTTTTTTTGTTTTTAATATACGTAAACTCAATTATAATTTTACAATGGTATGTTTTTTACATGTATGTACGTATTTTATATGAGATGAATGGTGATACAAACAATTGTTATTGCATGACTACACGTTGTGAAGGGTATATAAGATTCGGTACAGCCGAATATAGCACTGTTACTTGTTTTTTTTCTTTTCTTAAATTGTTTTAAAAATGGAACATTTCTTTAGTTCAGATGGTATTTTAATGCAATAAATTTTTTTTTAATCATTCTTGATAAAATCATTTGATTATAATTAACACTAATAGTGTAAACGCAATCACATTTTGCTTCTACAAAATCTAATCGAAATCATACTTCATACATACTTTTTAATGATTTTATCAAACCTTTATTTGTACTTGTCACCTTTATCAATATAAATGTTAATAAACAAAAAACAACAGCGAAATAAAAACACGCTTAAAATATAATTATAAATATGAAGTAATTTTAGTTTTAACCCACAGTTTCTTTAATATATTTCAGATTTTTTAATAAATTTTTTTCCTAGATTGCCCTTTACCTGTGGTGACAAGGGTGTATATTGCTTTGCTTTTCCTTTTGCATTTATTAAAATATTCATTTCCTAACTCAGAAAGTAAATCTGAAAGCTACATGTTGCACAGACCTTTTTGTCCCGTCTGTTTTTCTCATATGTTTACCAAAAAAATTAACATTTTTCATATATCGGATACTTTAGATATGACTTGCCTCTAGGGCTATTTGTAAAAACATTTTGACAACTCAGCCACTTACCTGAAAAATTATAGACAAATATTATTTGGAAAAATATATATTTAATATACATGTATCGAGTTCCTTTAAATTTCAATTAATTTTTGGTATGCTGTAACACCAAATTACAACTTGTAGTTGATTTGAAACTAACTGAGATATAAGCTTCAGCTTCTGGAAAACAGAGAAGATAAATGTGGGAATCCAATAAAAGAGCTTAAATAGTAAAATATATTGCATTATAAAAAGATCCATGATGACCGCCACTACAAACTAACGTTCAATATATCAATATATGGGTAAAATCCACTAACTGTTAATTCACCCCTTTCAACCCTCTTAATGTTTATATCAAATATAAAAGCTTCACAAATAGAATACAGTAAACTATGGAAAGGTTTAAAGCTAAGATGACGGATATATGGGCAAAATGTTACAATAAAGTTTTTGTCTTATTTAACCCCTACAATATTGATATCAAATAAAAGTAGAAAACACTAAACTGAAAAAGAAAGATCCAATATGGCATCCGAAACCAAATTGCGGATATTTTTTCTTTACTCGATCAATATAGATCTCAAACGAAAGGGCTTGACTACTTATTTAGTTAAATATGTAAATTTTCAAAATATATCAAAATGGCATAAGATTTATTCTAAAATTTAGGTTACACTATTATCTAATAATTAACACTACTTATGCAAATAATGGTGAAGGGCATTATTAGATTCGGCATGGCTGAATTAGCATTGTTACTTGTTTTTTTTTTTACGTACTAACCAGGGTTATTTATACAAGGTGGCGGTGCCAGCTCAGCTGACAATTTTTTTCTGTTCTAGAGCATATCAAACTACATATAAAAAAAGGCTTTCAATTCCGGAAATTGTCAAACTTCATACATAAAAAAGAGAGCCGAAAATCGCTCTCCTTTACGCTATCACCTTACCTAATTACACCATGGTACTAACCAAAACAAGCTATTTTTTTCTACCTTTCAATTAGCATCTGGGTGCTCTGTAAATGAAAAAAGTAAATTTATCAATTAATTAAGTAAAATTTTAGAAATATTTTAATAACATAATTAACATATTAACTGAATTTTAACAGTATGTCAATATAAAATAAAAAAGTAAAAACATTAACTAAAAATGTTGTAAAAACTAACAATAATAAAACATTATTATTGTAATATTTATACAATTAAAAATTAAATAGCTAAAAACAAAGAATAAAAATAAAGCATATAAAATATGTTATTAAGCTACCAATTTGATTTATAAACAACTAACTAATTGTTAATCATTTTTTCTTATGTTTATAAGATAAGCAAAAAACAATTACAAGCGATTATATAAATATGTATGTATGTTGAATTTTTATTTTTGAAAATATCTGAATTCATTTACGAGAATATTTAAATTCTCTTGGCTAAAAAAAAACAATTTGCAAGTGCGTCGGCTTAGAAAACTCTCTCTTTACCTTATAGATATACAATATAAATAGGCATAAATAATGCAGCTTGGTATAACTTTCCTCCTCGTTTGTCAAGAAATTTGGGAAATTAACATATATTTATTTAGAAAAGGTGCTATTTACAAACTGATGAGAATTAAAAGCGATTTATTATTTATTTCAGGCAACTGTACTTTTTTACTTTTAAATTTAGGTTTATAAAAATTTCGACTTTATTTCAAATGCATCTGAGGATATTTTTAATTGTCAAAAACATTTTTTTAATATTTTGCAATTGCGTTATAAACACACATTTGCAAGTAATTTCGTAACATCGTCTTTATTATAAAATTGTTTTTATAAAGCAATACTTAGCTCTTGAATATTTTTTTTTACAATAAATTAGAACTTTAAAAGAAAATAGTTTTCACATCTGAAAAATTAACGTTTTAACTGCAACTTTCTTTATTTTAGTTTCAATATTATGAAATAAGATTTTTAATATTAGGTTAACCGTGATATTAAATATATGTAACCGCCTAAACATTGCCTTTTGTTGATATAAAATTATGACAAATATGATACGTACATACATACAATTTACATATGTACATGTAATTATGTACAGAAAAGAAAAAGTAGATTTTGAAAAATTTTATTTTCTGCAAGAAAATATAAAAAGTGTGTCGATCAGCAGAAATGTATTTTTTAGATCTAAGGTATTAGAAGCCTTTACCATTTTTATGTGAAAAGGTGAAAGAAATATTTTTCTGTTTTTTTTTTTAACTAAAAGTTCTTCAAGTACGATTGTTCTTTGTGAATAAAGCAGCTCTTCGTGGCCCAAAAAGTCTACTTATCGATTTCAGAAATATGACCCTTCGTGTTCTTATCTAACAAATTTCATTGCTGTAATGGAAGAAGTTGAGACTTCGATTTTGAGAGTCCTAAATCATGAAAATTATTATTCATGTCAGAGTGTTTAATAAAATTTTAATTAATAAAGATATGCAATTTTTTCAAGTGTAGAGTCTTAACTGTATCCAGTTCGTACAGTGGAAACATTTGAATTGTTTGCTAATTCTTCACTGTTAGGAGACGCTTTTACAAACACTGGATGCGGGAAAAAACATCCCAGCAAAAATAAAAGTTATTAGTAGTGCAAAGTGAATTACATTTTCAAAGTTTCTAAATCAATAGTGCAAATGCATAATTTCTAAAAGATTGCCTAGATGCGAAAACATTTTTCATAAATGATGTGCTTTAAAATTAATGCAACATCATGCAAAATATCTTAAATAATTCATGTAAACAAATAAAATTAACTAATGAAACATCGGATGCTTTTTAACAAATATTCATGAGTTTTATGCACTTAATAGAATGGAGTGCAGTTCATTAATATATCCATATAAACATACGATCTTCAATAACACGCTAATTTTAAAATCATTAGTGTTTTTACCTAAATTAATTCACTTCACCATCAGTTGAACTCCTGCGAAATCACTTCTTTGCTGTAGTTTTTTTTTGCTAGGATTGGAGGTAAAGCATGATTGCTGCGAGAACTGGTCATTAGGTGGATGAAATATTCGCATTATTTATTTTGTTTTTATCTAAAACATAAATTCAGAAACAGAAACTTTCGCTAGAGTACTTTTCGGTTTCACAAAAAATGTATTGAATGACAATTAAAGAACGATGTATTACAAATATCAGTGAAGTTTTTATTAAAAGTGTGTAATGTAAAATGCTACCAAAGGCAAAGTAAGATGCCTGGCTTAAATCGTTTAGGACTTATAAGTTATTTTATTCGCAAACCAAAACACTTGAAAATATGAAAAATTCTAATTTACCTGACGTAAAGTGAATTTTATTTTTAACAATTTTCTTAAAAATCGGACTAATCGATCTACTTAAAGTTATAATGAAATGTATCAGCATAACCGCCTGATTTCGGGCGAAATATTAATCGGACCATAAAAAAATCTGATCCCGATAAAAAAACTGAAATGGGATTTGAATTAAGTGCGTTAAAATATCTATTGTTTACATATTTTTCTTTAAATGTGAGAAAATTTTTATCGTTTTTGTAGACCAATGTTATATGTTTCAAGATAATCTCATTTTGAAAGATGATTAAATAAAAGTGCATTGTGCAAGAGATGGTATGTTTTCTTTTTTTAAAAATTATATGAAAAACAATTAAATTCAGTCTAATGCTTTACTATATAATACGTAGCATCTAAGTAAATTAATTTGTTGTTACCTTTTATATAAAATAAGAATATTTTAGAAATTTAAACCACCCCGGAAAGGATTTTTTTTGTAAAATTTGTTGTACCTTAAAAACTAATATTCATCAAAACAGTTTCACTAACATTTTTTAATAAAATCGTATTTAAAAAAAAAAATTTATCTCTCAAACATACTTTATATTCGAAGCTGTAAGGAGAAACTTTTTTTCGGTACGGTATAATATATATGTGTACTTATAAGGCAATTACCAAAAATTTTCAGAAAAAATTAATTCCAATTTCCATAAAATGTTAACTACATAAAATTCCATAATGGCCTAAGTGGCTTAGGCCTTTATGGCATCCACATTTTTTTGACCAGAAACACAGTTTTCAGCAGGTAGTGTAACCTAGTGGTATACATACTAAGCAATAGGAAGTTTTTTTAGTACTTATTTCAAAAGGTTCCGGTGAGATCAGCATAGTTAGTTTGATTTTTTTTAAATGAGGGTTAGGCCGTTTTGGCGCTGAGCGCCTCAATTTTGTTTATTAAACTCATGAATTTTTGAATATGACACATCAATTTTTTTTTGTTTAACCTATCTAAAATTTTAGCTGTTTTTTTTTAATAACGATTTAATAGTTCAATAAATAGTAATAGTTGCTATTATTTATAAACATAATTAAGTATTAAATTTAATCATAAATATTTAATATGATATGATAATTGCATAAATGCAAACGTAGTTTTAATCTTATATAATAAACTAAGTTAATAAATAAAGTAGCAACAAATATTTGTTATTATGAATAAAAAAATACAAATCGTAATTTGCATACATAAATTAGCAATACTTAGTAAATGCAAAATAAAATAAAATAAAAAAGACACACACATACCCACACAATAATTGATATTAAAAATTATTATAAAGTACATTTAACTTTAACATAAAATACTGTGTAAGTATTTTTAAGTAATACTTATATAAAATAAGAAAAAATTATACAAAATAAACATATATGGTTTAGACAGATTTAAACAAAAAAGAAAAAAAAATTTTTGTTTTATTTTTTAATTGAAATAAAAACTTAAAAAAGTAAAGTTTTTACATTAAGTGCTTTGAGGGAGTGAATTATTGTTATGAATCAAAGTGCGTTGGTACGTTAAAACGTAAAAACACTTTTAAAATTAGTTCAGAGAAAGAAAGAAATAAAAAGAACGAAATAAAAAACCTTAACCTTTTTCATATGGGAAAATTATAAATATAAAATAAGTACCGTGAAAAACACAATGTTTTATTATTTTTTTTTAATTTGTTTATGTGTTTCGTAAAAATACAAATTGCTGTGGCCATTAAACGAACAAATTAAACATGAGAAAATGTTTGACGCTTTGGCTGTTAAAGGATAAGATAACCCTGTAAAGTGTTTGACTTTAGACTTCAGTCTTATAGATACCAAACATTTGGAAAATTTTGTTTCTATTGATTTTTTTTAGCAAAATAAGTATTCCATAGAACTTTAAAAAAACTATGGCAACAAACTGTTAAAAGTTGTATGTGGGTAAGATCTAGTGTTTAAAAATATACACCGAAAAACTTCGCTATATTATTATCAAGTGAAAGGGTTTGACCAGCGGGAATGCAAGATTTATTTTTTAATTTCCCGGGATCCCGCATCAAAATAAATAAGAAGTAAATTTATTTTTGATTAATAAAAAACTTTTTATTAAAAAGCATAAAATAATCTATAATGTAAAAGAAAGACTTCAAAACTATAAAAATTAATAAAGAAACTTGAATTAAAAATAAAAATTGAGTAAAAATATTTTTAATTGAAAAAAATATTATTCTCTAGATACGAGATTAAATATGAGCACAAAAAAAAAAGGTAATTAAGCTATGAGATCAAAAGTAAAATCATTAGAATCCAATTTCAAAAACATGTAGATACAAGGTATAATTAAAAAATATAACGTAACAATTTTAACGACTTAGAAAATAACAAACACATATATAATATTTTGAGTTTTTTGACCACTTCCCTCAAAAGATTTTAACTCTTTCCTTATGGAAATTTTTAAGTATTGCTAACGTGGGCTAAATTTTTTAATTTTTCACGGCAGTTCTTTCTGATTTTTCATATCAGCTAACTTTTTCTCCCAGATTGCTTTGTGCAATGATCTTAAATTACGCATTAATCCGCTGGTGCTTCGGCCTTTACATGAAATTATCTTTACACATAAAGAGCATACAACAATGTCATCAGCTTTTTTTAAAAAAAAAACTTTCATACTAAATATTGAACTTTCCATCTAAAACAGTTTCATTTCTTTTATTATTAAAAACAAGTTTAAAAAATTAACACATTACCTCAAAAAGTATATCAATTTATTTGTAAAAATATTTTTAAACATAAAGTTAAAAAAAAACCTTGAAAAAAATATTTTTATAAAAAAGAAATGTCGGGCCTGTTCGTAAATGCATCACAGCTGTGCATATTATGCGCACAATGTTCGTAAATGCAAACTTTGGCAACACTGCAGCTGTCATCTATTCGTAAATGCAACATTTAAGTCTATTATGCGCAAATAAATACAAAAAACTAATCACAAAAATGGCTGATGCAATAGATGTGTGAGTATAAAAAATGTGGTTTTTTATGATTTATTTTTGATTATTTTACTTTTTAAACATTTTTAGCCTCGAATGTGAAATATATGTCAGATATTGTATTATCAAATTCACAAATTAAATTTATAACAATTTTTTCCATTTTTCGAAGTGTTCGCTCGTTCGTAAATGCAGCAATAAAATAAGCAAAAAGAAGCATCAGCAACATATGATTTGCAGTGGCAGCGCAAAGTAATCATATTGTGCAGCGCAGTGATGCGTTTACGAACAGGCCCGTCACAATATAAGCATATGCTTTCGAGTCGTAGCAACTTTTTTCATTTCCCGGGATCCCGAAAAATAATCCCGGGAAAACGGGAAGATTAAATAACTCAAATTCCCGGGAATTCCCGGGACGGCACCCTACCATCATTAGACAGTTGAATATGTTAGAACAATAAAGCAAAATGAAGAATAACATAAAATATGATATTTATGCTACGCTACGACGTGTCTTTGCTATACCTGTGAATATTATGATGAAGGATATTGTCAGATTCGGATCTGTCTACAAAAACCGAACCGCTATAAATAAAGTTTTACGTTATATTCATATAGATTTTATTATTATCATTTGTTTGGCATGCAATAATTGTCGTAAAAATTATTCCATTCATTTTATACTTTCCAGGCCTAAAAAGTCTAACATTTATAGGTCCTGAAATAATTCATACAATTAGTTATTTGTATGAGAGCATCACTTTCACAGCTCCAATCAAATTCTATCATATATACTGAAGGTTCAACGCCGCACAGTGGATCCTTTTGACTTTTTTAGTTGCAAAAATCATAACTTTTGAAATAATTAAGATATTTTAAAGATTTAAAAAGATTTTGACAGAGGACACTTTATGCTTCAAAATAATTTTTACAAAATACTGCTAGATGTACAGGGTGCTCCAAAAAAATGTTAACATGTTTTTTTAAATATAAGTTTTTTTATTTGTAACGCAACTACACATTTTTATATACTTTTGATATTTAAATCTAAGTAAATTTATATTAAGTAACTAGTTTAACCCGGTGCGCTTTGCAATACACATTGTTCAAATCCGAAAGTTTAGAAAAAAACACTCTAATATAACATGTTAAACCAATATAAAAATTTTTTATTTCTATTACAGAAACACATTTTTATATAATTTTGAATATTAATATATTTATGCTATGAATATAATGTTATTTAGTATATATTTTATTTAGCTAGAATAATTGGTTTTTATTAGTTAGTTCTCTTTGAAATAGTCATTAACATTGGGAGCGTTATCTAATAGACTTAACATATCGGAGCTAAATTATGTTCTTCAAAATCCTTTCAAGATCTAGATTGTCTTCGTGATGAAATTTGTTGGTCTGAAGAGGCCACCAACATATTGAAAAGGTCCGCATACTGTCTAATCCGTGAAATTTAGCAAGTATTCGTGTATCTAAACTTTTTGTAGTTTTTGTTCTTGCATTTCTGGGCTTCTCACAACTCTCCAATCGGTAAGCATTGATATTCAATTAAACTTTTACCATGAGCCAAAATCTTTTGAACCGTAGGAGCAAGTAAGTTTCTTCTCGGGTACATTTGAGCTAAAAGGTGGGCAGTTTTTGATGCATAATCATCAAACTTTGGGCCATTTCTCTAGAGTTTATAACATTTAGGATAACTGTCAACCTTTTTATAATATTATTGTCGACCCGAGTAGTTCGGGCTGTTACCTCATCATTTTCAAAAAATGCTCTGGACTATTACCATCGCTAGTATTTCCATACCCCTGCTTTGGGCAGTCTACTTTCAGCACAAGCTTCTTATGAAATTCATTTTGTATAATTTTTTTTCGAGCAGATAGTTTTTCCTTTTGTGTTGCGTTCATATCAAAACATTCACCTTTACGCGAAATTGTATACCCTAGTTTTAAAATAAACTCCATGTACCTAATTCTGGCATGTAATGGAGAAATTGCATATTCATAATTTTGCTCATCCCTTGAGTCATAAAAATTTTTAAAGTCTTTTTGCAAATTGCACACTTTAAAGTTGACGAGGTATTTGTTATTACATTTAAGACTTTGCCATGAATCATTGTAAGAAAAAATTCATAATCAATCAAAACACTTTTTCCATTCTGTATTTCAATAACAGAAGGCTTTAGTTCCGAAATTTGCTTTTTTATATCGTTCACTGTAGATTTGATTATTTCTGAAGACTCCTTTGCATATTGAAAAAATATCGGACGGCAAAAATTAACTGATAATGGGCGAGGATTTTTCCAATGCTCAGCGATTTCACTTTTCTGTCGTAAAGGAACTACAGAAGCCATAAACACAATTGTATCTGTAATAGTTCTGTCATTTGTCGATATTGTTTGTTTGTAAGCACTTTGACCGGATGATCCATCACATCCCCACTTATTTATCAATGTAAGCCTATCCTCTTCAGGCAAACTTTAAATAAGGCGTTTGGCTGTATGATCCATTAAGTCTTGCAGTTTTACCTCTATCGATACTTCAGTTACCTTTACATTAGGTGTATTTTTTGTATCCATAAAGAATATTCACATTATGATTCTTTAAAGAGCTTTGTAAAATAGAATAGTTTTCCTCTGACAATCCCAATTCCATAAACAACGCTAAGGCTTTTTCTATATTAAACTTTATGGGTAAAGCATTTGGTGGAGTAGGAATACTCTCTTTGATTCTCTGCAGTCGAACTGGGCTTGCACGCACCACAGCTTTTGTAATGTCAGACCTTGATCTATCTTCATCTTTTACAAACTTAAGACATAATGCTTCTAAAAGATGCGATTTAGATATATCTTTTGTGGTATTTTCAAGTTTACGTTTTCTTGTGTACTCAGAACACTCGTTTATAGTTTTTGCAGGTCTTCCTCTTTTGCTGTCAGAGGATGTATGCCAGTCTGGGTTGTTTTTCATACATGCTTTTTCGTACGGTGCACATTGGGTTCGAAAGTACCCAAAGTGGCGATTAATTCATAGAAGCCGTAGTTTTAAAATATTTTATTTTTTTATTGACGAGTTATTATAAGCACATAAAAACACAGCATTTTAGCAAAAAAAAATTTAAAAAAAATTTTTTTTGACCCATTAATCGCATTAAAGTTTTTTTTTTGAAAAAAAAAGAACTTAGTTCACAATTTATGCTGTAGTTTTATTTAAATAATTGTATTATTCTGCATTTTCTGATTCATCACAAAGATCCCAATTATTATAATCCTCATTATCATCAATATCTTCATCATCATTATTATGATATTCTTCATCATTATCATCGCTATAATAAGCACCTTTATCACTATCTTCATTACAATAATATTTATCATAATTTTCATTAGAAATATCTGGCAAAACTAAGTCTAATTCCGAAGTTGATAAATTAGATTTTTTCCGCTCATATTTCTTGCTCATGCTAAATATAAATGGGTCAGAACTTAGCAGAAACCTATTGAAAATATCTTCATTGGACTTTTCTTTTTAATTTTTAAAATCTTTGTTTCTTGCTTCTTGAGCTTCTTCCGATAATTCTCCTATTGGTAAAAGTGCTCACTCTATAATCTCCAGCCTGCGAATAAAAAACTTATGCAAAGTGGGAGGCATACAAAACCATGGATATTTTTCAACAAAATATCAAGCCGTATTGTGAGCAAACTTACGAAAAATTTTTATCGTAGAAACGAGAATAAATTAATAAAGGTGTGTAACTTTAATTTTAAAACTTGTTTGTTTAAATTATTATTAAATAAAGTTAATATAACATAAAGTATATGGTAATAATAGCTTTTGGTTACGAAAAGTACGTGAGAGTCAGTGCGTGAGCGTGCGTAAATCATTTGTGATCGTGATTAAATTCAAATATTATCACTTGAATCTAGCTAAAAGTATTAAAAATATATTAACTTCCTGTAAATTGTGAGTGACAAAATTTTTTGTACGTGAGCTTAAGTGACCGAAATCACTCACGCACTAATCTCTAAAAAAAAGCAAAATGCATCAACAAAAACAAAAACAATAAAATAAAACAAACAAAACAAAGAAGAGAATGACAATATTAAAACACATTTACTGGTCTTGTTCAATAAATGACAACCAGAGTTTTTACACAAAAATGAAAATTAAAAAAATGTCCGGACTTTTTTTCTTTTAAATATAAGCTGATAACCTGTATCTTTCAAAAATCCATAAAACTAATTTCAACTCTTAATAACTTAATACTTGTGGCCCATTAAATGCGGAAATTATCCCAAATATGGACCTTTTTTAAAAAAATTATTAAAAATATGTACACATAATTTTCATAAAAAAAAAATTTAGTATATACTTTAATAACTGGTGTTGAAGTTTCCTTTATAAAAGATTCGCTCTTAATAGATTTAACACTAATAATAATTGCTTGAATTGTAAAAATTTCAATTTTATTTTACTTTTTTTAAAAACAGCAATAATTTGCTAACTTTTACCGCTCACTGAATAGAAAGTAAACAACGTAGTTGATTGATTTTTACATCTTGTGATGCAGAATTTTATCTACTTCTTTGCCCCATATTAAGATTTATTATAAATATTTATTTTTAAATTTCAATTAATCGCCACTTTAATACCATTTGAACCCAATGTGCGGTGTGAGGCAAGCCATTTTTTTAAATGTTAGAAAAACGTACATTTTGCTATGAACATCCATTTCGTGGTATGCTGGTAAATCGCGTAGTTTTTCCACAACAGCCAATTAAAATGCATTTTTATTATCTAAGTTCCTGAATAACTCCAACAATTCTAAATTGGAAATGACATTTTCGCACTTTAAAATAAAATTATATAAGTTCTGTTACTGATCACTAGTTTTAGAAAGTCAAAGAGGTTATAAAAGTGTTCTTCTTATTTCACTACAGCTGCAACTTGCGGCGGCCAAACTTAGTTGAATTATTTAAAGTATTATGTAGCAAATATGCTCAGAAAATATGGGCGAGGCCATTTTTGACTATTTTTAGATATGCTCTATTTTGTTTGTAAGAATGACCTGAATATAGGGTGTCTAAAAAGCGGCTACTGCCGAAAAAGTATCTGCTAAAAATTTTACTACTGCTTTTAATAAAAAACAAACATATGTTAAAAAAAATACCAAAAAAGTAGTAATCAAACGGCAATGTTTCTGACGTTTTAATTCTAAAGTGCATTTATTTTTTTGAGATCACCCTTTTTTTTGCTTTCTAAAAAAATGTCGACTTTGAGCAGCTCCGCAAACTATAATTTTTATGCATTTAAGGAAAACGTTTTTGAATTGTGATCAGTAAGTAGTTCTTTATACGATGTTTTCATTCATTTCATAAAATTTTGTCATGAAATTTTTTATTTTTTCCACGGGTTTTAAGAAAAGACGCCACTGTGCGCCGTAGGCGTGGCGTTAAAAGCTTAGTTGAGTTATGACAAACAACAAAATTTATCAAGATCCGTGCAGCCGTACTCAAGTGATGCGATTACCAACGAACGACATTTGATTTTTATTTATAGGCATCTCTTATATATTTTCAACGGTTCTTCTTGTTGAATACATCTAATTTTACATTTGGTAGGAAATATTGCAAATTTCGCTCAAAACAAAAAATTGTATAAACAAAAACTCATATGTGATATGCCATTAAAATGAATACTTTAACAACAATTGTTCACATGTTTACGAATATGTTTCAAAATTAGCATAATTTTGTTATTCAATTTGTAACACATCCAAATATGTATCTATTTTAGGCCCCATAAAATATTTTTTTTCTGAGTCGTGGTTTTATTTTATGTCGATCTAGCTATGTCCGTCCGTATGTCCGTCTGTCTGTCAGTTGGAAGCATGACAGAGCTCACACTGAAAAAGCTAGGAGGCTCAAACTTTGCCAGAATATTTCTTGTACATAAGGTTTGTTTGGTATTGAAAATGGGTGAAATCGGAATAACAGGAAGAGAGTTATAGCTCGTAATGCAATAGTCGATTAAAAAAGCCATGTCCTTCCAACATCGAATAAGAAGTTATCAATCAAATGTACAAAAATTTATACCGCACAGTGTCCTTTTCGGTATATTAAAAACTTAAAACGTAATAAAACTGACAAAATTAGATGTATGATTCCGAAATTTTTGCACAGTTTTAATTAACATTATGACATTTTACTGTTATTTAGTTTAACTTTTTCTTAGAATTTAAATTATCGAACTTGTTTTATAGTTTTTAAAATTTTTTTAGTACCATCCCAACAAGAATGTACACATTTATGTGTTTTAAAGATGAGAATCGATATGACGGTGAAATATTTCTTTTGTGTAATCGCATCCTTTATGAAAATGGTCCGCTGTTGTTACTACTTTCTTTGTCTATTCTTTAGTTACTTAAGAAAGTTCTTCACTATTATGAGTGTCTTACTAATACTGTTGCTTACAAAACACTTATTCATACCTCTAATGCAAACATTATTAACATAACAACCAAACAAACAAACAAACTCTATTTGCATTACAGAGTGCAAAAAAATCAACTCATATCTAAAATACATAAGTATATGTGCAGAGAAATATTTTAACTATTTTAAAAAAGTTTAAAATATGTTTTACGACAACGTAGTTTAGCAGCAGTGATTGACAAAAATTAGTCCAAAATATTTTAAATATTTTTTAATTTTCTAATAGATAATATAATACTAAAACTCTGTTATCTATATTTTGTCATAGAAGCTCTACAAAAAGGGATATTAGAAAAACCTCATTCAAAAGTCAACACCTTAAATTAAAATTTTTACGGTTAGAAGCACAAATCTGGCAGCCCTGTTACTCGTTTCTGTATATCTAACATCGAAAAATTTTTCACATGAAACTACGGAACTACGCCAGAACTGACAAAACAACTACCACATAGAAAATAATGTTTAAGTAATATAAATTAGATACAATAACCGAAAAATATTTTCACTAAAATATATACTTGTTCAGTATGTATTATGTTGTACAAAATTACCACGCTTCAAAAACTTTTACAATTGTTACATATTATACCCTTCACCTGTGGTGCACAAGGGTATATATAGCTTTGTCATTCCGTTTGTAATTTCTACAATTTTCATTTCCGACCCCATAAAGTATATATTTTCTGAAAGCTTATGAATAGAATAGTCGATTAAGCCCTGACCGTCTGTCCGTCTATCCGTCTGTCCGTGTGTTGGTTGAAATCAACTTTTAGAAGCATCTATATGTTCCTCAGATCTGTATATGGTATCAATCTCTTGGAAATATCCAGGAATGAATCGTTATTGAAATTCAGCACAATCGCCCCATAACTTTCTGAGATATGAGCAAAAAACCACGACCACCTCGTTTTTTTTCACAATTACAACAACAACATACATACATAGATACATGTAAAAAACATACCAAACAAAAAAAATTACAAAAAAAAAAAATATTAAAAATAAGAAAAAAATAATAAAAAAAACTACAAAAATAAAATTTTAAAAAAATTTAAAAAAAATTTAAAAAAGTTTTTTAAAAATTTTTCTAAAAAAAATTTTTTAAAAAATTAAAAAAAAATATAAAAAAATAATAAAATATAAATAATATATTAAATAAAATAAAATTTTTTTGGCTCAGCTGGGATTCGATGCCACATTTATTCTAACGTGTACGTATGCACGTATTTTATATGGGATGAATGGTGATACAAACAATTGTTATTGCATGACTACACGTTGTGAAGGGTATATAAGATTCGGCACGGCCGAATATAGCACTGTTACTTGTTTTAGTTATTAAAGTTTGCTTAATTTCTACTAATAAATCAAGACTCATAATGCAAGAACTGCTCACAAATAAAAATAGAAATTGAGTAGCTTAAAAGGATTCTTTTAAGCTTCTGTTGTCTGGCCGATGTGCATGAAAAGCGGAAGTAATATTTTTCGTATCAACACAAACACGAGCTTCATAATTGTAAATTTAAAAGCAGCAGTTAAAGCACTGTTAGATGAATAAGGATGTAGTTGTGGTGATGATGTTGCTGTTGGTTTTGTTGGTACATACTTCTTTTGTTATTTCTGTTTTAGTATTTTTATGATAGGCAACTCAATAATGTTGTTCCAACTGCTGCTTTTATGTTTTTGCATCAATTTTTGGTAAACTGATGTTTATACCGGTTTTTTCTTCCGGATGTGCACATGTTGAGTGTAAAGTTTATTTGTGTAGTTCGTCAGTTGTCCACAAATGTATAAACATAGGTAAGTTTATGTTTACATGTATAAAGTATCATAAAAAAAAGAAATATTGAAAAATATTAAACTGAAATAGATTGATTAGTGTTACATTCATTTTCGACAGCAAATTCATTTTTATAATATGTTAGTTATTAAACAATAAAAATTTTGATTATGGTTTTTGTTTGGGAATTCCGTTTTCCACATGGAGCGCACAACATGCCAACTGGGCATAAGTGTATACCTGTCATAGGTTTGGGCTTTTAGTGCCCCTCCTTTTCAACCTAACCTAACCTATTAAACAATTTACAAAATATTAATATCCAATTTATTAATGTCGTGTTTAATATTAAATTTTAATAACCACCACCAAAATATGTTGATGGTATATTCATTTTGTAATTCCGTTTGTAACACATCGAAATATCCATTTTAGACTCAAATTTACTTATTATACACAAGGTTTATTTGGTATTGAAATGGGCTAAATCAGTATATTAGGAAGAGAGTTATAGCTCGTAAGGCAAGAGTAGGTCAAAAAAACCATGTCCTTCCAACACCGAATAAAATGCAATTGTGTCTAAACGAACTGACGTAGAGCTATGAAATATCAAACGTATTTTTTCTGAATAAAAAAAAAAATATTTTCCTGAAAATTGCTCAAATCTATACATTATGAAAGGAGTTATAGATAAAAATGTTCAAAAATTTATACCGCATAGTGTCTTTTTCGGTATATTTAAAATTAAAAACGTTATAAAACTGACAAAATTCGATGTCTTATGATGAAATGTTGCAAAAATTGCTCCTTAACAAAAACCTTGCAATGACGGCAAATAATGTGATACGCACACTTTAAAGCCCACCTCCCATTAAGCGCGGATCCAGGGGGAAAGGGATATTAACACACAAAAAATAATTAAAGTATAAAATTATTTATTTCATAAATAACCCTTTCGACATTTGGATTTTGTTTGTGCTATTTCCACAAACTTATCAACTCGATTTCTAAAAGCAACAAGGTGCGAATTATACAAAAAGTTTTATCGTTTGCTAAAGAAACTATAAGATTTTTTTAAAGTCATCATCCCAAGCGAAATGCGGGTTTGGTAAAGTACTTAGGAGCCAAATTGTGAATCGTCATGATTACATTTTACAATTTAAAGTGAATATAGAAAATATAATATAGGCTCTGATAAAGATATCCAAGTGGAAAGACAGATAAACATTTTCAAAAGCTTTATTACTAAGAAATTCATTCAGCAAATACAAATTTTTGTGTGGATTATATATTATAAGTGATATACTTACTCTCACACAACCGCTTAGTGTAGTGCTACAAAAACAGGAAATAGATTTAACAAGTAAGAGCACTATATTCGACTGTGTCGAATCTTTTATACCCACCACCAATTCGATGTACTTTTATAGCACCAAATTTATTATTTTGTTATTACCTGTAATCGCTATGGAATAATCTCACTTTTTTCACTTTTTTGCATAACTTCGATATGCTAGTAAAATGTTTTCGTTAATTTAGTCTTTCAATTAAAGTTGACGTTAAAGTAGGCGTTTCAATATAGTTTTTTATTCTTCCAAAATATTTATTCATAGAGAAATTATATGAATTTGAGATAAAGGGTATGGGAGGTGGGCGCTTAAGTGGGCACAGAAACACAGAAGATTTGCTTTGGTATGGAAATTCCAGTTGAAAAACCAATATTTTAACGAAGTCATCCTATTAAAGATGTAGAAGAGTACTACCGCATAGAGGTATACATCTGTCCTATTAATTCTGTTCTCCAGAACTTAAAAATACGTTTTTCAAAACACTTTCCAAATTTATTAAACATCCCTAAATTTCTGCCAAAAAGCATTACGCATTATTCATTAGACTTAACCAATTTAATTCCACTCCTTGTAGATGATTTGTTTAAGTACGAAGAAACAGAAAAAAACCCCTAAAATCTAAACTTGAAGCTGAACTCTTGCATTGGCAGCAGAAATGGAAGATCTGTCAAGAACTTCCAGAAAATGTGAATGTGATTATGTGTGACCCAGATATTTATCTAAATTTAAGAAAAATATTTAACATTTTTGTTTCTTCGTCGCATTAAAACGTTGCGGAGATCAACTTTGACAGAGGAAGGGCTTAACGGGTTAGCCATGTTACATATTCACATCCAAATCAAATTTGATCCAGAAGTTGTGCTTAATAAATTTGCTGCAACAGGAAACCACAAATTACTTACATAATATAAGTGTTTTTGTTAAACTTATTAATTTCATTATTATTCTTTCAAAAACTCTATATTGAAAAATTGTTGATTTTATCAGTAGAAACTACTATGACAAGCCTACTTCTTACATAATTTATTGTTAATAACATTAAAAAGCTTAAAAAACTGACAGAATTAGATGTATAATGGTGAAATTTTGATTATATACATTCTGTTTAACATAAGTATAATTCCACAATATTTAGGTGACACGTCCACTTTAATGCCCACCTCCCATACAATGTTTTATCTCAAATTGATATAATTTCTCCATAGATAAAGATTTTTGAAGAATAAAGGACTGTATATTGAAATATATAAGTTGATTTTATCAGCAATAACTGCATTCGAACGCTTACTTCGACGCCCACTTCTCACATAATTCACAGTTATTGAAATTTAGAAGCTCATAAAACCGACAGAATTTGATTTATGATGATGAAATTTTGCATACATACATTTCTTTTCAATATAAATATAATTTCAAAAAAATAAAGTGACACGCCCACCTTTATATAACGCTTTATCATTAATTCATATTATTTTTATATGGACAAAAATTAAAAAAAAAATAAAAATAAGAAGTCTCTTATGGATTATCTGAGTAGACTTCAAACATTAATTCTATAATTTTAAAAGTAGGAGGTGACATGCCCACACAAAGCCAACATTATTTTGTAACTGCCTCTGGGTACCAAATTATACTTTTAATATTCCGTAAAAATACAACATTGTTGAAAAAAAAGTCAGTAGAATCCTTTCTAATGTGGAAATTCTTAATGTATAATTGTAATACTAAATTTGAGGAAATAAATTAAAAGCAAGTCGAAATTACACAAATAAAGTAAAACATATTTGAGTATATAGAGATTATTCCATAGTGATTAATGTTAACAATAAAATAATTAATTATGTGCTATAAAAGTAAACAAAATTGGTAGTGGGTATCAAAAATTCGGCACAATTGAATATAGTGTTCTTATTTGTTTTATGCTAAAATTGTGTTTTCGTCGTATTTTTCTATCAATAATAATTTCATTTAACTTAACTTATATCTTGTCTTTTGTAAAATTTCGAATATATCTAGTATTTTATTTATATATAAACATATATACAATGTATACTATGCTTATGTATTGTATATATACACTTCAACTTCATAGTCCTGGTTTCATTTTAGGACGATCTAGCTATGTCCGTTTATATTTTGATAATTGTAATGTCCGTCTGTTGAAAGTTCGATAGAGCTTTAACAGAAAAGTAAGGGAAATCTAATTTTGCCAGAACCTTTGTTATACCTAAGGTTTGTTGGTATTGAAAATGGGTATTAGGAAGAGAGTTATGGCTCGTAATGCATGAGTATGTAAAATACAATTTCCTTCCTACATCGGATAAAATACTTTTGTGTCTAAACGTATTGAGGTAGAGCGATAAAATTTCATAAGTATATTTGCTGAATAAAAAAATGTCTTTCCTTGAAAATTGCTCAAATCTATAAATTACGAAAGAAGTTATAGATAAAAATTTACGAAAATTTATATCGCACTGAGTCTTTTTTGGTATATTTAAAACGTCATAAGTTCTGGAATTCTGCAAACACTTCTTTTTGAAAAGACCTCCCATACAACTCTACCTAAAATACATAAAATTTATCTATGGACAAAGACGTTGGAAGAATAAAGAACTCTATATTAAAATATCTAAGTGGAATTTATCAGCAAAAATTACTTGACACGCCTACTTCAACGTCTACTTCTCACATAATTTACTATCAATAAAATTTAAAAGTTCATAAAACCGAAAGAATTAGATGTATTAGATTATGAAAACTTGAATATAAACAAAAAAATGTTGAGACATCTAAACATCTATATATACAGCGATTTTTCTACGGAAAACCTTTCTAGAATGTTTGTAAGGAAAATTTTTAATGTAATGGATAAAAGTCTTGAAAAATTAAAAAAAAAATCCAAATCTAGCCAGGAAATGACTAAATTGACAACAGTGGCCGTGGAACATCAAAGACTATAACTACACATTGTCGCTGATAACCATGCAACCGACAACATTCTTTTCTTTTACGCTATGTTCGTATATGAATCCATTTGACAAAGTCGTCATGTATCCGCGGATACTGATTAAATTTTTTAGTGTTTTTAATTGAAAACATATAGGAATAAGCGGAAAAAAATGAATTTAGTTAAATAATTATAATTTTTTTTTGTTAAAAAATACAAAAACCAAATATGATTTCAGCATTCGCAACCAATTTAAAAAAGTTAACAAATTTATATATTTATATTTTATATGAACTTTTTTCTATATATTAAATTTTAGTGTGAACCATTTTTATTTTGTCTTAAGTTCATTTATTCTTTTATTTAATTTTATAATTCAAATTTAATTAAATTGTAACCATTTTTAGGAATATTCTTTCTTAAATTATTTCCGATATTAGCCGAGTGGAATGCATTTTCGAAATCAGCTACGATTTCATTATCAGCACTCTTTATCGGTATACTACCATGTAATTTAAAATTCATATTTATGTTACAATTCAATGAAATTTGAATTAGTGAATCTTAGTATAAATTATCAAATTTGTTGAATTTTCTACTTCACCTATCAAATGACAATTCATAATTCAACATGTTCATAAAAATGGTTCACATTAAAATTTAATAGTTAACAAATTTAAAAAAATCTTAATTTGGAGCAAACGATAAATTAAAAAAAAAAATTAGGTAGGGCATACAGCACTTAAACGTTATAATCATAGACTTTTGATTTTTTATCTTATATATAAATTTTATTATTCTTACTGCATCATAATACATAAAAAAATCAAAGAACAATTGAAAAAAAACAAGACAAAGCAAATGGTCGGAAGTTTATACGGAAGTTTGGCTTGGCTCAACACCACCGTTCATTAGCACAATTTGTAAACAAAATTAAAAAAAGCAAACAAAAAGCACATATTAGTATAACAGCAGTTAAAAATATTTCTTTATTGCCTATATTTTGGTACACATTTAATTTTAAGCTTTAACTTATGTTTTCGTTTGATTTTTTAAAATTTTTCAGTTTTTCATTTCTCTTTCTTTTCTTTGTTGTTTGTTGGCCCATAGTGTGGCTAAGACTTAAAATTATTTATTTATTTATTTAGCTTATAAGAAATTTGTTTTTTATTATAAAGTAAAAAACATAGACATAAATCTCGTTAAATGCACAAGTATTTTTGGATTGTGTGTAAAGTCAAAATGAAATCGTCTTTAAATTAATTTCTCTTGTTATTTACTTTACAATTTCCTTTGCACCGGATGTTACATTAACTAAAATTATTATTAATAACTAAATTAATTGGCCACTCCTAAGTAGACGCTCATATTGTACTATGTCGTATTTTAATAAATACATTTAATTAGCGTTGCCTACTTTCACTATTTTGATTATGTTTTTAAGAAATTTTTAAATCTTATAACACATGGTGGGCAATTTGAAAATTTTAAATTTGAATCCGCTATAAAAAGAAAAGTTTTGATTAATTTTTAAAATAATAATATCATTCATATGAATACTACGACTGGCTCGGCAGTATCCCATTCCGATCAACCCAATTTCTCTTTATGCCAAATTCTTCTCAAAGATATGTGAGATGTTCAGTTCTTGTGAATAATGGCGAGTTGATGCTGATAGATGTCAAGAACGTACAGAGGTTATTTCGTTCAATAATGATGCATTTTTTTGAACTCTCTTCACCAATTAACACACAAACTAAACTGAATGTCACACTCTAACTTAAAATGTTCTACGTAAATTTCTTACAGTTTGCGTTAAAGACTCACTACTTTGAAAGTAAGTTTTTAATATTTTCCAATTTCATTCGAGCGTATAGCGTCTCATTTTGCAAATATCAATCATAAATCTTTAAACAAAAATAAAAATGAATGCTAAAGTATCTTTCAAAGTCAAAGTTATCGGTAGTTTATATTTAAAATTGTAAATGGGCCACCTGATAATGCCTTGTCCAGTATAAACTCCATAATAAATTGTATTGATTTTTTTTAACATTTTCGTAATATTTTTGTGTATCTCTTTTGACAGAATTGCATTAATGTGCAAGATACATACTTTTAATTTGAATAAGTTTAAATACGCTTAAAATAAATATCTCATAAATTAGGAGTAAAACAAAACTTAATTATTTCATTTGTTGATTTTATGTAGTAAGTTTAATTAAATTTTTTTTTTGTGGCAACACCATATTTTATGCAGTAAACAAAAATCCTTCTATCTAAAAGAGGGAAAGGTTTAGAATATAAAATAAACATTTTCCTTAACATATCCAACACATGATCAGTCAGTTATATTACTTATCTTGTATAGGAATTACCAACAGCAACTTTAAATATGCATGAAATAATATGAAATCTCATTAACCCTTTCGACCCCAACTTTTTATCTGTATCCCTAAAAATTTTGTTTTACTGTTAATCATTTTGTAGTAATTTAGAGAGTGTTTGCCCAAAATTTCAAGTCGCCATGCCCATTCGTTTGGGCGGTAGAGAAAGTTGCTTGTGAGCAACGTTGGGAAATTGTGGTATATAAAAAAATTTTGTTTTGTTGTTATAGCCTTATTAAGTTTTATTGATTTATTTTAAAAGTTAAGCATGAAAGGAGAAAAAACAATTTTTGTTATTATTACAGCAAAGATGAACTTAACATTTAAGACATTTGGACATTGGAGTTCCTGTTGTGCACAATCTGCAGCGGCCTTTTTCGCCAAAAACTACCCAATGATCCACTTTATCATACCGCTTTGCATCTGAAGGGTTTGGTTAGAACCTATACTTTTTGCTGCTTTGCGAAAACACACTGCTCGAAATAATATGAAATCTCATTAAAACTACCAGAGTTTTGCAACCATTTTAAATTTTCCTAATATTTATAATTATACGAGTACATAAAATATACCTTTAGTTAATATATTTTACTTAAATGAATAAGATATAAAATTTGTTAAATCTCTTAATCGAAAAATTTTATTGTTTAATAATAAAAACTTTCAGTGAAGAAGCTACCCAATGTGGAAAATGTCATTTGATTAAAAGAAAAGTCAAATTAAGAAATATACTTTCTTTTCCAGTGTATTTTTTCATTATCAGCATTAAAATTTAATTTCTTTACAAGAATAATTAGGAAGAAATAAGTTATCATGAAAGCAATTTAAAAAGTTTTTTTTAATAATTGGCGTTATATTGATTTATATGGTGATGATGTTTTTTTTTATGAAGCGGAAAGATTTGAAATCGACATCTATTCGTCCTTAAATTATTCCTGCATTTGTGAAGAAAATTGTTCCAAACCACAATAAAGTGCTCAGGCATACATATGAGAAGCAAAGAAATGTATTATAAAATTTATTAAAAGTTGTATGTTGTATTTAAAGATCGTTGACTATATACATACATCTCCATCAACATTTTCCAAAAAATTTTCCTGTATAGACATAGTGTTTATACAATCGTCTTATAAGTATAGATACTATCACAATTAAAAACTCTGTCTGCTGATAGTAAAATTTTCGCTCACTTTATAATATCTAAAAAAAAATGGCTAACAAGATCGTGCATGTCCAAAAACTTAATCAGAATTATACATATGTAAAAAAACATTACAACCATTAAACTGAATATTTTTTCATAAATTTTTGATCAATCCAACCATTGGCGTTATTGGGTTGGCATTATTACAAAAAAACCTTTTGTATCCAGGATTAGTACCGTCTTGGTTAGGATGCAAGTTTTATTTTATTTTTGTAAGAAATCATTTTTACAAGAACCTTATGTTTTATTTTATTTTTCTAATGCAACTTTTATTTGGTGAATCCCCAAATGCATGATAGTGTCATATTGTCATAATTGTGTAAAATTTTAAAATTCATGAAAAGTACAAATTTTAAATCATTTAAAAATATTAAAAATTATGACAGCGTGATAATACGACAGTTAGCACAATTTATGAATCCACCAACTATTTTGCAAATGCAAATTTTAAAAAATATACGACTAATATCGTTTGCATCACTAGTACGTACTTACATACGTATGTGACATACATATTTGCAGCTAATTTATGTTGATATTGTGAACGAGTACATCCATACAACTTGTCTACTGTGTATTTATATATCATTTTATCTTGTTTATTTTGTATCTTTTGCAAGTCGCACTTCTATATTTGTCCGTTGAATTGTTTGCTAACAACTTGTATAAAGGGGTTAATGAACTTGGGATAATTGGTTGTAAGGCTCTCATTAGGTAGTCAGGTTTATGGTTCTATTACAAATTTGTATGGCTGTCAGCTTCTGCAGGGAGACAACTTTTGTATTTAAAAAATATTCGACCAAAAAGTTAAGTATTTAAGTTGTTTTATGAAAAAACACTTAATAAGCTTTAATGATATTTTAAGAAATTCTTATATCGGACGAAATCCATTGAACAAATTTTGTGTTTTTTTTTTTAAATCTTAATTTTACTATTTGGTATTTAACATTTTGTTACGTTTCTGCCTCTTGTTTTATACAGATACAAAAGCGAAAGTAGAAAAGCGAAAATCAATTTTTTGTTTCAATTTGCTCGTTTCAAAGTATTGCAAATCACAAGTTTTCATTGCTATTAAATTATACTAATTGTACAAAATGCAAAACTTAGGCAAAATAAAAAACGTTCGCAACAAGAGATACTGCATTTCAGCTTAAACTCTTATTTTCCTTTTAGGAATTAGATTTTGTGGTATTATGTTACAAACTGGAAAAACAAAATCAGTGTATGACACCTTTTCTGACATAATTATTTTTTTTGCACACACTGACGAATGGACTTTCTGACATATTTATTAGTCAACATTATATGGACATTCATGCAGCTGTCTGTCTGCACAAACAGAAAAAAACACAGATGTATAAACAAAAACACATTTTTAATAGATTTGCATTTATGTTTTTTTTATATTTACATATAATAAAAATAATATTTTCCAAAAAAAAACCACATTTATGTAGACACGAAAGCATGTAAAATTTAGCAAATATTTTAAACTTATTTTTCTAACCGCTAAACAATTAAATTAATAAATTAATTGAATTTTGATTTTTGCATTGGCAAATATTAGATAATTCATTATTGTATAGATTAGCATACATATAACAATAATTCCACAAAGGGGTCGATATCAATAATCTTTCAATAGTTGAATTAAAAAAAAATTTCTATAGAAATGTTATAATTATAGTTAAAGAAAAACTTTAAGTTAATTTAGAAGTCCCAATATTTTTAATAATTAATTAGTCAGAATTTGTAAATGTCAGTTGTTTCAATTTATGAATAATGAGAAAAAAAAACCGTACAAATTTCTAACGCATTGGTGTTGACATATACACCAAATTCGTTATACATCCCTGCAGATAAATACGCAGGTACGAATAAACTAGTTGCTTTTAACTTTAGACTAGTTACATATCTATTATTTTCATATATAATAAACTATTGAATTTAACCATGGGCGTAACAAGACCGTTCTGTGGTACAATATTCCCTCTTTGTTACGGGAAGTTATATGAGTTATGAGTTAACGTAACTAGTTAAAACTTTAGCTACAGGGATAAAATAAACTTCAATTATTCTACAATAGCATACAAATATTCAAAGATACTCTTACATATACATACATACATAAACTTATGTATATATTCAACGTGTTTGTTGTTTGAACACTTTTATTAACATTCTACAGCTTATCTCGTATATCTTTGCCTTTCATCAGTATTCATTTAGATGGAAAACACAAAAATAGCGAAATTCCATCGATCGATATGATGGGCATATTCTATGATGTCTAAGATTTTAAAAAGTTTCATTGTTTTCATATCCAGACTAGTTACTAGCAGTCAGGGCTGCCAGTATTGAAGGTTTGTTTCTTAATTCTGGTGTATTTCAACTATCTTTTGGACATATTCAATTTGTGGATAGGAGATTTTCTTGGAGTTATTAGAAATTGTTATGATATTTTTGATGGGATAAATTGTATAGGATTATTTTTGTAATCGGTAATTTAATGAATTTAATACTAAAATTGTTTATTATGTTTATTAAAAAAAACTATGGGTTTATTGCATTATTATACTATTGGTTATAACATAAAATCCTGAGATTTACAAAAAAATAGATATAAATAATTTAAACTAAAAAAATATGGCTCATGGGTTCGTTTACTATACATTCATTTATACAAAAAGTCTTATTTGCGACTTAAAGTATTGTAAAAATTTCCGTAAAAGTTGTGTAATTTTTTAATAAACTACTTGCAGTAAAGAACGTCGCTGCTTCTTCTTTTTAAATTTTTATTTGGATTTTTTTTATTGGATTGAGGAAAAAGATTCAATTATATTTTTACTTATAACTAAAGTATTTCTAAAATCTTAAATAAAGTCTCCCGTTTTATGAATAGAATTAACATTCAGACATTTATATTAGTAACCGCTGAAGGAGGGTGTTGTGATAATTTTTAGATGTGCCTATTTTTTTCTTTCTGTTTTTTTTTTTTTATAAATTCTCTGTCTTGGGCACAACATGAATTATTTCTAAATCACTTTTTAGTGTCTGAGATAAACGAGCGAGTTTAACTTGAGATTACGCTTTTATATATGTATGCTGGGATTTTACTCAATTATTAATAAATCATCAAAAGTGGCAACACTCTTTATTAACAACTTTGTCATTTAACTACCTACACTCTTACGTTTAAAACGAACAATTCCACTTTGTTATATAGCTGGTACAAGTGATTTCAAATACAGAAACTAAATAAATAATAAACTTAGTATTTTTTGCATGAACACGAATTTATGTTTAAACAATGAATGGCTTAATGTGTATTAATTAATTTCACTTTCTTCTACCCTATTTTCGTCATTATAACTTCTGGTTTATATTAATAAAAAAAATATAATGTTTTTAAACCAAATTTAAGAAATTTTTGTATGAAATATTTGAAATAAAATACTTTTCAAAACTAATTTTAATAATATGAATATGGGGGTTTATTTTTAGAGTTCCAGTACATATCGTTGTTAATCGTTAATCTTAAAATATTTTGCTCTTTTTATTGCAGATCTGCGAATTGTTAAAGTTTTAAAGATACGATTTGTTGAGCTTTATTCTGCTTCAGGGCCATTATGAATAGTCTTAGAATGTGTATTTGTGTGTGCTCATATTTGAATTCTATTCTTTTATATTCGTACATTCATTCTGATTTAGCGTTTGTTATACCCCTTTCGCATTGGGCAAGTCACTTGCTCAAGTTAGTTTTTTATTTTCTTTTATTTTTCTTTGAACTTGCTTTCATGTTCAGACTCAGCAACTGACTTGCCCAAGTTTCGTTCTCTTTTACTTATTATACTCTTCACACAGTGAAAAAGGGTATATATAGGTTTGTCATTCCGTTTGAAATTTCTACAATTATCAATTATCTACACATACATACAAACGTGGTATACTGGTTAGAGTGAGCCAAAAAATTTTTTTTATTTTATATTTTATTAAAATTTTTATTGTTTTATTTTTAATTTTTCTTTTAATTTATTTTTTTTAAGCACATAAGTAAACTTAATGTATAATATTACAATGGGATGTTTTTATATATGTATGTTTTGTATGTACGTATTTCATATGAGATAAATGGTGACATAAACAATTGTTGTTGCATGACAACACGTTGTGAAGGGTATATAAGATTCGGCATGGCCGAATATAGCACTCTTGTTTGTTTTTATTACTCTTTTGTTTTTGGTTTCTCAACAAAAACTTGCTCGTACTTGCCGAGTACAGGCAAGTGTGTACTCAAAAATGAGCAAGTTTCTTCCTCTTAACCCGACCTTACCTCTTTTGCCTATAAACACAACACTTGCGCAAGTCACTTGCGCAAGTGACTTGCCTAGTCTGAAAGCCGTGTTATTTCTCTTCGCTTCGTCAACGAGATTATTTCGTTCCAATTATTACAATTGATGCAATTATCGATATCACAATGCATGGTTTAGTATACTGAATTCGTTGTCTTTCATTAATTCCTTGATTGCTGACGTTAACGTTTGTCGATTAGAATTAGTTGAAGATTTTGTCACTGTATATGTTAGAAATATACAAATGTAAATTAATGTTCGATTTGTTTTATCATCCTACATTATTCTATGTTTTTTCTCTCCAGTCATTTTTTGTTACTTCGTCAAGACTACTTTTTGTTTGCTTTGATAGCAGGATATTATTATATAACTATTTTTCTAGATTCTGTAAGGTTCGGATGTCTCTTTTTAAACAAAGAGTGTATAAAGGTTTGTAATTCCGTGTGAAATTTTTACAATATTCGCTTGTCATCCCATAAAATATATAATTTCGGTCCGTCTGTAGGTGTATATGTTGAAATCGCTTAGACCCGCATTTGATATTAAAATATCAGAATCGTTTGGTATTGATAATCAAAAAAATTTTGGTCTGTAAACAACTAAGAAAAGGTCAGTTAAATTTGGAAAATTATGATTACTAGAATCATGGAGGCTAATAGATCATAAACTGCTTTTTATTTCTTTTCGAAAACCGTAGATATCTTCTGAATCTTTATAGATAGAGGAATTGATTTAACTAAGTTCGTCTGTCCGTGTATATGTTGAAATCATTTTGTTGAAGCCCTCAAAACTCTTATATAATATCACTTTAGCAATATGCTTTCGACCATTTTACTATTGCTAATCCGCTATATGGGTATATTGCGAGCTGATATATAAGTGAAGTGCTTTAAATTTTTTAATTAAATGTAGTTGAACTTTATTGCTGATGTGACTTACTTACGTCAATATTCCGTGCAGCCCAATACATTCTGTTGGATTCAAACCTTAACAGGTAAATAATTTTCTCGGTTTAATCAAGATTTTTTAACGGTAAAATTTCTCTGTGCCTAGGTCGATGAACATATGACGTTTAGTTGTGCCACCAGTTCAGATTATGATAACATTCTTATGCTTTAATTTTTATCTTTTAATAATAATATGATACATATGTATGTGCACCTACTTATTAAAAAAAAAAATATAAGAAAAAAACATATTTTGTTTTCTTTATAGGAAATGTTATTTAATAAAAAAGGTTCAACTAATTATATTACTGATACAATAAAAATGTTATTTAAATTAATCCCAACAAAAGAGCAAAAAAATTAAATATAAAAGAAATTTTGATATTCAATCATATAGAATACAAAACATTGCTTCTTAGAATACAAAACATTGATTTTTAGAATCTTAGTCTGTCTGTATCTCCAAACTCAATTTGCTCAAAAAGTAATGGATTTTGGAGTTTGATAAAATTTGGAATAAAGGTACCTTGGCTGCACAGTTAAGAAATAAGTTATTTTGTCTTTATAGAGTGGTGGTATCTCATTTCTAACATGATTCTAAGAGGTTAGTAAGAAAGCTTTTACGGACTTGACACAAAGAAGAATATTCATAAGAAATTGTAGTAAAAACAATAAATTAAAAATTTCACAAACAACGATGTCACAAATTATGTTTAGAAGAATACGAAAATATTTTATGGTTATATTCATTCCAAAATTTTACGAAAAAATTCTTAAAAATTTTTTTAAATATTAGTTTTTATGTATGCAATTAAACTAGTAAATTTTCCAGAGTATATTTCTTTAGGTGGACTATTTTTCTTAGGAACATTTGCATATAGAAATATTTAGAAAAAAACTTCTCAAAATATAAGCCTTTTTTAGCAATGACCTTTTCCCCTTTTTTCCGGCAACATGCGTATTCCGCGCAAAAATAACTGCTTACATCTCGAGGCAACATAAATAGTTATGATCTTTTACGCTTTGGGTTATATTAATGGATCTCCTTTTATTATCGCAAGCAATGGTTCGGTGCAAAAGTATTTTTTTTACATCGTCCAAGCAACATTTTGAATATGCAAAAATTGTCTTTCAAGGTCTTTTGCCAATCTCTCTGCTTTTTTATGAATACTGCTGCGCGTAAACGTTTTTAGCAGATGATTGAGTAGTTTGAAATAAATTTTAAAGCTTTTCTTAAGCATGACAACAATCTAAATAGAAAAATGCCTTCAATCCTTGGCTGCGGTGACCAATCTTTGTGTTTCAGCGGCAAAACTTTTTTGTTTTCACTGTAGAGTTCAATAACGAAGTGAAAATCTGCCATTTATTTTCAGAATGTCATATAAGTTTCAAAGACAAAAACTGAGTTCAAATGATACATCTCCTGCTCCTGTTATTAACACCGCATTTTTGAGTAATGCACCTAATATTTTGTGCAATTTTGCAAAAATCTTTACTTTTATGATTTATGTTTTCGCTCTAGAGTTTCTTGTATTGAAAAAGTAATTGCATTAAACATTTTCAATATCATCAATATTACAATTTAATTAAACATTGTATGGTTTTTAGTTTATTTTGTTTATGTTTTTATTGTTTGACTCTTTGTGTGGTAAAATTGAATATTAATTTTTTCGCATATATAATAAAAATTGCATAATTAATCATGCAGCATAAAAATGTCAACCGAACAACAGCTGAAATAGTAAAATATAAAAACGACATGACAAGACCACCACACACATTTTATAGTGAATACATATGTTTGTTCGCCTGTACATTCTGCAATAATCGTTTGTTCAAGGATCTAAAAGTTGCCACAACACTTCAGTTCACAAGAAGTAAATATTATTTCCTAGGGCCCGCAGATTGTGGGTCAATACATACATTTTTGCTTCGAAATCACTACGCCTTTTAGTTTTTGTTAAAAAAGTATAGTTTTAGTTTTCCTATACAGTATTCCGTTATATTTCATTTATGGATAACAAAAGTTTAATTATTTTTCGTATGAAGTTAAGCCTAAAAAACAGCTTAAATAAAAAATAAATCTTATATTGACTTTATCAAGGTACAACTTTATCCGAGAAATTAAATCTTTGTTGCAGTTTTCATGCCAACGGCGTCAATGGCGCACTTTTTTTATTATGAAAACGAGGATCACGCAACCGTTAACGGTGGATGTTAAAGGACCATAATATCGGAGTAATTTTTGGACCATCTTGACGCTATGTCTTAAATTTGCAGTTTTTTAAATTCTCTTAATATGGACGATGCAAATGCATACATATATAATTAACATTTAAAAAAGAAGAATACTAAATTATACACAAAGAAAAGCCATGATTACGACATGATCACGACGGTCATATTATATTCTCCATAACGATATTTGGTTATAGAAATAGAAAATAGTAGTTTTTAATTTGCTTTATTATTTATTTCGTTGAATAAATTTTTATTTCTTTAAACGCTTGACATGAGAAAAAAAATATAAAAAAATTTTGAAAGATTAGAGAAATAATTATGGCCAATTTATTCAACTATTCTTTTCTTCATGTCAACTTTGTTTACGTTTGTGACTATAAATTCAAAGTATTTTTTTTTATAAATGTGACTTGTAATTGAAATAATTTGTCAATTATTTTGTTAATAAATTTTAAATTTGACTTTATTTTTTTTTAATTGAATAATATGTGCATGTATAAACAATGATAATTAAGCTTTACTTTAAAGATTTTTTGTGCAAAAAGATAAAAGTTTCGCCGCATGTTTGTATCCCTAGCTCATCATTTTATTTTTTAAAAGTTTGCCTTCATAATGCAGAGCAGTAATGAATTTACGTACAAGTTCCCTTTCTATGTATATGCTTGGCAGTAAAAAGGTTCAATTATTCTTATTTGGTTTTAACCAATTTTTCAACTAAGAAATTTGTTAATTCCATCACTGGTAACTTCAGATGTAATAATTTTGCCTTCAATGGCTTTGTTGTGGTCTAGGCTCAACAATATTTAGATTCGTCATTTGACACAAAGTGCCACGAATCCATGATATCCAAGGCTTATTAGCAATTTATTTTCCATTTAATATTTTAATTTAATATTGCTTTAAATTACAAATTTTTTTAGCTGCTCAAAAATATTAATAATAATTATAATAAAATTCTAGAACAAATAATAACAATAATTATTTCAGCTTAAGGTCTTCTTTTTTTAATTTTATTATTTGTCTCAACATTTCGGTACTGGATTGCGGTTGTTTACACAAATTTTGATATAAAATGAAAACAATTCAGTTAAAAAACAGTAAAAACTTTAAGTAAGCAAACCAACCCAATTCTTGTAAATAAATATTTAATATTTAATATGACAAAATATTGGAATTTTTATGATTTGTAAGTTTTTTTGAAAATTTGTCTATTTTGAAAAACATAATTACATAAAGATCTACTACTAACACTAAAAAATGATATAAGTTGTGTTAAATGGAAATGCAATTTAAAAGAAATCGATATTTAATTAAAAACCACTTAACATAGTTTCAGTTTAAAGCAAGATAAAGTTTATTTAAATAAGATACAAAAAAATAACGAACACGAACGTTTAAAAACAATTAGTTTTTAAGTAAAATAAATTTTGTTGTTATATTATTTTACATTTGAGTTACAATTAATTAAAATCGAAAATAGGAATCATAGCATACACATACAGTGGATGATTTTACATTTTATATATTTAAGAGTTCTAACCCAGCAAATAGGAGGGTTAGATTTTAAATTGATGCAATTTTTCAACTAAGAAATTTGTTAATTCCATCACTGGTAACTTCAGATGTAATAATTTTGCCTTCAATGGCTTTGTTGTGGTCTAGGCTCAACAATATTTAGATTCGTCATTTGACACAAAGTGCCACGAATCCATGATATCCAAGGCTTATTAGCAATTTATTTTCCATTTAATATTTTAATTTAATATTGCTTTAAATTACAAATTTTTTTAGCTGCTCAAAAATATTAATAATAATTATAATAAAATTCTAGAACAAATAATAACAATAATTATTTCAGCTTAAGGTCTTCTTTTTTTAATTTTATTATTTGTCTCAACATTTTGGTACTGGATTGCGGTTGTTTACACAAATTTTGATATAAAATGAAAACAATTCAGTTAAAAAACAGTAAAAACTTTAAGTAAGCAAACCAACCCAATTCTTGTAAATAAATATTTAATATTTAATATGACAAAATATTGGAATTTTTATGATTTGTAAGTTTTTTTGAAAATTTGTCTATTTTGAAAAACATAATTACATAAAGATCTACTACTAACACTAAAAAATGATATAAGTTGTGTTAAATGGAAATGCAATTTAAAAGAAATCGATATTTAATTAAAAACCACTTAACATAGTTTCAGTTTAAAGCAAGATAAAGTTTATTTAAATAAGATACAAAAAAATAACGAACACGAACGTTTAAAAACAATTAGTTTTTAAGTAAAATAAATTTTGTTGTTATATTATTTTACATTTGAGTTACAATTAATTAAAATCGAAAATAGGAATCATAGCATACACATACAGTGGATGATTTTACATTTTATATATTTAAGAGTTCTAACCCAGCAAATAGGAGGGTTAGATTTTAAATTGATGCTTTAATATTCTACAAAAATAATTTTCATTTCTTGAATTTTAGTTTTTTTTTTTGTGAAAAAATTTTTTTATATATTTTTTTTTTCTGAATCAGTATTTTATTTTTTGTTACTTAAGTTGGAAAGGGGGTATAGAAGCTAGATACACTTTCAACACCCACAGTAGGAGACCAATGTGGCCATTGTGTTCTTTATATGTATTTTTGCTGCGAAAAAAATTTAAACTAATAAACAAAAATCAGAGAAAAAAATTATTTCTTTTAAAAATTAAAAAATCAAAAAATTTCAACTACGTATATGTACATACATATATACATATATTAACTTAGTAATATGTACATACATATATAAAATTTTATAAAAGACTCGCTGGTTTAAATATTTTAAAAATATTTATTTGTTTTGAAATCTTAAAATTTTACTTAAAGAAATATAATTTAGCATTATATTTCTTGTTTACTGGGTATCCGGATCACCAACACAACCGCATTTTAAGCTTTCGCTAAAAGCATTTTAGGATTTTTATATTACAAATAACTAAAAATTTTAACTATAAATCAGGGGGCAACTTACCGCATACGAGCACGATCGAAAAATTTAATTTACTTTCGAATGCCGTAATTTGTTTCCAGTATTTAAATAAATTTTTTTTGATAAAATTCTCTTGTTTCTTTAACATCTAAAAAATGAAATATTTTTTAAATTTAAAAAAGAAATAAAATTAATAAAACTTTTGAACACTGTAGCGAAAGTGTTTTAAAATGCTACAAATGCACGATCTGAATTAAGGCCCTATGTTTTAACTCTTTCGTTATAAAAAAAACAACTCCAGAAATAATGGCAGCAATAGTTTTAATTTAAAAATGCAAAAAAAAAACTTTTATAGAACTTGTCAAACATAAATATTGTGGCAAAAATAATACTCGTGACAAATCTAATTTGCGTCAGAAAATCATTTATCTTTTTCCCAGACCGTTTTCAATCCTTTACGTTTGTGTCTTTATCGTGCTTTCAAACGATAACTTATACAATTTTCGCATTTACTGTGTTTTTTTCTTACGACTGCAAGATGAAGGAAAGAAAATCAAATAAAATAAAAGACAATTGTAAGTGAATTTTTGAGGTTTCAATTTAAATTAAATTGATAAAAAAGATAAAATTACCATTATTGTTATTTTTTATATGAATACGCATGTATATGTTTACTCTAAATAATATATAAACATAAGTTTACTCTAAAATAATATGTATATACATACATTTTTATTGTTCTATTAAAATCATGATTACAAAACTTTTCAAGACATCTGAGTGCTCCGAAGTACTAATAAAGTCTCTATATTTCCAGTTACATCTAAATTTTAATAACTTAAGTCGATAGATATCAAAACTACAACCACTAATACATACAAATGTTGACGAAGAGTGAAAGAAACTTGAGACGGTATTAAAAGACAACTTCACTAATATCGTTAGGAATTTTAGAAGAAAAAATTAAGAATGGCTCTGTGAGATATTTTGGAGTTTATGTGTGAAGAGGCGCAAAGTACGACAGCTTCAAATAGTGATAAACCTTGTAAAAAATGCTACAGAATAAACATCAAATAATAATGTGACAAAAGCAGTTAAAAGACAATCCAGGAATAATAAACGGAATTACATTAACAGCCTGGCATCTAAGCCTGAAATCGTAGCCTCCATGGAGATTATAAGCCGTATTTGATATACTCAGAAAGTTCTCCGGCCAGAGATCAACGCACAAATTTAAGATAAGTCGGGCACAATTGTTTTCATTACCAAATTGATAACAAACAGACAAAGAATTTCGAAACATAAAACCGCAATCTTATTTCAGAACAGTAACATGCACACACTAATGCCTCACTACGACTTATGAACCAAGTCAACGTTACACCACATCATCACTTCGAAATTATAGTGACAATCGATTTGTTTAAAACCAACAATGTTTGGCGTTATCGATTTACATAATCAAGCATTAGTACTTTATTTTTTATTTACACTTAGTGATTGTCTGTTTAAAAACACTTTAATTGCATTTGGTAAAAAGTTACATAACTGTTCATGTCAGCGTTTTTAACAAACATATATTTTCCATACAAAACCTAATAGACGTTATCATGACATATAAGTATATCATCAACGCATTTAAGGTGTAACATTTATATTATTATAAAACCGTAATAAATAACAAAAGGAACATAAGTTCATTGAGCACCATGACATCGTTCATAAAACTACATCATTAATTAAAAATTGTTTATTTTACACTATAATGTGACGGTATTTTTATTTTATTTTTTTTTATCCCCAAAATGCATGTACAGAGAAAATTATTGAGTTGTCAATATTCATTTTAAAAGGATCATTAACCATTTTTTAAACATTATCTTTGTAATGTTTTTTATCACGATACTACCACAAAATGAACTATGAAATCATTACATAACTATTTACTAAGCGAATAATTTTAATTGAAAACCTTAAATGGAATATCACCATTTAACAATTTTCTGCTAGCAAAAAGAAAAAGGTTTAACCCTGCTGTTATTTTAAAAAATTAAAAAATTTATATTTATGTATTTATTTTAGTGATATTTTTCGTTGAGCAGTGCGCATGAGCATATGAGTATGCTAACTTTCTATATTTTTTTTGTTTTTAAAATTTTAAGCATTTCGATGAGTGGAATTAAATTGTGCAGAATCGTAATTTTAGTTCACTCGGAACGTAGAACATGCCCGTTTAGTGCTTCTAGATTTGTTTCGCTTGAAGCGTGCACTTTCCCATTTTATAGCAAATAGATGGTAAATCATTTAACAAAAACATCAATTTTAAAAAGAACAACGTGAGCTGATGTTGAATGTAAACATCGTAAACCTTTACTTAGATTTTCTGAAATTAAGAAGGTCAAAACTCAGCAGATTAATTGGAACATACGAAGTTTAAAGCTTTTTTAGGTCGCATGAAACTATTGGACATAACAACATGCTGAGCTTTTGAGGAAGAGAACTAAACATTGCAATACTATCTCTCCTGATATTTTGCATTTTGACGTATTGAATATACGATTTTAAATACTACGCCGAACTTGGAATTCATTAGGATTTCGGACTTTAAATCTTTAAGTAATTATTATACAGTGCGGGGGATAGATTTTAACATATGCAAGCTTTTAATTAAATTTTGATTATGAACTATTTGGGGAAACTTCCTTAGAGCGTACCACATTTAGATTTAAAGTTAGATAACTAAGTTAAAAAAATAAAAAGTATCACCAAAATGGACCAAACCTAAATGTAGGGTTAATTAGTTTTATAAAGTAAAAAAGAGAAAAGGAAAAAATAAATTAAAATTTATAAGTAAATAAAAATCATCATCATTAATACCTCCTGTACAATTACCATCACGTTTTTGTTATTAACACTAAAACTTTTGACAACAATCAAACTGAAATAATGCATAGAACGAACTAATGTAGACTCGTAGTGGCAGTTAAATAATAAAACAAAGAGAGCCAAAGTACAAACTGACATACAAATAATATAAATTGTTCATGCAATTTATTTGTTTTGTTCGTTGCCAAACAGTTTTACAAGCATTCAGTTTAATGACATGACTCTACTTGGTATTTTTTTAATGAAAGTGCTACATGAACGTCTGACCCTCCCACTGAATCTTCATCATCATCACTCTCATTATTCGTTAGCTGTTGCTTTAGGCAAATACTAGTCAGCAGTTAGTTGGTGGCAAATTAGAAATACCAACTAAAATGTTCTAAAACAAGTACTAGAAGTAAGCTAAACTGTAATATTTACATAGTATGTTTTTTGTTATCTATGTGATTTGATTGTAGTCATTGGAGACTGGTGAAAGTTAAATGGCGTTTATTAGTTGAGCCTGTTGCGTGATCTATTTGTTTCACCAGCACAGCACATTTTTGTAATGTTACCAGGAAATGTTGTCTTGATTGTTGTGTCATTTAAACACAGCTGGAAAACTACACAAATTCAGTTTGGTCATATACTTAGAGCTAGAAAAAAAAAATTAAAAAATACAAAAACAATAATAAATACATACAACATGCCAAAACAACACGAAATATTGTACCACAAGAATTGTGGTGTTCATGGCTCTAATGTAGTGTCATGTTCGATTCGATTTTTTAGCAGGCTTAAAAGCCGAATTTTGTAGCTTTGAAAATTAAATCAAATGCCGGATTATTCGAGTTAATTAGCCTTTTTAATTTTATTTAAAATTATACACATTACCGCTGATATTTTTGAGTGTAGTCGTATTTGTAGTAAAAATTAAAAAATAAAAAAAGAAGAGTTGCATTTAAAACACAGGTCAACAGCAAAAAATGGCTTCGATAACCACTATACAGATTTGATGCATCATGGATACCTAAGTACAAAAATGGTTAAATTTTTTAATTCTATGGATAATTTTTTTTTAATTTTTTATTAAAAGTCAAGATTTTTTTAGACGCTTCTCCACATAATAAATGATAACTAGAAAACGGTTAGTCCGATATTATTAAAATAAACTTTGAAAAATAGATCTACATAGCCTTTAATCCGTTTATATATATCGGCTCAGTAGTTTCGGAGTTATAAAAAAAAAGTTAAAGAACATAATATATTTTTTACGTGAAAATATCAAATTTTTGTTTTCAAAAAATCATGAAAAATCGAAAACGGCGAAAATTTTCTTTACTTTATCGCCACATGTAATAGGAACAAAATAAGATATCGATCATAAAAATCGGTTGATTCCTTTCGAATTTATTCACAATTAAGTGATTTAGCTCATTTTCACAAAATTTTAGTTTTTTTGTTTGATATACATCAAATTAATTAGTTAATGTTATTCTCCTAGAAAAATTATTTGGAAAAAACCTTTTTGACATGTTTGTGATTCTCAGAATTAAAAAAAAAAGAAGTTAGAGCACTATATTCGGCTGTGCCGAATCTTTTTTACCCACCACAAATTTAATGTACTTTTATAGTATAAAATTTGTTATTTTGTTATTAACAGTAATGGCTATTGAAGTATGTATCACTTTCTTTGTATAACTTCGATATGCTAGTAAAATATTTTCGTAAATTCAGTCTTTCAATGAAAGTGGGCGCTAAAGTATTCGTGTCAATATAGTTCCTGCTAATAAATAAAACTGAGATATTTTAATATAGTCATTTATTCTTGCACAACTTTTTCCATAAAGAAATTATACGAACTTAAGGTAAAGCGTTATATGGGAGGTAGGCGTTAAAGTCGGCGCGTCACCTTAATTTACTGGCATAATAATGACATTGACTAGAAGGATATCTGTAGCATATTTCATCAACACACCTTTGATTTTGTCGTTTTAATGAGCTTTTAAATTTTATTCACTGTAGATAACAGTAGAAAAGCGGGCGTTATAGTAGGCGTGTCAATGTAGTTTTTACTAAGAAATTTTACTTAGATATATCAATATAGTCTTTTATTGTTTCAAAAAAACTTTGTCCATAGAAAAATTACATTAATTTAAGATAAATCGTTATATGGGAGGTAGGCGTTAAAGTGGGCGTGTCACCTAAATTTTCTGGCATAACAATGAAATTGACTAGAAGGATATCTGTAGCATATTTCATCAACATACCTATAATTTTGTAGGTTTTATGAGCTTTTAAATTTCATTAACGGTAGATAACGTGGAAAGTGGGAGTAATGGTAGGCGTGGCAAAGTTGTTTCTGCTAATAAACACAACTTAGATATTATGTTCATATGACTTTTGCATCGAAGTTAAGAAACACTTCCGTTTTTTCTCGGTGATATATTGGCCACACACATAACAAAATAGAGCCGGATTGTTTTTACATAAAAATGTTCCGGGTTTCTTGTTCATTTTTCTTACAGTTTGAAAATATATTTTAACTTGTAAGCTGAATGACTATAATCTTTATGTAGGGATAAAATTATGTTTCCTCTATCGCAAACACTTTTTGAATAGAATAAAAGGGCTCAAGGAGCTCTTATAAATACTTATACTATAATTTGAGATAACTCTTTGTGTAGGTACAGTTTTCTAAATATATTAAGGTGTTTATAAAAATATATTAAGGAGTTTTATGCAAAAAAATCACCAATTTTGGGTAGCCAATGGAAAAAAAGCAATTCAGCGTGTGTGTGTGTGTGTGTGTGTGTACGCTATAGACTCCGAAACTGTAAAACCGATCGGACTCAAACTTTGGCAAGTTGTTGTACACATTCCAGGGAGTGTTTATGGGTGGCAAGCAGTGGGCGGGGCCACGCCCATACAAAATTTGTTATCAGTTTTAGCTACTTGCACTTGACCGATTTTTCTGAAACTTTGCACACATATCGAGCTGTCATGACTAAATAATTTCGTGATTGGAAAAGTGAGAAGTGTCACGCCCATAAAAAAAAGTTATTATTTAGAGGTATTTGCACTGAACCGATTTTTCTGAAACTTTGCACACATATTGAGCTGTCATGACTTTACAATTTCGTGATTAGAAAAGTAAGTAAGTTATCATTTTTAGCTACTTGCACTACATCGATTTTTCTGAAACTTTGCACACACATATTGAGCTGTCATGACTATAATTTCGTGATTAAAGAAGTGAGCGGGGCCCATAAACAAGTTATAATTTTTGCACTTGATATTCAATTTAAATTCAGAATGCATTTTTATTCATTAAGTGGCGTAGCAACGTGCGCCGGGCTTTTCTAGTTGTGAATAAATTCGAAAGGAATCAACCGATTTTTATGATCGATATCTTATTTTGTTGCTATTACCTGTGGCTTTGAGATAAAGTTATAAATTTGAAAAATTTTTGCAGTTTTCGATTTTTCATGATTTTAAATTTTTATTATAACTCCGAAACTACTGAGCCTATTAAAACGCAATATATAAACGGATTAAAGGCTATGTAGATCTAAATTGTTCAAAGTTTATTTTAATAAAAAAATTTAAAAAAAACTTCTGCATAGAATTTAAAATATGGATATTTGTACTACTGGAACCAAAATTGGATAGTGTTTTTTTAAAGCTTTTAAAATTTTTAATAAAATTTTGTTGCCCTGTGTAATAATTAATTTAACGTTAATGCAATTCAAAATTTTTAAAAATTTAAATAATGGAGGATAACGTTGTTGATATGTTGTTGAAACATATATAAAGATATATTTAATCAGAAAATCGGACTATTGTTTGTAAATTTTTTAAAATTTAGCAATTTATAAACCGGTTGTTGAAAAAGTCGAATAATCGATTCCCTTAGTATCTACTGGTTTTCTTTTAAATAATGAAAATAAATGTGTCTTAAAAACCAGAACGGAAGCACGTTCGAGGAATTATAAAAAATTATTTCTATACAGGTGCAGTTTAAAATTTCATATAAAATTTTAATTTCAACTTTAAAAGCAAAAGGGACAGATTTTATGCAGTTAAATCTTTCCGGCACACTATACAAAATCGACAAAAATTAAAACTGTAAAAAAAATTTATCCTTGAGGGATTCACTGGAAGGATATCGGTATCCTCTCTCATTGTTTAACTGATGGTACTCAATTTTAGTACAAAAAAATAAATATCTATCTCCTTCAAACACTTGCTTGAATCCACAAAGAAAATTGGTATTTAGATTATACCATTGAACACAGTATGTATGAAAATTAATTAAATAAATGGTATAGTTTTTATACCACCGCGCCGGAAAGAGTTAATAAACGAGTAAAAGTTTGATATGTAGGCATGTGGGAATTAAAAAAAACTCATTATTATGTGGCTTTGGTCAGAATTATGCATCGCTAACTTCTAAATTACGTGTTTAAAAAATATTATACATGAAGATAAAACGTTTAGCAATTCAGATCATATTTATATTTAAGTCTGCAAAAACCATTTAAGGATTGATTAGAGCAAAACTGTTTTAAATAATTTTGATAATTATATATTTATATTTTATTCGAACTTTTTCTATATATTAAATTTTAATGTGAATCATTTTTGTTTTGGCTTAAGTTCATTTATTCTTTTTATTTAATTTTATAATTCAAATTAAATTAAATTGCAACCATTTTTAGGAATATTCTTTCTAAAATTATTTCCGATATTAGCCGAGTGGAATGCATTTTCGAAATCAGCTACGATTTCATCATCAGCACTCTTTATCGGTATAGTACTATGTAATTTAAAATTCCTGTTTATGTTACAATTCAATAAAATTTGAATTAGTGAATCTTACACAGAAAAAAATAAATATGGATTTTAATTACGAAATTAATATTATTAATTAAAAAATTGTTTAATTTTGCTCTAATCATCAAAATGATACTATTAATTAAATGAAAATTAATAGTTTTAATTGAAAAAACATGGAGAAAAATATCAATTAAAACAGTTTTAAAAAATTAATTAAAATTTTCAATAAATTTCAAAAATGATTTTAATTAATTTAATCATGTCTTTATTTGAGATTTGGGTTTTATAATATTAAATCATTTATTATATCAATAATATAATTTATTTAACCTGTATAAAAAATACAAAAAAAAATATTATTTTTTTTATATTTAATTACTCTTATTATACTAAATTTATATTACAAAGCAATCTTTATTTTTAATTATATTTCGTTACTTATATGTATAATAAATTAATGATAAGAAATAGTGTTCCACACACATACACATACTATACCATATCAAAAGCCGGATTTCCAAAAATAATTTTTAGCATCAACGACCTAGATATAAAGGAACATTAACCGGTAAAAAGGCTTGATCAGGCAGAGTGAAGAAAATCAACTAACTTACCTATTAAAATGATAATTCTGAGGAATATAAAGGCACACAATAAATATGTAATGAATTTTGGCATACCTACAATGAAACCGAAACCATTTATTATATTTAAAGCAGAACATATTGTTATATATGTACGTATGTGCACTTACCAGAACTTTCTCTAGCAGATTGGCGACAATTTTTCATTATTTCGCTCCTTGAGTAACAATTATATTAAATTTATTCTTAAAATTAAATTTTCAAGTAATTGTCATTTAAAATAATATATTTTATTTTTTAAAATTTTTTTCAACTGACAGAATTCTATTTGTTTTTTTTAAATATTTAATATCAATTAGAAAATTTAATTAAATTAATGAAAAATATAATTAGAATTCAAAAACAAATTAAAAATTCAATTAATTAAACAAATTTTAGCAATATTTTTCTCTGTGTTAGTATTAATTTTCAAATTTGTTGAATTTTTACTTCACCTATCAAATGACAATTCTTTATTCAACATGTTCATATTCTTTTATATTCGTAATACATTTTCGTTATGCTTTCAATATCCATCCTTTGGCTGGAACTATTGGAAGCAAGGTTGTATTTATAAAAAACAAATTAAATAAAAGAATTAATGAACGTAAGCCAAAATAAAAATGATTCACATTAAAATTTAATATATAGAAAAAGTTCGAAAAAGTTCACGGTGTTAATGACATTCAAGCATTCATTGTTCAGTGTCTATCACCTAGATGGACTTATATAAATGAAAATGTAAATACAACCTTGCTTTCAAAAATTCCAGCTACATCCCACAATCATAGCAAATTTATTTATTTATTTATCACCTATTATTAAGTTCATACGGTTCCATTTTTAAAAAGTGTAATTTTTTACAGAAAATTTAACAAAAAATTTAAGATAGAAAAAAAATAGTGCGTTAGTATTAATCATTCTTAGACTAAAAAAAAACAGCAGACAGTTGTCCGAGGCCTTCGGCCACGGACTGTCCCTGCAGGCTGTGTCAGAGACACGGCCATTAAGTTTAACGTAGAATACGCCATCCGATAAGACAGAAAACATATACATATAACAATAAATGATAAATAATATAAGCAAATGAATTTATTTATTTCATAGTTACTTTTGATAATATACATAAGCTTATGGTAGAAAAAATAGGATAAATATGTTTTTAAATTAAAAGAGTAAGGATAAGTGATAAATAACAGACGCAAATCAATTTGATTATTTGAAAGTTACTTTTGATAATATGGGCTTATGATAGGAAAAATAGGATAAGTACGTTGCTTTATTGTATTTCGTGTAGGTGCCATTTGTCAACTGTCAGCTGCTGTCAAACAGCATCAATCAGCATTGTTATTTTGCTTATTTGGCAGCAATTTCATTTAACATAAAAATGTATGAATTAATTTTTTCATATATTGTTTATAATTATATATCCATGTTAAATTCAAATTCACATTTAACATTTTGTTTCACTTAAATACATAAGTAAATATGCGAAATTTCAATATTTCATCAATCAAAACAACAGCCGGAGGTTTGTGTCCACACTGAAACAGCAGCATAGTTTGTGTTCACGCTACAAACTCAAACACTCAACTAAACACCAAACATATGTTTGAGTGTATGTGTTTAAACAATTTTCATTTCAGAAATTTAAATATTAGGAAGAATGTATATCAAACGAAAGATAACATCTTCATTTACCTACAAAAAAATTTTTAAAAAAAGTTATCTCGCCGTTTCCTCATAATCAATGAAATAAAGATTACAACAATAACAATCTGCCATGACTCCCTATACCGTAAGGTAAGACGTATTCTACGCCAAATTATCTCTCAAAGTTTAAGCTTTCATATTGGCAATGATAGAATTGAGAGTGTTCATCGGCACAAGTGATTTGGTGCTGTGCTTGGCAGTGGTCTGTTATTTATAAATTAATTAAGCCTGTTTCTAGTAAAGTCTGGGGAACATTGAGGAGAATTTACTCAACTAATTTGTTTTTCCTTTTCGTATTAGACTTGGATTGGCTCATTCTCTTATTATGCCACGGGTGCTATACTGCCTTGAATTTGTTTCTGCCTCATCTGAATTTTCGTTCAATAGGTTGAGACTTTTTGTCAATATGATTTGTTTATAATGTTAAGCGTTGGGATCATATATCGTCTTATGTTCTCAATTTTCGTGGCTGTACTTTTATGAATTTTGTGACTTTTCGTAATCTGAGTTTGTTTTACAACGAGATAAGGAAAGGTTTTCCTTTATGTAGTGAATTTGTTTTTTTTTTTTTGCGATTTTCTCCTAATCATCAATTTTATATTGAGATTTAGGATTTTTATGTCGACTTTTGAAAGATCTTTTGTGGGATGAATTGCACATTACTGGAATTTTTTATGAGAAAGCTAATATTGATGTTACAGATGACGAGGATGATAATTTTGATGAAAGAACAATTTCATTGGGTTTTATACGGATTTTAGACGATGAGTTTTGAAAACATGACCTTTTTCCAATTTTCTTTTAAAGAATCTTTAAAAAAAACAATTGACGTTTAAACGAATTTTTGCATGCAACAGCTTGTGTTTTTGTTTACATTTAACGTTTAATCTAAATAAGCAAAATTAGTGTACAGGGAAATTGGAAAAAAATATCGAAAATAAACAACATATCTTTGTTATAACATTGTTTTCAACTGTCATTCAATCTTAAATGAACTAAAGAAAGTCGTCGTGGGCAAGCAAGGTACCCACTTACTTTAATGATAAGAACGATTAAAAATAAAACTAAAATAAAAACAGAGACGTTGGGAATGGAAAAAGGTTTAAATTTAAAACAATGTTATATATTAGGTAAACTATCCAACAACTGTACAAACACTTAACTTAATGTAATACACACATACATGATACCACACATACACATGCACGTATGTATGTATGTATTTAACTAAAAAAGATTAAGGAGAAAAGGCAGAAATGAAATGGGCTATAACAAATACACTAAAAAGAATAACTGATGTGAAGGAAATAAAATAATAGACAAGAGCAACAGATACAAACAGCTTAATTAAAAAAAAACTACAAATAATAATAATAAATGTAATGACATCTGTTGAAAGATAGAAAACATATTTGCCAATTTAGTTCAAACACAATCCTTTCCTGTTACAAAACCTTGTCATTCACTACGAGTATGTAGTAAAATCGCACACAACACTGAATAACAAAACATGTTGTATTAATTATAAAGTAGTCTTTTGCCTGACTCGTTACTTTAGTTAATACTTTCATAAATATTAAAAATTAAGGGACTTATAATGTTAATCGAATTAGAACATTGAACAGGAGTTAAAATTTTGAATAACGATAAATTTATGCGCTGTTGAAAATAACCTTTATTTAGAATTTTTATCAGCCGAAAAATTATTCAAAACCTCATGTCTCAAAAAATTAATAGAAAAAACATCAGAAATTCAAATACATATATAAAACGCAATATTCAATATATTTTTTTTCAAATATGTTTATTTATTTATTTATTTATGTTTTAAAAAATCAAGTACAAAGAGTAAATCTTATATAAAAGTACTGATTATGGGGAACAGTTATTATAAAAATTTATTAAAGAGTACAAAAAACACTTATTATTAAAAAAAAAATTAATAATTTAACAAATACTTATGTACAAATAAAAAAGAAGAAAATGTATTTATGTATATAATAATATAAAAGTGGCTGGTTAAATTTTAAAGGCCCATGTTGAAGGTGAACTACACCTAGTCTTTAAATTTGTTTTCTGCATTTCATTTGACATTTCTCAATCTCAAACTTACTCAAAATGGGCGTTCAAATCAAAATGCATTTTGTGCACTTCGTAATTCTTTTGATCAACATAATCGTTCAAATTCGTCCACAATCGGGAGAATTGTAAAAAATATTTAAATTTCTGCAAAACAGGTCTGTATAAAATGTTACAAATAAAATTTTTTGTGTGTTTATTTAAAATCAACATCGGCCCTTAAAATTTAACCACCCTTAATAACTTCGATATGCTACTAAAATGCTTTTGTAAATGTAGTCTTTCAATGAAAGTGGGCGCTAAAGTAGGCGTGTCAATATGGTTTCTGCTAATAAATACAACTCAGATATTTTAATATAGTCCTTTATTTTCCCAAAAACTTTGTTAATAGAGAAATTACATGAATTTAAGATAAACCGTTATATGGGAGGTAGGCATTAAAGTGAGCGTGTCTCCTAAACTTTTTGGCACAACAATTACATTGATTAGAAGGATATAAGTAGTAAATTTCATCATCATACCTCTAATTTTGTCGGTTTTATGAGCTTTTAAATTTCATTAACGGTAGATAACGTGAAAAGTGGGAGTTATAGTAGGCGTGACAAAGTTATTTTTGCTAATGAGTACAACTTAGATATTTCAATATAGCCCTATATTATTTCAAAATCTTTATTAATGGAGAAATTGTATGAATTTTCGGTAAAACGTTATATGGGAGGTGGGCGTAAAAGTAGGCGTAGCACATTGATTTTCCGTAACAGAAAAGCCACTCACCAAAAAGCAAAGTGTGCAAAATTTCAGAGTCGTACATCCAATTTTGTTGCATTTATGACGTTTTTGTTTTTAAATATACCGAAAAATACACTGTGCGGTATAAATTTTCGTACATATTGATCGATAACTCCTTTCCAAATGCATAGATTTAGATAATTTTCGGGGAAAAATATTGTTTTTACTCAAGAAATATAAATTCGAAGTTTCATGAGTCTACGTTAATGCGTTTGGACTTAATTCCATTTTATTCGATGTTCAAAGGACACGGTTTTTTCGACCTACTCTTGCTTTTCGAGCTATAACTCTCTTCCTAATATTCCGATTTAGCCCATTTTCAATATCAAACAAACCTTGCCTATAAGAAAGATTCTGGCAAAATTTTAGCCCCTAGCTTTTTCGGTGCAACCTCTATCATGCTTTCAACAGACGGACAGATGGACGGATATAGCTAGATCGTCATCAAATCAAACCCTGATTCAGAATATATATACTTTATGGGGTCTAAAATGGATATTTTGATGTGTTACAAACGGAATGACAAAATGAATATAACCCCACCATTTTTTTGGTGGCGGGTATAATAAAAAATCAATTTCTTGAATTGGGTTGCACTGCTAGTTGCTTGTATTCTATGGGGAAGATAATTCCAAATACTTATAGAATACATGAAGAAATGGTGGCTTGACAGACTTGTAGCATGAGGTATTTGTATTAGGCGGTTTCCTCTTACAGATCTAAATGGTACTAAATATTTTGTCATATAAGTATTGTGGTTGACGTGTATATATTATTTTATGTAAGTAAATTAGTGATTTACATTTTAAAATATTTTTAAAATTTACTCCAAAGATTCGCTTCGAATAATGTTATATTCTGCTAAATCTGTTTATGCCAAATATAAAGCGTGCAATATTATTAAAAGCAACCTTAAGTCTACTTTTGTTACGCTCATTAGATTCAGAAAACAATTCACATCCGTACAATAAAGTGGGTATAAGATATGTTTTAGCCAAAAGCATCCTCACCTCAAAAGGTGCGTGCAGCTTTAATTTCTCAACATTCCGTAAATTTTACTAAGCGATGCTGACATGTTTGCTCTAAAGAAGGTATTGTTAATAGTTACTACACGATTTCTAACTTTATCCACTAAATCAATACGTGTTTGATCAAGAACAATTTCTGGGATATAAGGCAAAGTATTTCGTTTTTTTTTTTTTAATTAGCATAGCTTTGGATTTGTTAGGATTAAGATATAAGCCAATTATCGAAGCCCAAGACCTAATGTTCTCAGGGGCAAGGTTCTATTCTATATAAGAATAAGTATATGAGGGGCACAGAAAATATATTTCTACACTTTAATGGCATAAAAATATTGCGTATTTGTTATTCAGTGTAATAATATTATTGCATTTGCCAAAACGATAAAAGGAAATTACAACGACAAATTGGTGGATCCCCTTACCATACCAGGAAATTAGAAATTTTTAAAGTTTACCCTTGATAGTTTAACATCCACTAATGATATTATTTGATATGGATCTGCCAAAAGCAACATCAGCAGTGAGTGATAACGAAAAATAATAATAAAAATGAAAGAATAAAAAACGGATATCAGAACAAGCATAGTGTCCTATAAGGACATTGCAATAAATTTTGGCTATAAGAAGAAATATTGTTATACATACAAACATATACATACATATTTACATAAAAAGATAATAATTTATCTTTAAAATGCATACATATTTATGTACTAATATATGAATGTACTTTTACTGATTATCTCCAATAAATTTAAAAATTAAAAAAAAACTAGCAATAAAGTAAAAGAAGGGGTTTTTTGCATTCTTGTTATTTGTATGTGAGTATAATATCAATATCAAAGACCATGCATATTTTAAAGGTTGAACCACAGATCATGATCTTCTACTTCTGTGATTATTTTTGCGCTTTATTTCCCCCTTTTCAAAAAAGGTATTTGTAAAATTGTTGTCCAAATAAAACATAAAAGAAAAATAATTGATATTTTTTTAAATTTTGCATACAAAGAATAATATCATAGCTTTTTTAAAGACTCGTTATTTGAATTCCATTTCTGCATCCCTAAAAACAGTCTTGTTGGTTTTTTGAATTTATTTATTTATTTTTTGTTTTGTTTTACTAGTTTTTATGTATCGTTAACAACAAAATGGAAAAAAATTAATGGTATTGCCATTATAAAAATTATGTAATTTTCAAAAGTAATGTAAGTTTAATTACTGTTTTGGAATACGTTTTCTTAACAAATGCATGACAGCCCTAAAATGTTTAGTAACTAATATCTATTGCAAATTTACATTAGGATTTTTTATGACTGTAATTTGATCTATTATATATAAACAGACAAAGCCTGGACAATAAAATAGATAAGTTTTGCTGTATATTTAAAGGATTTCTAGCTCTGCATAAAATGCCTTACAAGTTCATTGTTTATAGTAGTACAGTATGAGATCGATTTGCATTACCAAGGAGATATTAGGGTCGTTGAGGATTAATTAATTTAACGTTTATTTTTCTCTACAAGTCATGGTATTGACTACAATATTTTATTATAAGATCCACTAAAACCCCTTTTTACAATGTATTATTACCATAATTTAACAAGAACATTAAAAATTCGCTACTATTGTCAACAAGAGCTATTTAACTAACGGTTACTGTTTTGGGTTTCACCATCTTTCGTTTACTTAACTAAATCTTACTATAAAAAGTAAACCAATACTGTGTTTTTTTCCAAATATAGTGCAATGAAATATTAGAATTAGACTGTTTAGATAAATTTGTAAAAAAAGGTGCAAAAATTTATAAAAATAACAATTTTAAATGGCTACAACGTAAATGTTTACTTGTTTTCTCTAGTAAAATCTTAACCGTGTTTTTAACAAGTACTTTTCTTACTTTTATAATGATCCTCAGTTTAGGCAAAATGAAATTATAGAATATATAGAATAAATCTAGTCAAACTTAATGAAAAAACAAATATGAGAAAAAAAGACATTGTAATAGTATAGTTGTTTTGATAAACTTAAATTTTTGTATTTCGCTACGTTTCTAAACGAACAACCTTTTGCGCAAATGTCTTTATATTTGTATTCATAAAAATGAAAGTTGAAGTAATTTTCTTTTGTTGCTTAAATCGAGCTTGTACTGTATTATTTACGAAAAGAAAAATAAACATAAAAGTTTAGTTTTATTTAAAGGCCTAAAAGAAAATCCAACATTTTATTGCGTGTATTTGAAAGTAGGGAAAAAATTAAATGCCAGTCCTAAGTATTAAAAGTGTAAAAAACACACAGAATTATAAATTGATACAATTCATTTGATATGAAAATTGTTTTGGGTCTCAAGAAAATTACACATAAATATACATATGTAGATGTTTGTGTGGTAATAAACTGGAAAATATTTGTACATATAAAAAAATTTAAAACTTTAATCTTTCTGATTGATTTTAAATCGATTGTTTTTACATCGAAAACAAATAAACAAAACAAAACAAATTTTTGCCTTTTTAATTTAAAACATAGAAGAAAAAAAAATTTAAGCGCAGTTGTAAATATTGTTGAACACTATCAAATTTGTTCTATTCTAAATAAAGATTTTTTTTAATCTCCTTTTTTAATAAAAAAGCCGTTTTAGTTTCTGGTTAAATAAAAGTGATGTAGCCATCTATATGATTGTTGGTAATTTATTTAAAATAAAGTAACAAGAAAAAATTCTCGAATTTATAAGAGTTTTTCGTCTAAACTGGCTATGTAAACCTGTTGCAAGATAAGTTTAATGATACATACATACATACATACGTACATACATACATATTTGTTTCTTTAAGAAAATTAATTCAACGTTATATAACCTTTGTCGTTGTGCAATTTATAACCATCTCATTTTATTTTATTTTTCATTTCATTTTATTTTATGACTCAATATTCAAACAATTTATTTGTGAACTTTGTCTCGTCTTAATATTTTAGGTTGATCCCACCAATAAATGCCAGCTATAAACTGTATTCATTAAACAATTTGTTTGCATATGAATGTGTGTACAAGTGTATTTGTGTAGTAAGTGTATTTAATATACAAGTAACAACATGTTAATGACTTGAGCTTAACATCAATCTACGAACATTCTTGGAACACACAAAAAAAAAGAATAAAAAAAGTTACACATCACAATTCTTGTCATCTAAACAACAAATTCTATGTTCAGTTTGTCCTCTATAACATTTAACACTTTAACCTCCTTCACAAAATGTAATGAATCAGAACCGTACAGCTGCTTTAAAGACTGATTTCACTTCAAGTAATAATTTAAAAAATAAATAAATTAAGTAAGTAATTTTATAAGCTTTGAATTAATTCTTTTGTTTTGGAAATAGAGGATTAAAATAAAAATTTCTAAAAAAGTTGGTTCTAAAAGGATTCGGCAAGCGAACATAAATATTTAGTTTTAATGTCGTCGAAAGTGATTTCATGTTTGATTTGATATTTCACAGTTTTGTATTTTGTCGTTCATTTCAACTTAATACTTAAGTTAGTACATCTAAATGTACATATAAGAGGTGTGCGCGTGACTTGATGTTTTTGTATCACGCGAGAATCACTCGGTGCGTTATTCTCAAGTGATTATATTTACAAAATCACACAAGAGTTTTCAATCACGAGTTTTTTACGTGTTAAGTACAAACAAAACACAATATAAAATTTACGAAACACGAAACATTCAGGTGTGCAATTAAAATCAATTCGAATAGGAATCAATTTGAAATCGAAAAATAATGGGATTTTGTTTTTTTTTTTACTACAAAAAAATTTATTTTTGTTGTGTTTGATTTCACTTTTTTTACAATTATTTGTTACTTCATCTATTTTAAATTTTACAAGAAAATAATTTCGTACAAAGTCGTGGCATATTTATTTATCCGGTAGTCTTGATTATTTTTTCTTCACTTACTTTAAACTTTAGTTGGCGGTTACCTGATGAGTAAAAATGCCTTGGTTACAAGGAATCGCGCTTTCTTAAAATAATTTGACTTTACGAATTTGAGTGATTTCGAAATTTAGACGTAAAAATGGAATATTAAAAAACTTAATAATTAGGTAAATGAGGTAAATATTTTAAGCAAAGGCGATGGCTCGGCGGATATCAATTTATTTACAATTTTGAATAGTATTTAATAAAAGAACTGTGAAATTCAGATAATTGTTTTAGGTACAAATTAAATTCATAAAAATCATGAATTGAATTTTATTTTTTAGCATTTTTGAAGCTATTTAGAGAACGTTCTGAACAAAGAAGAGCTAAATATGTTTAAACCATATATTAGTATTTGATTTGCTATGAAAAACTGCTTCAATTTTGTGCTAAAATATTAGAGTTCTAAAAATTTTGCTCCAAGTAAAAAATGGACATAGATCTGATCAAAAACACAGGAAAACTAGATTAAGATAAAAAACAGCATTATTATTTATTACATTGCGCTGATTCTAGTCATAGTTCTGATTTCAAAAATATATTAATTTAATCTAAGTAAATAATTGCAGACGCAGAAATATGTAAGAAATGTTAAAAATTTTTAAAGTACCATCTACACTGAGAATTAAATAAAAGACAGATACTGCAAATGTTGCCCAAAAGTATAGATTTTTAGTTAATAAGATCTGAAAACGGAAGTTTAATAGTGTTTCTTATTTTTTTTAATGTATTAGTTTATAATATGTATGTATATGAAATATTTTTTTGTTTGTACAATATTAAAGAAAAAAAAAAAATGTTATATTGACAAAAATATTTTTTGTTTTCCCGCCTTTTGTTTTTTCATTTCTTTTATTATTTTGAATTTGTTTGTTTGTTGTTTGCATAATTTGTATATTTTTCCTGATAAAACTTGGTAGCGAAATATTGGTGTAAATAAAACATTGTTATAAAAAAAAACAAAAAGTGATCTCAAGCTCAATAAAAATAGCAAAAGAAAAATAAGTTTCCATAAAGCAGAAGATAACTGGCAATGCACTTAATTAAATGTGATACTTAAATGAGATTTTTATACCCTTTACAATTTTCATTTCCGGTCCCATAAGTTATATATTTTCAGAAAACGGAGTCAACAAAGCATTGTCCGTCTGTTCGTATGTATGTTGAAATCAAATTCTTGAAGCCCCCAGACATTTCCAAAACTCGTGTATGGCAGCAAAATATCAGAAATACTCCAGAGCAGATCGGTATTGAAAATCAGAGAAATCACTCTATAAACAACTGAGATATGATGAAAAAAGCTAGACAACCTCGTCTTTTCACTCCAATACAAACTGGGTAAACGTAGGTTCGAATCCCAGTTAAGAAAAAAAAAATTATAAATTGAGTTTACATATGTAAAAAATTACAATAAAAAAAATATTAATAAAAACAAAAAAAAAAAGAAAACAATAAAAAATATTACAAAAAAAAATTAAAAAAATAATAAAAATATAAATAATATATAAAATAAAATTATAAAATAATATAAAACATTTTTTTTTGGCTCAGTTGGGATTCGATGCCACGTTTACTCTAAAAATTATATATGTATATTGTTGTTGTAATTGTGAAAAAAACGAGGTGGTCGTGGGTTTTTGCTCATATCTCAGAAAGTTATGGGGCGATTGTGCTGAATTTGAATATCGATTCATTCCCGGATATTTCCAAAAGATTGATACCATACACAGATCTGAGGAACATATAGTTGCTTCTAAAAATTGGTTTTCAACCAACACACGGACAGACAGGCAGACGGGCAGGGCTTAATCGACTCCTCTATTCATAAGCTTTCAGAAAATATACACTTTATGGGGTCGGAAATGAAAATTGTAGAAATTACAAACGGAATGACAAAGCTATATACCCTTTTGCACCACAGGTGAAGGGTATACAAAGTAAAAGCAATGTTACAGGATAAACTGAGCGAAAAATGGAATAAGGATATTAAGTTTACTGTAGTAGTCCTGATTTTATAATTCCATACATCACACAATTTACACACTTTTTAGAAAAATATTATATAAAAAATTCCGAACGCGATATTGTGGAAGATAAAACAGTGTCATATTAATATTCTTGATTGGATTCCTAAATTTTAAAAATTGCAGATGGTATTCCAATATTGGAAGAATTGGCGAAACAGATTTTTAATATTCTGGCGAGTTATGCAACCAGCGAGCGTGGATATTTCATGTCTGGACAAATATTGGAAGAAAGTAGTAGTAGCCTTTTATAATTTTTTGTTCACGTATTTGTTGAATTTACAAGGTGTCCTAAGTAACGTATTGTCATATTTTATCAAAATTAAAAAATTTTACAATAAATAATTCAGTTACTCAATTCACAAGCTATCGTAGGTGCTGAATGTCGTAGAAGTTGTTAACATTTGGATAATAATTTCTATATTAATTTTTTATACAACACTTATAACAATTTGACCTATATTTTTAGAATGTCGTAGAAATACATTATAGCTGGAAAAGAAAGTACTATCGACAATTTTCTTTAATATGGAGAAGTGAATTTCTTACAACCTACGACTCCTACGACAGGTTGTGAATTGAGCAAATAATTTTCATATATATATTTTTTATTATTGAGAAATTATAACGATGCTACACTTAGGACTTCTTGTGAATTCACCAATTGTATTTCGTGACCGGTAGTGAGTAAAAAATATTTGTGGGTTAGTGTGCCTGATTCAAAAATTTTTTTTGTGAGTGTGTGTGGTCGTGATATATTAAAAATTACTTCGTGCATGAACGTGAGTGATTAAATTCTTTTTCGTGAGCGTGTGTGAACGTACGACGAAAAAAATTCACGGGCACATCTCTAGTACATATATAAGAATAAGCGAATGAATAAACCTAGCGGTAAAAAAGGGTCAGTAGGTCTTATAAAGCAAATACAAAACATCAGCATGGTTGCTATAATTTTGTGTTTGTTTTGAGAGTGCATGACTTTGTATGCGATTAAAAAGGAGGATTCTGGTGATGGTGTAAAAAGTAAAAAAAATAATTTGAAATTTACACGATTGAGCAAATAAATATGCTAGTGTCATGTATTTGGTCTATTATAGAATTCCTTTTTTGAATAGATTTAAGTTATTACCATTGAATATTCATTTATTTTTGTACGCATTTAGATATCCTTTTAAATATGGTTGATTCAGGAGCTTATGGATTATTTCATTGCCAATATAACTTAAAAGAATGCCACAATAACCAAGATTATACATACAAGCATACATATCTACAAACACACATATATACTTGAAGAAGATCTATTCTAGAAGGCCTGAAAAGTAATGCCCTGCATAATTTTATCAATGGATTGCAGACGTGCAAATATTTGTATGTGTCAACATATGTTTTGGCTTGTTCGAGCATCTTTGTGTAAATCTTACTAAATTGTCGTGTATTATGAAAAACTGTTTGCTTTTATCTGTTGCTGTAGATGCTGCGCTCAAGTAATAATGCTGTTAAAAATCTAAACATTTTAACCACTTAAAAAACGCTAGAATTTTCATACTCTTACACATTTTCGTACAACAACAAAACATACAAGACAGAAAACATATGTATGTATGTATTAATATAATACTGTTGTTAGTCTTGACACTTAATGCCAAGAGGGCGTTGAATGTACAAATTTAGCAATTTTCAAATGGCATACAAGTTGCTTCAGACAACACCCAGCCAACAAAATAGTCCGCCACTCTCTGAATGAAACAATTCTGACAAATCTCTGACATTATTTAACGGCATTTCATGTCGATTTCTGTTACACATGTTAAGGGAATTTGACGTACGAAACATCTGATCGCTTTGTTACCTACACAAGTTTATCTGGTGGAAATTCCTAAAGAATTTATTAATTTTTGGTTGGATTTCTTACTTGCTTCTCACAGATCTATCTAAATAACAACATTTGTTGGGGTTGCGATATACATTTAACATGGTACATTGGTATTTTAGTTCAATTATTTATAATCGTTACTAAATTGTAAACAAAATTTAAATCCAAATTTAAGACATAATTTTATTAGTTGTTAATTTCTTTAAAAAACATTAAACTAAATTTTCTTAGATTTCTGTAGAAAATCTGTGCGAATTTAAATAGATATTCCTTTAGATTTTTGTAAGAAATTCATACTAATAGTCGATTTGAATTATATTCGACAAATTAATGCGAATGTCGCTTAATACGTCAATACATATCTTTCTTGGCCATGTTTTTTTTAACAGATTTTTGTAAGATGCGTAGAATATCTAATAACTCGTATATGGCTCTTATTTATTTGTTAGATATCTGACGAACAGAACTGTTTGTTGGGAAGCCAAATGCGAAAATGTCACTGCAATTTGTACGTGTTAATAAATATGTTTTTATGCATGGCTGGATATGAATGTTTGTATTTACACAAAATAAGTAGTTTGTTTGTGTTATGAGTTGTGTGTTCTTTTAAATTCACGGACTATTTACAATGTCAAATGCTAATAAAGCTGCCTTTAGACGAGATGTATTTTACATATGACTTCTCACTTAATCGATCCATATGTAATTGCGTATGTCTGTTAAGATTTCCATTTTACAGATAGATGGTTTATAATTTTTGCTTTCACACTTACATACGAAATTTCATTTAATATAATTTGTTTTTTAATAATTGATTTTGTGAACGAATTCCGTATTATCAACTTTCAATAGTTTGTTTCGTATGCGACGTTTTTAAGAATACTTTTTTTTTAAATAAAGCGTGGGAAGTGGACTCAGCAAATATTATTACAATATCACCTTCAAAAATTTCTTAAACTATATAAAAAGAATTTTCTATTTTCTATCGCTATTAAAATTCAGCACAATCGCCCTATAACTTTCTGAGATATGAGCAAAAAACCACGACCACCTCGTTTTTTTTTTCACAATAACAACAACAACATACATATATACTGGTATAGAGTAAACGTGGCATCGAATCCCAGCTGAGCCAAAAAATTTTTGTTTTTATTTTATATATTATTTATATTTTTATTATTATTTTTATAAATTTTTTTTTAATTTTTTTTTTTTAGAAACATACATACGTAAACTCAATTTATAATTTTACAATGGGATGTTTTTATATATGTATGTTTTTTATATATATGTACGTATTTTATATGAGATGAATGGTGACACAAACAATTGTTATTGCATGACTACACGTTGTGAAGGGTATATAAGATTCGGCACGGCCGAATATAGCACTGTTACTAGTTATTATGATAATATTGGTATCGCGGTGACCAAATAGCTGCCGCGATGTCGGCGGCATACCTCCATCCGATGGTTCAAATTTTCAATGACAATGTTGATGTTCAATTGTTGGGCACGATGAACATGAAAATTTTTTTTATTTCATTGACTACTCTAAAACGTGAACAAAGGCTGAAGGCTCTAAAACGTGAACTTTTTATCGAACGTAAATATTCAATTTTTTAAGCTTATTTAAAATTTTTGGGATTCCCTGCAGAAGAATTTCGTAGTTTGTTTGTTGTAAACAACTTTTGTTGCATGATAAGTAGTTTTAGTATAAATGCGGCAGTTCTACTGAAAGCATCTCTCTGTGCTGACTATACATATATGTAGGTATATAAATAATGTAAACAAATGATCTCTAAAAATTTTTTTCTTCAAAATATGTCTAATAAAAAACCAAAAGTGTTGAATTTTCAAGAAAAGTCAGATATTTTAGAGCTTTTACGTAAAGGTTCATCTGTAACTGGTTTGTCGAAAAACTATAATGTCGCCGAATCGACGATTTGTTCAATAAGAAATAATAAAGATGCAATTTCGAAATGCGTTAATAATACATTTTCGGGTCCTGGAAAATGGAAAATACTGCATACTTCGAAGCTTCCAAAAATGGAAACATCTCTGTACAAATGGTTTACCCAACTTACCATGTATGAACGTATACATGTACGAGCGTATGTATATAATTTAGTATCTATGTGCAATAATGCATAACAACCAAATCAGAAAACTTCTCTAAATATTTAATTAAATTAGAAATACGAATGCATACAAAACATCTAAACAACTTTTCTTTTGAAATAGTGTATCATTATATTCTCAACTAAAATTTTGTTTATACAAATATCCTTTCTCACGCACACATAAATTGCATACATTAGTACATGAAAAGCATAACTTTCGAAAGTTCGTTGACATGTGAGTAACAAAGTTATAGTTGCAAAAAGCAAATGAATGAAAAATAAAAAAAAAAATTAATAACATTTCCATTAAATTTAACGACTATTATCATAAATTTTGCCCTCTCTCACTTGTTTTCAGTTGCCATTTACGAGTTAAATTAATTTACAATTCTTAAGGTATGATCACATTCGACAAATATTATCTGAAATTCTAACAAGTAAGAGCACTGTATTCTGCTGTTGCAAATTTTTAATAGCCACCGCCAATTTTGTTTACTTTTATAACACAAAATGTATTATTTTATATTATTTTTTTTTTGTATATAAAAAAACAAAAAAGTTGATCTCAAGCTTAAATAAAAATCAAATATTATTTATTATTAACATTAATCGTTATGGAATAATCTCTTTATACTAAAATATGTATCACTTTTTTTGTATATCTCCGAAATGATAGTAAAATATTTTCGTAAATTTAGTCTTTCAATGAAAGTGGGCGTTAAAGTAGGCGTGTCAATATAGTTTCCGCTATTAAATAAAACTTAGATATTTCAATATAGTCCTTTATTTTCCCACAACTTTGTCCATAGAGAAATTATATGAATTTAAAGCGTTATGTGGAAGGTAGGCGATAAAGTGGGCACGTCACCTTCATTTTCTGGCATACCAATGACTAGAAGCTATATGTACAAGACTTCATCATCATACCTCTAATTTTGTCGGTTTTATGAGTCTTTAAATTTCATCAACTGTAGATAACTTGAAAAGTGGGCGTTATAGTAGGCGTGTCGAAATAGTTTCTGCCAATAAACTCAACTCAGATATATCAGTATAGAGTTATTCTTCCAAAATCTTTATTCATAGAGAAACTATATGAATTTAAGATAAAGCGTTATACGGTAGGTGGGCGTAAAAGTGGGCGCGTCACATTCATTTTCCGTTAGTACAAAGCCTTTGACCTAAAATCAATGTTTACAAAATTTCAGAATCATATATATAATTTTAGTTTTATTACGTCTTAAATTTTGAATATACCGATAAATGCACTGTGCAGTATAAATTTTCGTACATTTTGATCTATAACTCCTTTCCGAACTCATAGATTTAAGCAATTTTCACGGAGAAATATTTTTCTTACTCAGGAAATATACATTTTATGGTTCTGCCGTAATGCGTTTGGGCACAATTGCATTTTATTCGATGTTGAAAGGACATGGTTTTTTTGACCTACTCTAGCTTTACGAGCTATAACTCTTTTCTTAATATTTCGGCTTAGCCCATTTTCAATACAAAACAAACCTTGTGTATATTCTGGCAAAATTCAAGCTCCCTTACTTTTTCGGTTCGAGCTCCATCGTGCTTTCAACAGATGGACATAGCTAGATCATCATAAAATTAAACCCCGATTCAGAATATATATACTTTATGGGGTCTAAAATGAATATTTCGATGTGTTACAAACTGAATGACATAATGAATATACCCCCATTTTTTTGGTGGCGAGTATAATAAAAAATTTTCTTCTAAAAATAGTAATATTAGTCCAGTGTGATATGGGTTTCACTACAATTAGTATACGACCAATGACATAGCGTTGAAAAAACTATTTATCACATTTTGTGATTCCGCTTATTTGGCAAATATTTTCCAAATGTAAACGTAGCTTTTCATATAGTAACATACACATATACAAGCTATTAGAGTATCACAACCGCACACACCCACAGTCGCTCATTTACACATTCACAATACATATTCCTTCACGTAAACACTTATACATTGAAGTGTTGTTTAGTTTTTAATTTTATATTAACTCAAATGCAGGTTCTAGGTTTTGTATTTTGAAATTTTTGTAGCCCTGAGAATTTTGCATGAAATTCTACAAAAACAAACGAAATGAAAGAGTTGTATTGCCCTTAAACGTACAACTTTTTTCATAAGCTGTAAAGTTGTTGCTGTTGAAAAATTTTAATGTTGAAAGTTGTAAATTACCCGCTTGACTCAAAATTAAAATGTATAAAAAGATGAAAATTACATGAACGCACAAAAATAAAATACTCAGTGTTTGTGGTTGTGTAGTCGCTGGTAGTGACAAAGTATCGTTGTTGCAGCTACTAACGGCGGGGAAAATGTTATTCTATTTGTACATGTATACATGTATGTATATTTATTTGCAATATCAGATGGTACATACCATTTGCAATAGTTAAACAAAATGTTACTCAAATTTTATATACGAATAGGCACTAGTTTCCAAACCAATTTATTATCTGAGAAAGGGGAATGAAAAAAAATCCTAAAAAAAATTTTAAATATTAAATTAAATTTGGGTGAATTCACAACGTGCCCGCAGTGTCGTATTGTTATAATTTTTGAAATTTTAAAAAAGATTTAAAAATTTTACAATAAACAATACAATACTTTTTATACATTTTAAAATTTTTGGGAAGTTATAACATTAACACAATACCACACTTAGGATTTCCTGTGAATACACAAGTTCTGAATTTTTATTTTTTTTTACTTTAACTTGATTTGTGTAGCAAAGTCTATCACTACATGAAACAACCATTGCTATTAAAAATTGGAGTTTATTTAATTGTTTTGTAAGTTTTATATAATCTCTATTTTGTTTCAAATTACCACTGCTATAGCAAAATAACACAAAAATGAGTTAAAAGTACTAGAAAACAGTTCTTCACTACTTACAATTTGGCATCTGACCTCCTTATTTTAGCATGGCTATGTAAATATTTACCACGCTCGCTCACATTTAGGGACTTAAATAAGTACTTACTTTTATAGCAATATACAAGTACTTGATTTTAATACCCTAAATAACCCAGTACTATTATGGACTTACAGAAATCGTTCGGTTCTTTTAAGGATAAAAATTCGGTTAGATTATTCTGCGATACGTTAGTTTAAAATTTAAAAATCAGTGAAAATCTATAAGTCATCACTGAAGTCATTAATGAAATGCTTTGCCGCTGTTGTCAAAATAATTATTACTTATACCCTATACGTGTTAAACTAAATGATAATAATATTAAAAAGTATCTGAATGCACGCAAAGAAAAAATATGGTTGTGGCAACCATAATCGAAGAGCAACATACTATGATTGAATTGTATGATTACCAGTTATCATTATTATGTTTAATTAAACTATCATTCAGTAATCATGTATATGACTACAATTGAAATCGACAATCTTTGCTTTTTACGGCAAATTATTTTCTTTTGCTGTAACAGACACATATTGATTGTACTTACCAATTTTATTGCAATTTTTTTACCAATATTTTTTACATTTTCTCGTTTATTTTAAAATTTTCTTTAATTTTTCAAAATTTTTGTTCCTTTTTTTGACATCTCAAACTTTAAAAATAATAAAAATTTATTCAGCAAGAAGAAGAACAGTTGAAATCAAATTATTATTAAAAAAAATCAAAGCTTGATTAAGTTGTAATCATACTGTTATCTCACCTATTATTTAAGAATTATTTGTACTTTTTAATGCTTTTGAATATAATGTTATTTTTGTCAGATTATTATTTTTAAAATCATACTATTTTTAAATGATAACCATTTTGAAATTTTTACGAAAAGTAAACATTAAATGATACAATTCAAACAAATGCTTAATTATCGTGACAAATTATATGATGAAATGAAACAAAAATAACTATTACTTGTTTTCGACAACCAAATATTGTTATAGAAACTATAATTTGACCGTCGCACAGTGTTGCGAAACCAGAATTTTATGGAAATCATATTGCCTAAACTGTAATTTTAATTGTATCGATGAGAAACTTCTACAGATTGGTCAGAATGAAATCCCAAACAGAATGAGTGAAAACAAAATTTACACCGAAAAAAATTGTTGGGTCAAATTTTCAACAAAAGTCAAAAATAAAAAAAAAATTGTTCGAAAAATTTAAAAAAAAATTTTTTCTTTTATTTCTGATAAATACCCTATGATTAGTTTTTAAAATAAATTATAGGGTGGTCCGAACAAGAATTATAAACGTAAAATTTTCATGATTTTTCGATATTTGTTGAATAACTATGAAATTTTATATAAAACCAAAATCTATTTCATTTCTTATTTGAAAGGTGGCAATAAAAGCTTTAATTTGATACCGGTTTGAAGTCAATAGCTTTAGTTTTAAGAGAGTTCTCATTTTTGTGGAGTGCTAGAATAGATGTAGAATAAAAAAATAAGTGATTCCGAGAATTTCCGTTCTATTTCTATGGAATATGGAATATGGCAGCTGATTTTTTCACAGTTCGTTGAAAACAAATTATGTAAGATTTCTGTAGTGGCTTGGAACTGGGACTATCTGGGACTTTTTAGATATTGCTTACCTAACCCAAATTTTAAGGAAAAATGGACCTTTAGTCGGGGTTTCGCTCTAAAAAAGGTGCATATGAAAACGTCTCAAATAATATTCCCTTTTTTTACAGAAGATACTTGTCCGAAGGCAGAAAATTTTATTCCGAATCAAAATATCTGTCACCAAAATCAAATGACATCATTTTGAATACAGCCCTGAAATCCCCTTTTTCGTGAAAATTTTGTATATTTGACTTCTAAAATCATTTAAAAATCAACGGGCCAACATAAAAATAAGCTTTATGTGTTTTTTGTTTACTTGGATTGTCTGTGACAAAATTGCATCATTAAAAATACTGAAAAAAAATAAAAAAGTTACTTTTCCACTAGCCGCAACACAGTGCGTCGTGATCATGTCGTGATCATGTCGTAACCATGGTTTTTCTTTGCGTGTGGCTACTAGCAAATTTCGCAACATACGATTTGTTTTACTAAAAATTTAACTCTTACTTACCTTAAAACAGCATCAATAGAGAGAGAGAGCAAACTGTTTTTCACACAATATTTTTTCTCAAAATACTTTTCAAACGCTTCTTATAAGCCGTTCAAGCAAGCTCTTTTTCCGCCTCCGAAAGAATTTAGAGTATTTAAGGCAGAATTATCAGCTATCTAGGAGGCATATAGGACGCTGAATGATAGGAATATTTCAGGTAAAGGTCAAGGCTGGGTCATCTTCTCGACGTTGCTTTAGTTTGGATCCCTGCTGGCCAGGGAGGGATCTGCTCTAGATATCTCCATTAAAAATGCAGTCACCATGCCAATAAGGACCGATAAAAGTTGTCGTGGGCTGAATACTAGACTTACGTGGCCCTCTTTTGATATGTACACCTACATTGTAACTAACGAGAAGAAGTCGGAGAGCCTTTACGAGGTTGCTGGCAGCACTGCCGGGCCATCTTACTGACAGGATATACAGGATCTTGGGAAAATATACACTTGATGACCTTTCTGAGAAATCGAAATTTTCGTAATATAAATATATATATTCGACCTATTTTACGTAAAAAAGGGTTTTTTTAAAAGAATATTGTTTTATATATTTTCTTTGGCATCTCTTAGTAGTGAGTTTTGAAGTGACTTTAGTTAGTCTAATGATATCTCTTTCCAGCTGTCTTAAACGGCGTGAATAAGTTACTGCGTATCGTCGATTTTTTTTTCTTCAATCACATTTCCTATTTATTAGAAACTTTAAGTTTATTGCGAACGCCACAACATTACACTGTTCTCTTTACTCTGATGTCAGTTCTTGAACTTAGCTTTTTCTTTTGGCACATTTGACAAAAGTCAGACTGTTTACAAGCACAATTCAGTGCTTTTTTAATCTCTTTAGTGACGTTTTCTTTCCTACGAAAAAATTAAATTTGCTTTTAAATATATATTGAGGTTATTATTTTTTGTAGTCAAATTTGGTTCCAAGTGCAGTTATAAAAAAATTACTAAATACGATTGACATAATGATATTTATAGATATTACCAAATATTCACTCAATTTTGAAAATATTAAATTTTACTATTTAACAGTTCTTAATTTGATACTAATTTTATCTCCAACTATTGTGCACAAACAAAAAAAAAAAGTTTACTAAAAACCATAAACGTTCAAAGTTTATCTTGTAATTGGAAATTAAAAACAAATTTAAAAAATGAATTTATTTATTTTAGGAAAAATATTGATGTTTAAATCGCAGCAGTTTACAAAGGAATAAAATATTTTCAATATTTATCAAACAAACAATTATAAAATTAAATCAAAGTTTCTATGATTGAAAACATATTTCAATAGTTTACGATCACTCTCTTTGTGGTTTCAGACAATTTTGTTTGTAATTGCACGACTGGAATAATTTAAGAATAAATAGAAAATTATTTGAAATCCATTTGATTGACCTAAAATTTTGTTTTAATCCATTTATACCGACTGTTGGTAAAAACTAATGAACTTCATCTCCTTTTTAGTTAGTATAAAATATTTGCAAAAAAGTTCTAATTGCTTCTGACTTTTAATAATAATCTATCTATCTATCTATCTTCCTTCTATGAGTGAGTAACGTGACTGACTGATTCACCTTCGCACAGCCAAAACGCAAAAAAAAGCTAGAGCTATCAAAGTTGGACAGTGCGTTTTTCTTTTGATATAAAGATCCACTAAGAAGGGTAATTTGGAAATTCAAAATTTAACGGGATAAAAACGTGAAAAATAGGTAACCTCATATCTGCTAAAGTAACGATGATACAAATTAACTTAAAAGGTATTATATTCTACTCAAAAATTAAACACACATGTAACAGGTATTCTTAAGAATTTTAAACACCTAAATAAAATGCAAAAACGGTTAAAAACATATTTTCGTACTTTTTTGGTACCATATGTAACTTCCAAACACAAAAATATAAAAAAAATTAAAATTATATCAGTTAATCTGCGCATAAATATCAATAAGATTCCGCCACTTTTTTATTGTTATCGTCTAATAGAAACAATTTTTTATAAAATTGTAATTTAGTAAAATTCGAAATACATCCATCAAAGGGTAGAAATGCAAAAAAAGAGTAGATTTATTCACTTTGAATCATGACTATTAAAAAATTTTTTTGTTAAATAGATATTTAAGCATCTTAAACTTTGAATTTGTAGACTGACATGAAAAATCCAGAAAGATACTTTTTCTTTTTGTATTTTCTACGTTTGTGAAACTGGAATTTTGAAATTAAACTGAAATTATAATGGGCGACTTTGTATTTTCTACATTTTACATTTTTAAATTAGAAACTTCAGATTCAAGGTGAGATTGAAAATGTTTAGTAGACCAAAGTACTTTTCGGCATTTTTATGGCTTGATAAAATAGAATTTTGAGTCAGAGACGATCAGATCGATCTGGGTTAGACTGAAAATGTTATGGGCAATCAAACGGTACATTTTTGCATTCTGTTTATTTTTTATTTTTTTTTTAGTTTCTGAATTTATGAATCTAAGATTTTGAAACTCGGAAGCATTGATCATGGCTGAGATAAGGGATACGTCTCCGATATGTCCTTCCAGCTCTTTATTTTTTCCTAAACAAAACTAATTAGAGAAAGAACTTTTCATAAATTTAACGAGAAATTATTAAGGAAAAAGGGACTTGAGTATTTAATGAACAGTAAGAACTGAGCTGAGGATATTTTTCTAGTTAAACTATAAAGTTCAAAGATGCAAACGAAAAGTTTGTGTGACTCATACGGTTATTTTGCTGTCGAAATCCCTTCATATATACACAGCAGAAATTCTAGTTGAATATTCTCTTTCTTTTTGGAGAATATCAGCTGCATTCTAACAAAAAAAAAAAAAAAAAAAAAAAACTAAAAAAAATAAAAGAATTTGTAAATTATATTTTTTAAATTTAAATATTAATTTTTAAGTACTTATTAGCAGTTCCCGATTTTTTTTTGATTTAGAAAAATAAATAAATGGTTTGAACATATGATTTTCAATTAAACATTTAGTTGAGTGTAGGCGTATCTTTACATCGAAATAGGAACCAAACGCATTGTGGTGTGGCTTTGGCAATCACTACTTAATAACAATAATTTTTCAACTGATAAATGTAAATGACTAGAACAAAATCAATCAAAATTTGAAATAGTTGGCATTTATCTTACCTTTTTAAATACAAAAGAATGTAACTTAAAACATTGTAATCTCGAACTATTAAATATGCATGTAGTAAGTAAGTAGTACATATACTTGTATATGGGCTGGGTATCTGTTTCTGGTGGTAATTATGATTTATTGTCAATTTGTGTTAAATTATTCACATAAGACCAATGGATTTTGTTTAGCACTAGAAAAGTGAAAAGTAACATAATAATAACATTAAGACTAATAATAACGTCAAGCCTTAAAACATACACATGTACGTACAACTTTTAACATTTTTCATTTTTATCACTCATAAATGTAGTCCATAAATTACTCTAAGCGGATGCCGGAAACAAAGCGTACACAAACATCCACATTAAATTATAAAAAAAATCATGTGTGAAAAAAAGCAACAGTAGGATACATATGTATGTAGAAGCAACATCAATCACACTAAAATATTGTTAATTTAAAAAATGATTTGTTTTTTTTGTCCTTTTTCGCTCACTAACACTTAAACACAAATAACGCCACAAATAAAATGTACATCGCAGTGTACCATTTTAGAAATATAACTGCAAAATTTATAGTTTTATTTATCCCCTTTGGGAGTTGTCATTTTAGTATTTTATTGCTCTAGGATGTCAATCAATATCCATTATTCAAATTGTTAATACAAATAATTTTAACACGTTAATTTAAGTCTTGATTGTAATGCGGTGCCAATTACAACATACGAACGCGATCCTGATTTATTAATTCTTACTGTAATCTCTATATCAAAAGCGTTCGTTCAATCGTTTATTGTTCCTATTGTTTATTTTATGTATTTTAGCTAATTATTTTAGAACTTTAACTTAATAGGAAGTTTTTTCCTTTTTAAAATTTTGTTTTATATAGATAAAAATTTGCTATTATTTTCGCTTATTTTTTTTTATTTTATATATGTAAACCTCGATACAATCGGTTCCTTGAATTTCAATAACAATCAAACTAAGCACGAAAACGCAAATAAGATTAAGATTTTAGGTTTTTCAATTTAAACCAATCAAAATATATTAAATAACAATCTGTTATCTCTTAGTATGTACCTCATACAGCCAAAAAAATTTGAGGGTCTGAAAATAGTAAAAACTAATGAATTTAAAGGAAATATCAACTACAACTCATCACTCACTTACAGTTGCAATACCACATGCTTTGTTAAAAATCAAATGAATTCATGCACAAAATGCAATTTCCTTAACACTCAAAATAAAACCTTAAAATAAATAATTTTCCACATCTCATTTTTGTTGCTCTGAAGTAGGTAGAAAGGGCCTTACCTGAATAATTGTAACTTTACAGGAGAAGGTAAACAAGTAATTGAAAACTTAAAATCTTAATGTTACTTTTTTTATATATTGCTATAATTAAATAATATAGAAGCAAGTTTCGTAAAAGCATAACTAGAATATAGTCTCCAGACTTGTCTAAGCAACTTTGTAGTAAATGGACAAATTCGGAGTAGTGAAAGTATAACATCTAGTAGTAGGAAAATATTTGTTTGTCTTATGACTTCTGAAGTTAACAAGGCTTTTAATGCTAGTGTGATAAGACTTGTAATCAATATGCCAACATATATGTATACATATCAACACATTTAAAATTTGGTTGCTTAATATCTCGCATTTCGATACAGCTTTCTTTTTGTTTTTTGGTCTTCATTTTGTATGTGAATTATGTGCCTGGCGCGCCATATTATATTATACCATTTTAGGCAAATTTAACGAATTGCAAAGTTTTCTGTGTTGTTTCTGCTGGTTACATGTCATTCCATCCTAAAATCTATTCTGTCTAAGATTTTGACACCTTTTGTTGTCAAAATCACTCAGTCTCTTTTTAACCGAACCTTTTGATATGAATTGCTTCTATGCTTGATTGATAGTCTGGCCATTGAAAAACAAGATAAAAACGGAAAAAAAAAGAAAAATTTGTTTCACTCCCTGCAATCTGTGTGAATGAACGTGTCTGTGAAAAATAAACTATACTACTGATTGCTTAACATTTAATCATTCATTCCTTTTTTAATTTCTATGTTTGCTAGCATAATGGTTAGGCAATTAGAAGGAATCTTGAGAGTTGTATAAGAAAAATTCGTCACTTGGTCGACCATTGCTAGACAGATTATATAATTATTTAAAATTATAAAATGGATTTCATTTACATATGTTAAATACAATTTAAAATATGAAACTTCAAACATCACAATTAATATGTTCAATAATTCATTCCAAATGTGTGCAACAATTTTTGTTTCTTAAAATTTCAATTCAATTAACTAACTGATCATGATGTTTGATGGACAAATATTGATAAGCAATCAGTCATGTCGTCGTTCGCAAATTATTGTGTTCTATATGTATAGGTTTTATATGTCACATAGAACACAATAATTTACGAACGACGATGTGGCAAATGTAATTATTTTCCACTTGACACAAAATGTTCATATGCACACACACAAATGCATTTTGTTTTTTTGCAATTGCATGGTATTGCATGTACGTAGGAATGTACATTATCAGTAGCATTTAGCAGTTTTTTACGTATTATCCTTTCGGAATATTTGTCCATAGTCTCCGACAAACATATAGATCTATACGACTGTGGTGCTTTGAAGAATTTCCCTAACCTAGGAATCAATATAAATTTTAGTTTTTTTTGTCATTTGATTTCAGTTTCCATCTTTTAGACTTTTTTTTATTAGATTAGCAAAAAACGCTGCACGTAGTAGTGCTTTATTGGTCAAACTGTCTGGGTCTAGAGCTCTATTGTTACCTATTTTTAAGCACAAGTAATTTTAACAACGTCCTGGCCGCAGCATCTGTATAGGATTTTCCATCTGAAAAATCCTTAAGGTGAAGCCATTGCAGCATAAGAATTAATACCAGCTCCTTTGCACTCAGCATTGATAAAGTTAATGTATTTCTAAGGTGACGCCACTTTTGTAGTAAGTTTTAACTCTTTTTACTCGTGCTACTGTTGTTGAACAATACTTATTCGTAAATGGCAAATCTTAAACTTAATAAATGACAATTCAGGTAAATAAGTTGTAACCCTGTACTACGTTTATGTATCAAATATATTCGAATTTCAATAATAATTTCTTAGATTTATTGTTTAGGGATATTGACTCAATCCTTCCAAAAAATCTGGAAGTATATCAATAACAGTATAACAAATGTTGTGGATCGTCAACAATCTTTTGAGAACTCATTTGTATTAAATGCAAACAATTAAGTATTTTAGAAGGTTACAAACCAACATTTAAATTAAATAAGAAAATTAATCCGAAGACTAAATGGTACATTGTTAGAAAGTAGTTAGTGTTTTTAACGAAAAATATTTGATATGACAACACCGAATCTAGACTTTAATAAATTAGTAAATACATATAGTATGTAAGAATATTCGAAGAAAGAAAACTTACTCTTGTGCAATGATATATTTTTCCTTCGTAAATTTCAAGCCATAAAAAATGATAAAAAACTTTCCTTTAGAATCCTTTCAGTATTAACTGTCTCATGGTATACCTTATCATAAATACATACATAACAAAAGAAACATTAACATTATATTCATTTTCAGTCAATTATTTTATTTTTATTATATTTTTAGTTATTAAAAAAAAAGAAAAAAAAACTTTTACTACTAAGTTAATTGTTAAAATAATAATTTTGCAAACCTTTTTTTTTTGTAATACACAGGCAGAGCATGTAATATAGAAGCTTAAGTAATAAAATCGGAAATGTCCACCTTTCTTGTTTAAAAGAAACAACAAAAAAAACAAAATAAAGGAAAAATACTATACTATTAAGGGAATTATGATACATTTACAAACGGTCGGCAGTAAGGATGACACAGTTTGGTAGAGGGTGACTTAAAAAGAAATCTCTTTAAGATAAACACGCACACAATTCCTAAAAAGGCTGAAGCCGTAAACGGTCGACATTTCATTCTACCGAACTCAGGCAGACAAGATAAATATTGGCCAAATTAAAGAAGAAATGTGAACATCCAGGGAATATAGAGAGCATGTATTAAAGTAGGGAAAGAAAACGTTTATTTTAATATATTTTTTTTCTTTTATACATATGGAAAAAGAATAGACAGCTGTTATGTCTATTATTAAATCATGACTTGAAATAAAAATTCACCCAGCAAAAGAAATTTGAATGATTTGAAGCATATTAATCGATCAGCATACTTATGTATGTATGTATGTTTGTATGTGTGTAAGCTGTTGGCAAATATTTGATTAGAAACGCTTTTCCTATATTAATTCTCAACGAGAATTTTATTTAATTTTTAGTTTGAATTAAGCCATTTTCAAATTAACCGAAATCTTTTTCAAAACAAAGGACTCTTTATTTAAAATAAACAAAACTTTATTCAAATATCTAAATAAAAAAAAATATATAAAAATATTATACATATTTATTTATAAATAATATTAAGTGAAATGAATGAGAAGCATGTCCATTCGCCGCTTTAGAAATTTGGTTGATCATATCCATAAAATAAGTTATCATTTTAGCTACTTTCACTTGATCGTTTTTTCTTAAACTTTGCATACATGACTATATAATTTCGTGATTAGAAAAGTGGGCAGTGTCACGCCCATAAAAAAGGTTTCATTTTCAGCTACTTGAACTTCACCGATTTTTCTGAAACTTTGAGCTGTCATGACTATATAATTTGGTAATTAGAAAAGTGGACAGTGCCACCCCCATTAAAAAAAAGTTATAATTTTTAACTATTTCCACGCATTCCAATGGTTCCCACCGATTTGCCTTTCACCATCAAGCGACTATAGTTTGCAGTTTGCCTTGCCTTCGCTATTACCATCAACAAAGCACAAGGACAATCTCTGCGTGTTGCAGGATTGAATTTGGAAAATCCATGCTTTTTACATGGCCATTTGAACGTCGCATGCTTCAGAGTGGAAACACCAAAAAATTTGTTCCTTTTTACAGCAAATGGAAAAACCAAAAATATTGTATATCCACACGCAAAGAAAAAATATGGTTGTGGTAACCATAATCGAAGAGCAACATACTATGACTGAATTGTATGATTATGGTTAAAAATAATAATGATTACCAGTTATCATTATTATGTTTAAAAAAAGTATCATTCAATAATCATGTATATGACTACAATTGAAATCGACAATCTTTGTTTTTTACGGCAAATTATTGTCTTTTGCTGTAACAGACACATATTGATTGTACTTACCAATTTTATTGCAATTTTTTTACCAATATTTTTTTACATTTTCATGTTTATTTGTAAATTTTCTTGAATTTTTTAAAATTTTTGTTCTTTTTTTTTGACATCTCAAACTTTTAAAATTATAAAATTTTATTCAGCAAGAAGAAGAACAGTTGAAATCAAATTATTATTAAAAAAAATCATAGCTTGATTAAGTTGTAATCATACTATTATCTCAGCTATTATTTAATGATTATTTTTAATTCTTAATGCTTTTGAATATAATGTTATTTTTGTTAAATTAATTTTTTTAAATCATACTATTTTTAAATGATAACCATTTTGAAATTTTTACGAAAAGTATTCATTAAATGATACAATTCAAACAAATGATTGATTATCGTGACAAAATACATGATGAAATGAAATAAAAATAACTATTACTTGTTTTCGACAAACAAATATTGTTTTAGAAAAAATAATATGACCGTCGTGGTTTTTGGTTTTTCTTTTCGTGCACTTGTATAACAATAAAAATCAATAAAGTATTGTTTTAAATATATTTAATTAAAATTCTGAATGCATTTTTATTCATTAAGGGGCGTAGCCACGCGCGCCAGGCTTGGCTAGTATATAAAATGCAATTAGTTTTGTTTTTGTGCAATTAAGATACCGTTAAAAGAAAAAAAAAATTCAAATTTAAAATATTTTTTGTGAATATATTAATTGTTAAAGATTAAATATGCGATTTGATATGGGCTTATTCTTTTCTTCTCTCTAATATTTTACTTGGTTCACTAGCAAGATACAGATATTGAAATCGATCAATTGCTATTCTGTCGGAAAAAGAGGAAGTAAAAAAATATCACTGAAAACTAATTTTATCACACCCATCGAAAAAACTAAAGAAGAGCAACAGTTTTTTCTTGCTATTAGAAAATTTAAAAAAAAATTACAATACAAAATATTAAAAAAAATCTTCAATACTGACGATAGGTCTTCAGTAATTCTTGTACTGATGATGGAGACCATAAAAATAACAATAATGGTGATTGTAGTCGTGATTATTGCTGTTGTAGTAGCAGCACCATGCAAAATAGTTTAATGATTTGTCCCTTAAGTTATGTGCATATTAGGCAAATATTTGACGACACAGACACAACCGCTAAAATGTATTACTTTCTGGCCTAAAAAAAAAGGTTTTTTAATGACAATTTTTGTTATATTAAACCAATTGCAATATTAATTCTTTGTAATATGTTTTGTATATGTTTGTTGCAAGGAAAACCACTTAAAATTAATAATTATTTATCAGAAATAGTTGCTACGATTACCTCGTCAAATATTTGTCTATTTGCTTTACACATACAAACAAACATTAACATTCTCATGAATACTGGTAGCCACAGGACTACTGTCATCAGTACCAACGTTATAATTGCGATTATTTTCTCTTTCATAACAAAGAAGCAGATGTTGTTAATGGTCTTTGTCATTCTGTAAAATATTTGAGCAAAAGAAACACAAGACAAAAAAATAAATAAAAAAATAAAAAAGTGAATAAAACACGATAAAAGAAACTAACGATTATTTGCATACAACTTTGGAATTTCTTTTTTATTACCCTTAAAATAAGCAATAAAATTTTATTTTTCTTCACTTCTTTATTGCTAAGCAGCCTGAAAGTAGTTTAAATGTTTTTATAATTTCATTAGCCTAAAAGTAGATTTTGACTTTTTATCACGTTCCTTTTATTTTCATGAAAGCACATTTGTATTTTACTAAAGTATGTCATCTTTAAACAGTAACCAATTTATATATTTTTTTACATACATATGTACATATATTTTAATTAAAGTTCCTTTCATTGCATTGTGTGTTGTTACTTTTCATCAATTAAAACACACACCTCAAAACGCCATAATATTTAAATGTCATAAAAATATTTTTAATCTATGACCGGAACTAAGAACGTGTTATTTGTTAAGTTTGAAGCTATTTTTAATTTAGTGAAATTCAAGGAAAAAAAATTAATTTATTTCTTAATGAAAATTTGGCATAAAATGTCAAAATAAAACATAAACTTTAGATAAAATAAAAATGTTCTTTATGTTTTGAGTGATTTTTTTTATACAATATAGACTTTTGACTCGGCTATCATTGTGTTGGTTGAAATCAATTTTTAGAATTGATCTTAGATCTTGGTACCATTCTTTTGGAAATATCCGGAAATGAATCGCTTTTGAAATTCAGCTCAATCCTCTTTTTTTTCTATATACATAAATTAATATTTTCGAGTTCTAGACACGTTTGCTACTATTTATAATATTATATGCCACTAGAGCAATTCGTAAAAATTTTTTGCCAAATCGGTCACTAATCGACAAATTTATAGATAGAAATAATTTGGAAAATATATGTGTATTTTTTATACATCAAGTTACAAAAGCTCCTAATTAATTTAAAAAAAGACAGAAAATTACAAGACGTAGTCTTAAAAATGATTTTTGAGAAAAACTGAAAAATCGGTTTAAAGCTATTTGAGACGTAAGCTAAAGAAAAGTAGCCGGGTCCACGCCCATTAAAAGGTTATAATTTTGAAGTATTTGCACTGGACCGATTTTTCTGAAACTTTGCACACATATTGAACTCTCATGATTATACAATTTCGTAATTAGAAAAGTGGGCAGTGTCACGCCCATACAAAAAATTTATTATTTTCAGCTACTTGAACTTCACCGATTTTTCTGAAACTTTGCACGCATATTAAGCTGTCATGACTATACAGTTTCGTGATTATAAAAGTGGGCAGTGTCACGCCCATTAAAAAAAATTATAATTTTTAGCTTCTTGCACTTGATATTCAATTAAAATTCAGAATGCATTTTTATTCATTAAGGGGCGTAGCAACGCGCGCCGGGCTTGGCTAGTATGAAATAAAAAAAAAAATTGAAATCTTTAAACATATGTGTGTGTGTGTACATGTATAAGAAATTATAAAATGCTTAATAAAATTAAATTAAAGCCGTAGTTGCAACAAATAACGAGAATCTATAGTAAAACCGATTTGGAGACAGCACTTTTTAATAGATTATTCTGAAGTAAAAGAAAAGGGGCGTAGCAACGCGCGCCGGGATTTTCTAGTACACTATAAAAAATGTAAATCCATGATGGCGGTCACCAGAAAATGGCGTTAGAATCAAATATAGTAAATGTAGCCACTTCAACCTCCTAAATATTGGTATCAACAAAACAGCTCGATCAGTAAAGTAAATTATGAAACAAATGAAGTTTAAGATGACGTTAACAAATTTAAAAATGTATAAAATAACTCATAATTTTTACTTCGTTGCTTTAACAATGGTGTGTCAGTATTTGCAAAATTTTAATACAAGATCCATTAAATTGCAATTTATTTATTTATTTTAAAACTTAAAATCTCTGCGGGTATAATATACATATGTAAATCTTCTATAATTTCAGATGTTGTGAACTTAACATGACACTTACAAATTCAACTACGTTTCGCTTGAATTAATATTAAAAGGAAAACAAAGGATAAAGGAAAAAGACTGTTTTATCGAAAAAAGTTAAAACAGAATATTCGTACATTTTAAGTGTAAATTTTTATATACTGAATTTGTTTCTAAAGCCTAAACTAAATTTTTTTTTCTTTTTGGAATTAACAAACATTTTTCGAGTTTTAAGCTCTTTAAAATTTTAATACACAACGATCGCTTACCTCTCACAGGACAAACAACTCTAATTAACTTTTTTTTTTTATAAAATATTGTTTTTATTGCAATATTAATACATAAATTTAATTTACAACCCTAGATGTATTTTCTATTGGTAGTATTTTTGTATGTGTTTACAGTATTGTATGCTTGTTGTTGATAATTTCCATGGAAACATTTTGTTTCACAATACAATTTCATTGCATATATTTTTGAAGTGTTGTATTGGATCATGCAGTGATGGAAAATAATTTTTTGGAGAATTTTTAAATAATTTTTGTTGTATTTTTTTGGTTCCAAAATAATAAATACATAATTTAACCTCAATGTTTTGTTGGTTTTTTTATCTTTGCTAAAATTTTTTACAAAAAAATGTTTTAAATATTTTTTGTAGCTCTGCAGAAGCAAGATTTTATAAACTTTCCCATTCCTGATTTTTATTTACCAGACGTTTAATAATAATTGACATTTAATAATACAATGATATAATCGATACAACAGAAATTCTGTTCACAATTAAATAACCTAAGACAATGCAGAATACAATACGAGGTTGTAATCTGAACAATTAATAATTAACTTAATCCACATTTTAATTCCTATTTACATATGAGTGTTAACTTAAGTCTAATTTAGATTTTATTTTATAATTTGGCAACCTTGAAATTATGAACAATTCACACCTTTTAGCATAGGTACTTTCATGATGCTTCTGTTTAGAAAATTTTTCATCTGGTATAACAGTATAAAACACTGATTATTGTTTGCAATAAAAGAATCCCACTTTATCTAGAGTAAATAAGCAAACGTGTAAAGCTAACAAAGCATAAGCCTGAATTTTGTAGGCATGGCAGACTTCATTTGTTTACGAGACAAACGAATTTCAATAGTAATGTTTTTATATGGTTCTTTCTTACGTGCTGCTACCGTTTTCAACAGTGCTTATTAATTGCAATTGAATTGAGACATCGAATATAAAAGCATGCCTTCTAGAAGCACTGTCAGTACAGTGCAGGTCAGTACTTTTCTAACCAATTATATAAAGAAAATTTTGAGAATATACATATAACTCTTTCCCTTTGTAGAAATATGTTTTCGATCAATATATAATTTGAAATGTTTGTCTTTCTTTTGAATTTATATTTTAGACTTAAGTGCTATTACAGAAAACATTTGCGTAAAATATTTGTTTGTCTTTAAAAATTGCTTTAAGAAAACAACATACACATTATTAAAAAACAAGTATTATACATAAAACAGCTGCCTATTAGTTATTCTTTCAAGTCATTACAGACATATTTTTATTTAAAAACATTTGCTTGACATAATCGTATTGTATAACATTATTTTTGGTCGTACTTGTTCACCAAATATTTGCAATAAGTTATTTTCTCGTTCTTGTTCGATTTTCTCTTCCACACCATATTTGTGTGAAACTTTTTTATGAAAAAATATAAAAGAAACTTTTATTCTTGTATTAAATGATTTGGAAATAATTATTGATTAAAAATAAAATTGTTTAAAAATACTTCCCCCTTTTCTTGCACAGAAAGACGTCTGTATACACATACTACTGTAGCCCAGCCACTCGTATTTACGTAAATATACTACATACACATAAATGTAGAATGAAACAGAATTTAAGGTTTTCGTTACATTTTTGTGTTTGTATGGATGTATGTATTACATTCTATATTTATATGAATGTTTTTGTTCTTGCTTGTATGTACATAAGTATGTGTGTTTGGGCATGTAGGTAGCTATGAAACGTTGTGTAGTTAATATACATACATAAATAAATGGTCTAAAAAGATGGCGCCTTTTTAATCATTCGCATAGAAAAGAACTCATCGCAACGGCCTTTTATCATGTTACCAAATACCTACAAGGACAAAGACTAAGTTTTTGAGTTTAAAAAAGCATGTGTTGTTCTGTTTTCAAACTACATCGATTACAAACTCACATTAAATGTTAGCGTATGTGTGTATTTATGTGTTACAAATATCCACCGATAACAAGATAAACAAAATGGAGTAATTGAACAAATAAAAGGAAAATCACTTCTATTTCATAAAAATAAATTTAACATTCAATTTTCAATAAATTTGCATATTTTTTATAACCAGAAAAATTGTTGCTTTTATTTGCTAAATGCAAAAAAAAATTCTACGATTTGACGAAATTAATAGTTGAGTTTCCACGTTTATAAACACTCACACCACTTGCGCTCATTTGCAACAACAGTGTCATAACTAGGATGATAGACATCGGTGATTGATTACAACTTTTAGAAAGCCCGACACTATATAATTATTTAGACGGCCACATATACCGGGCTCCTAAATTCCATATTCAGAAATCTTTACTCTCTAGATAAATTCATTACATTAAAGCAGAATTCTCTCCACATACTTTATTTCCGAAGATGTAAAGCTCTCTTCAGCTCCTCATATCCCCTCTTTGTAATCGTCCTAAAAGTTAAGGTCGCTTTTTCTCATATAACGATTAAAAGATCTCTTAATGTCCCTTTTCATGAATTTCAATTTCTGCTTAACCATGGTGTAGGGTTCTCATCATCCACGCATTTTTAAAAGCAAGCTTAAGAGCGGTTTCATCCACTCTACTTCTCGCTCAACTTTTTCCGTTTTCCACCGAGCTCAAATTTGAACCCTTCCCAAATGCCCCAAGTTATGCTACTCGTATTTGATACTATCCGTATTTAAGCCCCCATCGCTTCAAGATCATTTACCTGCGCGCAGTGATGTTATTGTAGTTGACATCAAAAAATGGCTATTTTATGATAACTACTTATTACAATTAGCAAGTTTATTCATTACATTGATGATATTCTGTCATTCAATTGATTCCGCTTGATGAGTGTCATTTTATTAATGACAAAATTGTAATAATTTCAATGATATAATGCTGTTGTAAAGGCTGACGTCGCAATAATAGAGTCACTGGGTCAAAACGAAGACACATGTCGTATTATTGATGTCAAATAACATTATGTACTTACTTATATATATATACTTACTTTCTATTTAAGTAACAATTTCGTGTTAAAATGCCAAATCGTAAATAAAAATACTACTTATAAATATTACAGCAATTCAAATCATTACTTATTAAGGAAAGTTTTGCTGGGTGTTTTTAAAATGTTATCACTACTGTATGGTAGCATATTTTACTTTAGAACTTATTTAGTACCTGTTAAATACCCAATTCTTTATCGATTGATCAAAATAATATCCTTAAAATAAATAATAAAAACATATTGACTAATTATACGGAAGTTGCAAAATTAGATTTTTTGTGAAAGATATTTAGAAAAAAGAGGCACTTGTATCTTTTAAGTTTATATCTTAGTAATGCCATTTTTTTTAAACGTTTGTAAATAGTATAGTATATGTTGCAGGAGCTGAAAAAAGTTTATTTAAGCCAACACATACACTGATAGATGGACATCGCTATATCGACTTCCTATGTGCGTATGTATGTATTTATAAGAAACTACATTTCAAAAGTTTCACAGTTGTCTAGGTTATCGAACTCATAGATATGTCTATCTAGATACACATACATACGTGCATAAATTCATATACTATGTTTATAAAAGAAACAAAAATGACACGTGAGTGTAAAAGGATATATATGAGTTTGTCATTCCGTTTATAATTTTTAAAATATTCGTTTTAGACCCAATAGTATATCGGATATTCTTTCAAGAATTTTGCTCTTGAAAATCAGTTATATGGGTACATTACGAACTGAAGTAAAAACGAAAGAACACGAGCTTTTGTAGCTCTGATGGAACTACTTGCAACGTTTGCTACGTTTATATAAAAAGTACATTCCTTGAATATAGCGCTATTACTTGTTTCCTGTTAGGATTCTGTTTGTGGAAAGAGCGACGCGGAATTGGAACTTGGAATTTTCCACGAGTGTAGTGTCAACCACTTTAAATGTTTTTCGGTCAGAAGTCTGACAGAGTTGGGAAAAATTCTTAATGCTTGCAGGCGTTTGACGGATGTCGGACAATTTTGCTTGCTGTACAATAATCATTCACATAAAAATACTTTAGTATGTATATGTGCACACATACAAGTTCATGTGTGCATGTGTATACAATATTCAGAAATTTATCAATAAACATTTATGTTTGTTTTATCCTTACATATATTTTCATTTATTTATGCATACATACATACATGCATGCAAACGTTTGTGTATTCATAAAATATGAGCGTAAATATATGTGTGTGTGTGGGTATTACTTGTATTTATATTTTTTGTAAACGCAAAATATAATGTACAATCAAATGTAAAGTAATAAATATATGTTAACTAGTGCAATAAGCCGTATAAAAATCATGCACCAAGCTTAATGCTAAAGCTGCCATATAAATCGACTTAAAAAATCATAAAAAAATAACAGTTGAATTAACAACAAAAATGTTAAAATGAGCAAGTTGAGCAAATGAGCATATGAGACTTTTTACACATAATAAATGTAATCACATAGAGCCAAACATTTACTAAGAAATAAAACAGAGCACAATCGAAGGTGCAAGCATGGTAAATGAAAAGAAGAAATTTAAATTTATATAAGAGTATAATAAAAATAGAAACGAACAAAGAAATGTTTAACAAACTTGTTTCTGATTACCACAAAACAAAATTGTAACGAATATAAACTTGATGTATTAGAAAGAATAAAAAAACAATATACAAGCATAAACAAAAAAGTTACCCAGCAAAAAAATTTTGAACTAGTTCAATGTGAATAACATTTTCCTTCACTTCTAATTGATAAGTGCAAGAGGAGACATGAAGAATGCCTACTCCAAGTCCAAAATAGTTAACCAATACTGATGAAGTAAATTTCATTAATTAATATAAACACATAATCTCCAATGACACATTAATGTTAAAATTATGAATGTTTCCCCTGAATTGAACCACTTCATCATGGGTTAAACTCATGCATTCATTATTTCTTTTGCATGTTTTTTTTTTTGCTGGGTATGTAAGAAGAATTTTGTAGGTACATCCGCAATTACATTATTGTAAACACATATACTTATTAAATATATATATATATATATTATCAAATTATCAAAAAAAAAAAACACCTAAATTTGAAAGTGAACCTTAAATTTTTATTATCGGTTTAAATGACAATATATTGCATTTACTGTTTGAAAATTATATGGTGTAAATGTTGGCCGCGAGTACGTTTGAGCTAGTCCATTCAAAAAATCTAATATTGGGCGACTCGCTCAACCATATCGACTGGTATCTCGCGATTAACACGATTAATATTATCTTACAAAGCGTTAATTGCACCTGGCATATTCCTTAAGACCTCAGGCTTTACATATCCCAAAATATAAAAAAATTGTCCAAAGGTGTGATATCGCACGATCTAGGTGATCAATTTTTCGTATCAAAACGTTAAATGAAGTGCTTATCAAAATGATTTTATGATAAGTCCATTGTTTCACGAGCTGTATGGCTCGTAGCGCCCTCTAGTTGAAAGCAGAGCTCTCCGAGACCATGCGCTTGACCATGTAGTCTAATATTATCTGCAGGGTATATATACATACGCATGTACTAGTTAATAATTATACGTTTACAAGTATTCTGTCGGTTACAATAATCCATTTTCAATTGAGTTTAATTGAAAAATATTTTTCATGTTATAAATTAATCGTTCGTTTTCTTTGTTACTACCACTACTGCTGCAATGTAGCTTAGTTACATTACGAATGCTGCAGCTACTTGCCGCAACCACGACAACGACAACTGTGAAAAATTTTTAAGCCAATATAAAATTACTTCACAGTGGGACAAAAGAAATTTAATTTAATAATTATTTTAAAGTACAAAGTTAAGAAAGTTGAATCCCAATTATTGAAAAAATCAGCAGAGTTGTATAATATTTACCTGGAACAGTATCAATGGAAAACATTTGTATCAATGAAAATAATTTTTTGAAAAAATATTAAGTTTTAAGTGAAAATATTTTTAACATGTTTTTTCAGAACATTTAAATTTTTTTTATATTATCATGTATGTTTGCATGAATATAGATGTACGATTTAGAATTTTCGAGTACAATATTCTTTGTACTTCCCCCATATTCTCTCTAGCTCACACACCAACAAGATGAACTTTAATTTGAACGTGTAAGAGCTGTGTTATCATGCCATTTTTAAGTATTTATGTAAAATTGATTCGATTTTGGCTTGTTATATTAGATCTCTTTCTTTTTAAATATAAAAGTTCGAGTCAGCTTCTTATATTTTTTGTTGCAGTTAAGCTTTAAACTCTTTTTCTCAATATTAAACGTTAGTCACTTTAATCCCTTGTGCTCAGAACCCCTAATATGTTTTGCAAATTTTAACCCACAGTGCAGGACTTTAAAAGGATAAACAAAAGAGAAATAAATATATTTTATAAAAACATACATCAACAAACGTTAATTTTTTCATATGTAGGTGTACATTTGCTAATGTGAAAAATTATATATAAATTGAAAGCATAAGAAACCGTAAATAAGTAAACAAGTAAATGAATGAAAGTGAAACATAAAATAAATATATTCTTTAAAGTTGTATATAAAATTTCCTAATTATAGCCTAAAGAGCAAGTGATTACGATTGGAAGCAGTTGTGCTAGATTTAAGTAATTGACACCAAACGAAAGAGAAAAAATTGAGCTATGCCCAATTAAAACCTCAAACTGCATTTTTTTTTACTAACTTCAAAGATGTATGAACTTGTGTGTGCAATATTGTTTATTCATTCAATACCGACCATTAAACAATAAAATTCGGTGTAATTTTTTTCCAATAATGTACTTAAATCGCAACGAAAATGTACGAAATAAGAACCCTACAAGCAATTTCTGTTCTCAATAAAACTTTATCAATAAGAGATAATGTTTAAGCTTTGTATATTAAAATTAAACCTAAAACTAATTAAAATTTATTGCTTCTTAACCTAAAAACTTTTATTTATTTAACTTTTATTTTGTAGGTTTTTTTAACATTTTACTTGTTACATTTACATGCAAATATTTAATACAATATATTTCTAGATACGCTTTGAAAACTTTAGAAAACGGTAATTACAAAATTTGAGATACATATTAGATACGATTATATATCTAGTTTTATACATCTGCTTTGGTAGAGTGTAAGAATTAAGAAATAAATTCATAAAAATTATATTTTTTTTCATTATAAGAATTTGTTAGACAAAAAATATAACACGTAATAAAAGTAAGAGCCGTAATTTTTAGTTGTTTTTAAGTTTTATTAGTTGTTATTAACAATATACTTTTTCAATAAAACAAACAATTTTTAACAACTTATATCTTCAGTTTTAAGTAGATATAATAAATAAAAAAAAACTAACAAAAAATTTTTTTTGAAAAATTCCAAACGCTGTATTGTACACATGTATTAGCATTTGCGTAACTAGAGTATTCTGGGGAGGCAATGCCCCCACAAGAGTCACTTTTACCAAACATCTGAACTTAAAAATTATGAAATTAACTCATTTTAAGATTTTTTAGACCTATTGATAAATTGGAATTCAAAAGAAATTAGTATTTTGGCAGTTGACTTAATGCAAAAGATGTCATAATTGTTATTCTAACATTTCATGTTTTACATAAGATGCATGGATGATGCTTCTTAATATTTCGAAAAAATTTTTTGAAAGTTTTATCTATATTTTATACATATCAAAATAATATATTTGTTATATTTTTCATCTCTAATATATGATTTTATCAAGATTTCATTGATTTCAATATATGTAGATACTTATATAAGGATTTAAAATACATATGTATTCTTTATGGGGTCGCATATTAATAATGTTAAAATTTCAAATAGAAAATCAAACTTATATGTATATATCATTTTATAATATCGTATGAAGAGTATCAACATTTTATAACATATTTGCTCTTATGCAAAAAAGAGTATTTTATTCGCTTTAAATCATGTCTATTGAAATACATATATTATTGTACATATATTATATTTTAAAAATAATTTAAAACAAGTAAGAGTGCTATATTCGGCCGTTCCGAATCTGATAATACCCTTCACCGTCATGTACATAGGTACAATGACTACATCGTTGCTTAGCCTAAATTTTAGATTTCATGCAATACGATATTTTCTTTATTATTTCTGACACCATCTTCGATTCTGAATTTTTACGTAGTTAACTGTATTCTACTAGTCAAGTCCTTTCATTTGATACCGATATTGCTGGGGTTAAAAAACTTCGCTCTTACATTTTGTTTCAGACGCCATCTTGGATTTTATACTTTTTTGTAGTTTATTACATTGTACTAGTTGAGCCGTTTTTTTGATACTAATATAAAGGGGACAAAGTCGTTTCTACTATATGTGTTTCATATATTCGCCATTTAATCTATGACGCCATCTTAATTTTTATTTTTTTTTTCATATCTAACTATATTTTAATACTTAAGCCATTTCATTTGATCCCCATATTGGATCTCTTAGTTATATAGAAACTGAAAAATATTTATTTTCGTTTGTAAATTTTAGAAAAAACACCGAAGCAGTGATCCTTTGCTGCTTATATCTCAGTTGGTTTCAAACTGATTTCTTAGTTTTTTGTTAAAAATTATTTCTGAGATTACAGCTTAAATTTAGTGTCTTAAGCGTGTTAAAAAATTATTAAGGAGTTTAAACAGTTTTGATATATATATTTAAAAAAAATATACATATATTTTTTTAAATAATTTTTGCTTATAATTTTTGCGATTAGTTACCAATTTGTCCAAAAATTAGTATGAGTATCTACAGAGGCAAATCAAATTTTTTAATAGTAAAAACGATTGCTATAAATTATCTTAGAGTTTGAAAACTTTAATTTTTGTGGTAAAAATATGCGGCAGTCATGTTTATTTGCTTATATCTAAGATAGTTATACGGCGATTATACTGATTTCCAATACCAATTTGCTCCCAAATATTTCTGATATTTGGATATCTTACACGCGCTATAAAAGTAAGCAAAATTGGTGGTGGGTATCAAAAATTCGGCACAGCCGGATATAGTGCTCTAACTTGTGTTCTTTCAAATTAATGACTATTGATTTTTATATTTTTATTTTTTTTAATAGTTTAAATAAGAATGGTACTATTAATTCAAGCTGAGTTTAAAAATTGTAGAAAAAAAATTACTTTCCCTGCTTTTTATTCCCTTCACCTGTGCTCCAAACATTGTAACATTTCCATCCCCATTAATTATGAAAGCTTACTCTACGTCTTGACGAGCCATCGATGTGTTTAGACTAGAACAAAACGTCGGCAGAGCAACTGTCACAAAATTGTTCATGTTCTTTGATATGGAGAAAACGTACAAAGAGTATTTTGTTGGTATTTTTATGTGTCGTCTCTTTCTTTCATATTCAAAATGCCTTTTAATATCAGACATCGTTGTTCATACAAATGTTCTGACAACGCTGTTTGAACAAGAACAAAACATCGACAACAGCGGTCCACACCAGGCAAATTCATGTGCGCACAAAAAATTGTTCGTTGTTCAAACAAATCGATGGCTGGTGTAGACCGTAGGTTAGGAATAGGTGATTGAGCAATGTCCGTCTATCCGTATGACTGTTGTTAGTTAAATCAACTTTTATTAGCAAGCACATGCTGCTCAGAAAAAGCGCTTGACCAGTGGAATACAGTTAACTATGAAAAAGTGTGATATACAATATGTCGTCTAAAACAAAATGACGTAAAAGATTTTTTCTTAACCCCTTGACCCCATACTTGAATAGTAGAATGCAGATAACTAGTTTGAAATATAAATATTAAAACATTAATTAAATAGAAAGATAATAATAAAAGTTAATCAAAAAGGAGTAAATAGTCACCAGCTATATTATCACAGTAATTGTCATTTAAAAAAAAAAACTTTCATAATATAATGAAAAATTATATGGTATTTAAAACAAGTAGGAGTGCTATATTCGGCCGTGCCAAATCTGAAAATACCCTTCACCATCATGTACATATGTACATAGGTACGATCCCACATCGTAGCTTAACCTATATTTAATTTTATACGCCATTTTTCCTTATTTCCGACGCCATTCTTGATTTTGAATTTTTACGTAGTTAACTGAATTATACTAGTCAAGCCCTTTCATTTGATACCCATATTGATGGGGTTAAAAAATTTGATCGGCTATTTTGTTTTAGACGCCATATTGGATTTTACATTTTTTTAATAATTTACTATATTCTACTGGTCAAGACCTTTCATTTGATACGAATATTAAGGGGGTTCAAGAAGTTACATTTTAAAATACCAGATTTGACCCACATATAAACTTATTGTCGCCCATTTTGTAGTGGCGGTAAACATGAATTTTCATTTTTTTATAGTTCTTGTATTACGCAAGTCAAGTCTTTTCAAATGATACCAATATTGACTCTCTCGGTTGTCTAGAAGCTGAGAAAAATTGATTTTTGTTTCTAAATTTTTGGAATATATATTTTTTTAAAAAATGTTTGCCTATAACTTTACCGATTAGAGCCCGCTTTATCCAAAATATTTCTCGAATATCTCTAGAGGCATATTATATCTATAAATAGTAGCAAAGGTACATATAAATTATTCTATGGCTGAAAAATATTTATTATGTTTAATTTTAATTTTGGTGGTAAAAATATGGGAAAAACAGAGACAGTCGTGTGTATTTGCTCATATCTCAGAAAAATGTGGGGGATTGTGCTGAATTTTAATAGCGATTCATTTCCGGATATATCCAACAGATTGATATAATATACAGATCTAAGGACATATAGTTGCTTCTAAACGTTGATTTCAACCAACTCACGGACAGACAGACGGTCAGGGCCTAATAGACTCCTCTATTCATAAACTTTCAGAAAATATATACTGAAATGAAAATTGTAGAAATTACAAACCGAATGACTAAGCTATATATACCCTTATGGACCACAGGTAAAGGATATAAAAACGAACTTAAGTATTGAATAGAGAGTAAAAACCGCAATAGCGTTGTAGCAAGTTATTGCACGTAAAATATTTGAAGGGCATATCTAATTTATACCACCGATGAATCTATAAATTTTGACATTAATTAATCAGTGCACATATTTGTTTATTTATGTATATGCGTATGCTTGTGTTTTTTGAGATTGATAGTATGTGTATGTATGTTGGAATGACATGCATTTGTTTAATGTTACATATTTTACAAATATTACATGCATTCCGTTAGTATTGATTATAGCATAGTAATTAATTTTGACAAAACAGAAAAAAAAATGGACAGCAATCCAATAAATAGTTTAAAAATAATCTATTATTAAAACCATCCAAATTGTTTTTGATTTTGATACTATAAGAGCAAATGTCAATATGTTTATTTAAGGTCACTTCCAGCGTTGCCACAACCAAAAAAAATTTACAACCAAATTTTTTTAGAAATGAGGAAAAAAATAACCAAAATTAAAAATTATTTTGATTTAATTAAATTTGTTTTTTTAACTTATTTTATATTTTAATGCAAAAAACTAAATAGAATTAAAATTATATAAAAAGCGATTTTTTTAGAGATCGACAAACTTAAAATTTATACAATGTTGAGAAAACAAAATTTTTGAAGTTTTTAAAACATAGTTTTGGCAGACCAGACATAATGGGATTAATTTTGATTTTTGCGCAATTCTTTTGATTGCATAACATTGTTAATTGTTTGGAACTCAAGCTTATTTCTAAATTTGCTTTTTATCACACATGCAAAGAAAGACATCTAGTTTTGAACAAAATAAATTAGTTTTTGGAAACACTTTTCGTTCATTGCCTTTTTATATTTTTACACTTTATCCCAAAACTCAACAATACTTATATCACTGTCTAAAATAATATTTGAAAAGCATAATAGTTTCCAGTGGCATAAAATTTTTTCTTCATTACAACCTGTTAAATTTGGGAATGATAATAACAAAGGTTTCAAACTTATCTCTGAACCACTTAAAACTTTATTTGGTGTAATTATCTCAAGATTTTTAAGATCTTTTCTTAAAAAATCGAAGCGCTTCAGAATTTCCTTTAAAAGTTCAATGTAAAACTTTTGTAAATATTTTTTAATTAATTAAAAATACCTAATGTAGGTATATACATATTAAGGTTTGAGTGAAAAGTAACCAAATTAAAAAAAAACAAGTAAGAGCACTATATTCGGCTGTGCCGAATCTTTTATACCCACCACCAATTTTGTGTACATTTAAAGCACAATATTTATTATTTTGTTAATCGCTATGGAATAATCTCTTTATAATAAAATATGTATCACTTTCTTTGTAGAGTGTGATTAAATTTTAAGGGCCCATGTTGAAGGTGAACTACACCTAGTATTTAAACTTGTTTTCTGCATTTCACTTGACATTTCTCAATTTCAAACTTACTCAATTTGATCCGTGGAAAGATACGCAAATAAGCAACGCTTTAAAGTTATTCAGGTTTTTTATAAAAATGGGCGTTCAAATCAAAATGCATTTTGTGCACTTCGTTATTCTTTTGATCAACATAATCGTTCAAATTCGTCCACAATCGGGAGAATTGTAAAAAATATTTAAATTTCTGCAAAACAGGTCTGTATAAAATGTTAGAAAATCTGTGAATGCCTTCTTAGTTCGTTGAATGGGAACCACTGCTGGTTTTTGCGATAGTGTGGCAAAAGAGCAGTCAACCTCGCCTCATCATCATGCCCAACAATTGAGCATCAACATTGTCATTGAAAATTTGGACCATCAGATAGAGGAGTGGCGCCAAGGATGGGGGGCCAGTTGGCCGATATTTTGCTAAATACATAATTGAACCATACAAATATTATCATTATTAAAAGAAATGATAATAATTTCTTACATAATTTGTGTTTTATTTAAAATCAACATCGGCCCTTAAAATGTAACTATCCTTTATAACTTCGATATGCTACTAAAATGCTTTTGTAAATGTATTCTTTCAATGAAAGTGGGCATTAAAGTAGGCGTGTCAATAAAGTTTTTGCTAATAAATACAACTTAGATTTCTCAATATGGTCCTTTATTTTCCCAAGAACTTTGTCAATAGAGAAATTACATGAATTTAAGATAAACCGTCATATGGGAGGTAGTCGTTAAAGTGGGTGTGTCACCTAAACTTTTTGGCACACCAATATCATTGATTAGAAGGATATACGTAGCAAATTTGATCATCATACCTCTAATGTTGGCGGTTTTATGAGCTTTGAAATTTCATTAACGGTTTATAACGTGGAAACTGGGCGTTATAGTAGGCGTGTCAAAGTTATTTTTGCGAATAAGTACAACTTAGGTGTTTCAATATAGCCCTTTGTTATTCCAAAATCTTTATTAATAGAGAAATTATATGAATTTTAGTTAAAACGTTATATGGGAGGTAGGCGTTAAAGTGGGCGTGGCACCTTAATTTTCTGGCGCAGTAATGACAATGCCGAGGGGGATATATGTAGCAAATTTGATCATCATACATCTTTTTTTGGCGGTTTTATGAGCTTTTAAATTACATTAACGGTTTATAACGTGAAAAGTGGGCGTTATAGTAGGCGTGTCAAAGTTATTTTTGCGAATGAGTACAACTTAGGTGGTTCAATATAGCCCTTTATTATTTCAAAACCTTTATTAATAAAGAAATTATATGAATTTTAGGTAAAACGTTATATGGGAGGTGGGCGTAAAAGTGGGCGTGGCACCTTAATTTTCTGGCGCAGTAATGACAATGCCGAGGGGGATATATGTAGCAAATTTGATCATCATACATCTTTTTTTGGCGGTTTTATGAGCTTTTAAATTACATTAACGGTTTATAACGTGAAAAGTGGGCGTTATAGTAGGCGTGTCAAAGTTATTTTTGCGAATGAGTACAACTTAGGTGGTTCAATATAGCCCTTTATTATTTCAAAACCTTTATTAATAAAGAAATTATATGAATTTTAGGTAAAACGTTATATGGGAGGTGGGCGTAAAAGTGGGCGTGGCACCTTAATTTTCCGGCACAGTAATGACAATGCCTAGGGGGATATACGTAGCAAATTTTATCATCATACCTCTAGTTTTGGCGGTTTTATAAGCTTTTAAATTTCATTACCGGTAGATAACGTGAAAAGTGGGCGTTATAGTAGGCGTGTCAAAGTTATTTTTGCGAATGAGTACAACTTAGGAGTTTCAATATAGCCCTTTATAATTCCAAAATCTTTATTAATAGAGAAATTATATGAATTTTGAATAAAATGTTATATGGGAGGTGGGCGTAAAAGTGGGCGTGGCATATTGATTTTCCGTTACAAAAAAGCCTCTTACCAAAAAGCAAAGTGTGCAAAATTTCAGAGTCGTACATCTAATTTTGTGGCTTTTATGACGTTTTTGTTTTTATATATACCGAAAAGTACACTGTGCGGTATAAATTTTCGTACATTTTGATCGATAACTCCTCTCCTAATGAATAGATTTAGATAATTTTCGGGGAAAAATATTGTTTTTACTCAGGAAATATATATTCGAAGTTTCATGAGTCTACGTTAATGCGTTTGGACACAATTCCCTTTTATTCGATGTTTGAAGGACACGGTTTTTTCGACCTACTCTTGCCTTTCGAGCTATAACTCTGTTCCTAATATTCCGATTTAGCCCATTTTCAATACCAAACAAACCTTGTCTATAAGAAAGATTCTGGCAAAATTTGAGCCCCCTAGCTTTTTCGGTGCGACCTCTATCGTGCTTTCAACCGACGGACAGACGGACAGACGGACAGACGGACGGACATAGCTAGATCGTCATCAAATCAAACCCTGATTCAGAATATATATTCTTTATGGGGTCTAAAATGGATATTTCGATGTGTTACAAACGGAATGACAAAATGAATATACCCCCACCATTTTTTTGGTGGCGGGTATAAAAAAGTACACATCAGAAAAAAATAATCAATTTTGGTTAAATGTAACCAAAACGATGAATTTTGTCAGAGCAAAATAAAATGATTTTTGGTCTGATTGTCAAAAAATCAAATAGAAAATGTTCTCATTACAATTTGTGTCTACACTATCACAATTGAATTGTAGGATATAAACAGCTGTTTCTATTATTTCCAACGGAGATGGAAAATATAATACAATCGTATTTTTTCATACTGATTTTTATGGCATTTCATTGATTTCTTTCTTAAACACATTCATTTAACCTACATTTACATACGAAAGTACTTTCTAGAAATTTCTGTATACGTATAATAAATAAAAATTTCAATGAAAAATACCACTTTCATGAAAACTGAAAGTTCATTAAAAAGTTTTTTCGAAGTGAAGAGTTGCAATAATTGCTATACATTGTACATTAATGCGCTAAATTTATCTCAATTTTTTTACTACCTTTACTAATAGGCAAGTCGATTTTTTGTAACACAAAACTGTATAGACAAGATACACATACATCGGTTTAATAAATCCTATCAATTTTGTAATAAACAAAATATTTTTTATAATAATATTTCAATTTATTTAATATAATATTCAGCTAGAATTTTATTTTTACCTGCTTCATTGTCTAAAAATTCTCGTAATAAAAAATGTATTGATAATTGTTATTTCCCATACCTGGTTTTCTCTATGTGCTTCTGTAAAAACACAACTCCGATAAAATGGAAAATCTTAGTGTTTCTATTCGTATTTTTTGACATTTGATAACACTTTGTATTCACACAATTACACTTTTTAATTTTATTTCAGTATATGACAAGTCGTAATACTCAGTATAATAGTGTGAAGCTACCTTTAAGTACATACATATAATTATAGGGTGTCCAAATTTGAGGTATCATTTAATTTTAATAAAAAGACCCCTACTGGCTCGACATGCCATTTCAATAAAATTTTTGTCTAAAGGTGTCAAATCGATCTAATCTAATCGCTCATTTACTTGCCCTCTACGAGAAATAATGCGATTTTCAAATCCTACAAAAGGTCTATTTTTTCTCTTGATGTGTGGTAAGTGGCACTATCCTGTTAAAACAACATATTCTCTCATCTTCCTGTAGCGATTTCCATTGACCGTAATTGCAAATTCGTCTTCAAAAAAATATGGTCCGATGTTTCCTCCTGAACACAAACCACACCAAACCTTCACTTTTTGTGGATACAATGGTTGATCTAAGATATCTCTTGGATTCTCTTCAGCCTAAATGTGTTAATTCTGCTTGTTGACGTTGATTTTGTTAAAAAAATTCATTTTTTCATGTCGACATAATGCGTGGTCAACTGATTTTAGTTCTAGGGCCAGCTGGATCGCATAATGTTTAATTGCTGCAAACGATAACGAATGTAAGTTTTCTTTTCACAGCTGCTACATTATCAGTTGAACGACCAACACGATGATAAATTTTGCTTCGGTTATCACGAACGGATCCAGTTTGAATCAAAGTGATACTTTAAATTTTGATTACTAAACTTTACCGATTTAAAAAATTAATAGAAAAACAACTTTATTATATTATATCAATGTCCAGTTTTATGGTAAGTATGAGAAGGTACGTAAAAACTTAATAGAGAATCTGCATGTTTAATTAAATCAAATTGTAAAGGTGTAGGTTTATGTATTTAATTTCCTACATCTCGTACATATAACCTATTCCAACTGCTTATTCCAAAAATGTTGACATAAGCCTTTATTATTTGAGTGTATTGTTTTTGGTAATTGTTAATACAAGCAGGAGCGTTGTATTTTTTGTGCCATTTGCATATGTGAACATGTTTTCACATATTTAAATGATTTACTGGGTTATTTGAATTAGGTGTGACATTCACATTTTGCGCACAATGTATTTATGAATGTCTTTCCAAATTTGGTGCAAGTATCATCATAAACATTTAATTGGTGTTGTAGTCAAAGCCACAACAATTATTTTTTCACTTAACACTACTATATCTGTGAATACTCCAGTGTGTGTGTAAACGTTGGTAATAGGGATGTACTTGAGAAAAGTTGTATTTATATAAATGCTCATAGATTTATATGCAAATCAGAAAGGTGCGGATTAAGGATCAAGGGAAATGGGAAAAGGATATTTCATTTAAGCTTTCGTTGGAATATTTTTCAATTTTAATACATTTATTATAATTTTTTTTTGCAAGATTCCGATTTTTTCAAATGTTTTGTTTTGGATAAATATTTCTTGTTTCCATAAATTGTTTTAAGATTTTCCATTTTTATAAATCATAGTTGATTGTTTAAATTCTAACAGTCTTACTCATACAAATGATTAAAAGTTGATAAAGATTTCATTAAACTGATTTTCTAAGAATATTCAATTTACAAGGTACCTTTGAAAGTTGTTATGACAGTAGCATATTTCTTTCTTTTTTTATTTTAAAAATATGTATGTATGTGCAAGTATTGTATTCTTTTTACAATTTATAAATTTTTAATTATTTTGACTGCATGTTTTTTAAGTGTCAGATTTATTGTCGTTCATACTCGTTAGATTTTTTTTAAATCACACTGAAGTGTTAGTATAACGTACATATAACCCAGACAAAGTAACTGGTATGTGGTTAGAAATATACCAGTTCCTTCTAACTTCTAAAAAGTTACATACCTGTCTTTTTTAATAGGACCCCAACTAGTTCATTTGTATATAAATGTATACTAGTGAACTCACATCTAACACATACTGAAACAAATTTAACATGCATTTCACAAAGGGATTCAAGCATCAAGTACTCCGAAATTTTTCTTGTCTCAGCCGGAATTCGACCCAGGGCATGTTGGTTTTGAAGTTTCGCTATCTAAGTAGTGCACCAACACACTATTATATTGAATTGATATTAATAAGATTTATGTTTTAGAATAATTATTTTTAGCCAATGATACAGTCAAAATTTACACTATAAGTTTTGTTCAATTTTGATTCCTAGGTTTGTTACTGTTAATGATTTTTTAAGCTCATTTGTAACTTCAATCTACCAATTTATTTTATTTTTTTATCTATTTACTTATTTCGACTTTAATTTTTTACCTAAAATAAATCCAATATATTGTGAACACCATATTTAAAACAGAAGAAAAAGATAAATATTAAAACATCTCAGTTCATTTCTGAGTAGCAACTTTAATCGCTCATAACTTCTAAAATACTTAAAAAAGATTTTGCATATCTGCAGGAAAATTACTTTCAAAATATATGTTTTTTATTATAGCCAGTGGTATAATGTGAGCGTAAACTACGTAACAAAAAATCGACTTGACTATGAATATAATAAGAAGATATAAGCATAAGACCATTTGTTGCGAACTATTTTTCCTTAAATCAAAACGCATTAACTAAAAGGTAGTTGTATTAATTTTAACATTTGCTTTCATCTGCATTAAGTTGAATATTTTGTATTGAAGTGAAGTGAAATAAGAAATGGAGATAGATTTCAATATTGTTTTTAGTGCAAATTATCAATATTAACAAATTATGAAATATTTCTTCATTGAAACCACTCTGAATGGACGAAAGGCTACATCGCGCGCTAACAGCAGATGAATCATGCACAACTATCAGTTTACAATATGAATAGAAGGGCGGGTGCTGGTGTATACTAACTTGATTTAGACTTATTCCGCGCTTTGACTTTGGATTAGTATTTGGCAGTCTATCAAGGATCAATACTTAGTTTTCCTAAGGTGTTGTATTAATATTTAGAGTTATGAAACGCATGTGGAAAATGGAGATGAACTCTTGTTTGGTACTTGAAAGCATTTAAAAGCTTAGATATTTTGCCCCTGCTCAGGTGAACCTTGTATGCGTAAAAATGCAGATCTTGTAGAAATAAGTATTTACATATATACTTGCGTATTTACTATTTACCCATTAATGTTCTTTTAAGTATACAATTTTGAACTGAAATAATATACATACTTAGATTATATAATTAAAATATTTTAGTGCATTCCGATTTCCAATAAGATTTTTAAGCATTTAGGACTGCAAATAGGCAATTCTTCGCACAATAATGTGTTGTATGAGGTGTCTAATTTGTTCGCATAAGCCAAAACATACAATATAATCCAAGGGCGTTAAAACTTACGAATCTAGTGAAAAACCCAAATTTACCAAATGTTTTCATCGGTCGAGTGTTCAATGTACTGGATGTCTTCTGGCGCCATTTTGTTGGTAAATCCTGCCCATTCATTGGACGCCCTAAAAAAGAATTATCGGTGACCTTACGATAACGTTCTTGTTGGTATCAATTTTCCTACCGTCGCACCAAACATAGATTTTGTTTATATGACAAAAACAAGCTGGTAAAGTTTTTCTTTTATTTTCTGGCATAATCAAAAGAAAGCAATATGCATGCGAAATTTCCTTTAAAGCTTGAGCTTTTAAATTTCATCAACAGCAAATAATGTGAGAAGTGGGCGTTAAAGTATGTGTCTCAAAGTAATTTCTGCTGATAAATTCAACTTAGATATTTTAAAATAGAGTCCTCATATTCTTTCAAAATCTTTATTCGTAGAGAAATTATATGAATTTGAGATAAAGCGTTATACGAAAGGTGGGCGTGTTCATTTTCCGTTATTATAAGTACATCTAATTTTGTCAGTTTTATTACTGTGCGTGTGTTTTATTATTGTTTTATTATTTTATTTATTGGTGTTGTAAGGACATTGTTTTCTTTACCTATTCTTGCATTACGAGCTATAACTCTCTTCCTTTAGCCCATTTGTAAACAAACCTCGTGCATAAGAAATATTCTGGCAATACTTAAGCCTCCTAACTTTTTCGGTTCGAGATCTATAGTGCTTTCAACCGACGGACAGACAGACGAACTTAGCTTGATCGTCATAAAATAACACCAGGACCTTCATGGAGTATAAAATGAATATTTCGATGTGTTACAAACGGAGTGGCAGAAACGAATTTGATGAACCCAATTATCGAATTCGTTATGGCAGAAAAAGTCGTGAAGGCCATTTGAATAACGTTTTATTTAGAACTCGATTGTAATTCTCGTTGAATAAAAAACTTTTGAATTTTCTTAACCGTAAGTGTTTTTTTTTTCAAGAAATCATATCACTGTTATTGCAAACCTTTTATAATAAGAATAAGTGACTTTAAATAAAGAAGAGATAAAGGTCGGTATCAGGTGATATTTATTCATAGAATGGAGTAATATAAAGTAAGAGGAGAGGTAAAGGACAGAAATGATAAATATATAACTATGTTTTTTTATGTTTTTTTTGTATCAACATACGTTACTTTGTTTTTTTTCATTTTTTGTTTTGTTACACAAATATGATTTACGCATGTGTTAGTAACAACTTCGCTTGTAACTCATAAAATACTTAACCAATTTTAATTCTTTTTAAAGGTAATACCTTTCAAATACATAATATACAGGTGATATAACGATGGCCTATCGCATTTTTAATTTTTGACGCCGGTCTTTGCCTTGTCCTTCTTCATTCGAATTTTACTGTGGTATGACACCCCTGTCACGATAGTGTACGCGGACTAAGAAACTGTCACTACAACTGACCCGTGTCGGGGGGTAGCTGCTTGCGATTTTTTAACACTGACTAGCTCAGCATTGCTACCAACCACCTCAAATTAATTAATTACGGTGTTATTTTCACAAAAACTTGGAAATTAAGTCATTTCCAAACCAAATGTTGGTTTGATTACAAAATATTAATACAGGAGACGCTCGCAAACTAGGACGTGAAGCGATTTTAATTCTTCGGATATACATTTTTAAATCATTTTCTGCTATAACATTCAAATTACCAGTTCTAGATGCCATATTTGGCAATCAATTGATGTCGTTTTTGCATTTACTTAACAATAACAATTTCTACCTGGAGACCCAGCGTTAGTAAATACGCAAGTTAATGTTGAAACACGTAAACATATCTCAATAGCTTGTATGTGAATTTTGAAACTTTCGGTCTTGTGCCAAAATTTTAGCTAGAAAGTGCCACAACAAATATATACACATGTCTATTTAAAAAAATTAAATCCATTCAGTTTTTTTACATTAATACATGTTATTAAGATGAATTGATAATATTAAAAAAAAATTTCAGACTTCAATATTGAAAAATTTATACAGATAAATTATATACATATAAATATTATTATTTACACACATACATACTATGTATTTAGGTAGGTAGGTAGGTAGGTAGGTAGGTAAGGCTGGTGCAAAGTTACCCTCACACCTTCACTCGGAGACCATTACGGTCCATTGCGACGCCTTAATAGAGAGAAGAATAGAATAAGAATAGAAATATTTAGAATAGAAAAGAAGCAGACAATTCCAGAGTCTCCGGCAGGAATCGAACCCGCAACCCCCAAACAACTAACTTGTCCTTTTACTGACTAGTCCACAGGGGCACTACTATGTATTTAATATGTAATGTTTTTTGAGAATGATATACAAACGGACGGACGGACCGGCAGATGGACATAGCTAGATCGTCATAAAATGAAACCCCGATATATGTATATACTTTGTGGGGTCTAAAATTGATATTTCGATGTATTACAAACGGAATGATAAAATGAATATAACCCCACCATTTTTTTGGTGGTGGGTATAAAAAAGAGAATTAAAAATTATCTTTCCTATCCAGTCGTCTGATTAAGTCCACCCTGAATATATAGAATGTCATTCATTTTGAACTAATACTTTCAGAAAGGTGATTTTGTGTCATTGTTGCAGTTTTTAGTAGTATTTACAACAGAGAGGAAAAGCATTTATTTCTTTTTAATTAAAAATATATTTCTTCAAAAGTAAGTAAAATTATATTTTTATAATTTTTTGAAAAAGTGCCAAAATTTTATTGAGCATGCCATTTAACAACTAATAGTGCCAAAAATGCCACGATTGTTCCACTTTTACCAGCAGTGATCCCTACACTTGATAATGCTAATTAATGTTACCTTTTTATTCAAAGTTAAACTAAATTGTGAATTAAAGTTCGTAAAAATTTGAATAATTAATCATTTTTATATTCTTAAAGCTTACAGAAATTTTCCGACCAAATAAATCTTAAAGTGAATTCAACTTAAATGGTTTCGATAAGCAAAAAGTATCCTTTTACATGTAACTCATGAGTACGAGAAGGTCTAGTTGTAATTATAAATAAACGAGTATTTTTATATTCATAAAAATGTTTATCATTTAAAATAAATCTACTTTTGCAATTTAAAATAAATTTTAATAAATTCGGGACGTTCCGATTTTCTTTACAAAGACCCATTGGGGTCAAGGTTATAGACTGTGGCATCAATATTATACATTTTTATTCACATTAAACGCTTCTTTTTCAATGTGCATGGGCAATAACAAATTAATTCATCCGTAGGTATTTTATTATGCAAGTTCTTATGTTCTTATGTATTTGTGTATGTACGTATGTGTTTATGTATGTTTGTAAATAAGCATATTTATTAATATATTAATGTAAATGAATGTCTGTAAGTATATCTGGGTATAGTTGTCACATACCAGTAATATAGTAATATGAAGCAACAAAAAATGTTATCATGGTTATACCATTTTTTCGTTGTTGTTGTTGTTGTTGACTGTAGTTTTTTTGTTTTGTTTTTCAATTGACATAATAAACCATTTTGGAGCATTAAAAACCATGACGACATTCGTGATGTCGTTGGTTTTACAGTTGCCGATGATGTCCTTTCAGTTGATTGTAATGATGCTGATGTCATTTCATGTTAAGGCACAGAACACTTTTTATGCTTGTGTCACACAAAATCACTCGAGCAACTCTTGTATACGTACTCGTCAAATAAAAATCCAATGATAAAATGTGACATTGACTTGAAACTTTGACAAAAAAAAAACAGTTGATATTGACAAGTAGCTTAACATTTAATTTTTCTCTCTCTTATTTTTCTGTTTCTAGGCGGAATTATATAATTTGTTTTCAATTTGAAATTAAAAAAAACACAAACTTAAGACAAATATGTACAAATGTAAAAAAGAGCACAAACTAAAATGCTGCAGAGGTCCTTTATCAATTTGATTAACCTCAGTAAACAGTGTTTATCCTTATTAATATGTCTATTGTACTATTCAATTACTTGTTTTACGGCTGTCACTGTCTGTGTCTGTAACACAAAATATGCGGAAAACTGTTGAGCCTGGTCGTTTATTTTAATTTATTTTTATACCCTCTGAATTTTCAACGTGAGTAGTCGAGGGTAATCTAAGTGATGAATATCATGAAAATTATCCTTTTTAATTGACAGTGTTTATGTGGATTTAGATTCAAGATATGCCAGCTTAGAAGAACATTTCCTCTAGCACACGGACACACACAAAAGCACACGTCTTCATAATCGTCTTTGGGAATTCAAAAAATAAATAAACAGTACAAAACTTGAATAATATTAAGGTTGTTAGCACTCTTGCCTTTTTGATTTTGTAAATAATACCCACAACTCACATAGGCACAAATACTCTCACACACACACATCAGCTTAGAAGATAAACAACAAGCCAAAATAAACCGAAACAAAAAGCCTATGAAGTAAACATTAAATCCCGATTATTATGCGCTAAATTTATTTCTTGAGTTCTGTACAACAGTCACTATTGACGAAAAGTAAAAGGGGCAACCAAAGAAACAAAAGTATGTATGTATATAAAAATATATTTTCCAAATCACGCACATACACAAACAAACAAAGAAACGTATCGAAGTGAAAATAAATATAAAAAAACTAGAGTAATAAGTATTCAAAAATTATCAGAATGATTGAGAGGGGTAGCGAATGTATGTAAGAATTTATCCTTTTTCTCTAAATTTATTTATTTTGGAGTTGTTTTACTTTAATTTCCTTCCTGGTAAAATTATATTTGTATGTTTGCGTTTGTTTCGGTTTGTTTGCTTATTTTGTGGTAATTTTTAAATTTCTTTATTTTATGGTTAACTACTAAAAGGATAATATTACTGGCAAATATTAAGTTAATGAAAATAAATGTAGGCATTAAAATACTGACAGGTGTAGTAGAATACCGAAAGAAGTTAAATCATTTGATAATCCCGTTGGTCCATAGTTTCATACATTAATCGGCAAACACGACAGGATTAGCAATACTACTTTAAGAAGAAAAAATAAATAAAAAGTAATGTTGTTTCGATTACTGTTCAAATAAAATAAGAAATACATTAATGGTACTAATTTGATCGCTTAAGTTTATTATTTTACGAGACGTGACTCATATAGAGGTTCATGAAATCACTAAAATTACAATTCTTAAATGCCCAAAGAGCAATCAATAAGCTTGCAGGTAATATGGTAGTCAAAAATAGAAAATGTTTAAATCTTATCAAAAACGCTTAACTTTAACGATTTATCTAATTACTTATTGAAAATTTTTTAGTTTAATGAAAAAAAAAAACAGTGTTAGTTGCTTAACGGGGAGCATGGAAACTAAAACACAATTTTTAGCCTAAAGAGAAAATAAAAATGCTATAAAGCAACACCATTTTCAAGTCTACAATGTTGCACAAATTTATCAGAGTTTTACAAAACTTTGATATCTCAATGATTCGTGTAATTAAAAATATTTTAAATTATTTTTATTTATTAGTAATTGTATCGGTAAGAGTTAAATACGCCTTAAATAGTGTAGTATTTTGTATTTTATACTGTAGCTCATCGATTAAAAAGTTTTTTTTAGGATGCCACAAAGTCTGTGACCAAGTTTAGTGGCGCGTCAAACAAGTAATTCAATCGTCATAATCATCTCCAGAATAAAAGAAAAATATAAGATGAGAAAGTGAGTTTCATACTTATTGTAACTGAAACATGAGCAAACAGCCGACGACCCGCCAATAGAACTCGATAAATATAACCACCAGCCATCATAAACGAAATTAACAAACCAAATTTTTATACATTTACATATGAATGTTTTATATACATACACATACATAGATATGTTTGTATTTGTATTTATTTTTTTTTTTTCAATATATTCATGATGGAAATAAATAAAATTCAATTTCTCACACAGAAGTGGCGTAATAGGGTACTAAAACAAACAAAAACAACAACAAGTTTTTTATATGAAAATACAAAACAATAAAAGGGGGAAACAGCGAAATGATAATTTTCAAAACAAAAAATTTATGCGTGCGTTAGATGTTATAAACTAATTTTTAGAACTTACAACAAATCTTATTAAAATAAAAAATTTAAAAAAGGATTCTGCGTCTTTACCCCTTTTTTCAGTTATTTCCTAAAAAAACCAAGTACATAATTAGAAAAAGTGAGTTTACAGTTAAATTTCTTAAAATATTTGGTATTCAAAATTTTTCTTATCGTCAACAATGGTGATTATATATTAATAGTTTATAGTATTGTTTATACATGTTGTTTGTAATTTTTATTAAAAGACATTGTTAAACAATTCAATTCCTTTTCACATGTCTTTGAAGTATGTAATATATTTTATTAATACAGAGATGGAAAATAAATATTTATTGCGAAATCATAAAATGTTTTTTTTTTGTATTTTTTGATTCCTAAGTAGGGTTTGGGAACCGGGAATTCCCGGGCGGGAATTCCCGGGAATGAACCACTTAATATTCCCGGAAAAATTTTGCTCTTATTCCCGGGAAAACGGGAAATAAAAAATATGTAGTATATTAGGAAATATATTTAATTTATTTTTAATTTCTTATTTGTTTTGGTAAATTTAGAGAATATTTGAATTAAAAGTAAGGTTTTTAATTTGTTAGCATTTTTTGTTTGTTAAGTATTTACAACTTTTCTCAAATACGAATATGGAAAAGAAAAACAAACATCGTCGGTCAAAAATATTTCACGCCAAAGTTAACGACTTTCTGGAATTATTTTTAAAAAGTGCTTAAAAAAAAGTGAATTAATTATATACATACATAATTAAATGTTTTCTTGTATAAAAATGTTTTTTATAACAACCGTAAAACCAGCAGTAGCTTTCATGGTTCAGTTTTATAAATATAATCGTATGTACAAATTGTTTTTAAAAGTGGTCACAGAATTTGTAAGTATAATTTTTTTTATTTATGATTGAATTTTTCTAATAATACTTTTTTATAAAATTCACTTTGTTTAGAAGCAAAATGTCTGAAGTCTGGAACTATTTTCAAAAAGTAGACAACGCAGCACAATGTAATATATAACCGAAAAGGTTAATGTCCAAGGGCGGTAGTACTAGTGGTCTCATACGGCACTTTCTTTTGGTTCATAAAATAAAATTTGAAAACGATTCTTCAACACCTGTACCAAGTAAAAAAATAATTCCACCATTAAAAGTTTTTTAGACACCCAAACATTACTAGAAATTGTTTCAAAATTGGCAGCAGTCGATGGAATATCTATTCGAACAATTACACAAAGTTCTTTTATTAGTCAAAATTTTTTCAGTAAAAATATGACATTACCAAATTAAACTGATGTTAAAAACATTGTAATAAAATATTACAACGCCGTTAAAAATACGATGGTGAAAACAAAATCGAGTATCTGTTTACAAAAAAGTATCTGTTTACATGGCAATAATTATTTTTATAATTTGGGTTAAGCTTATATTTCCGGAAGATGTAATGCTGACACAATAAGGACTCTAATGGAAAATAAACTACTACTAAAACAATGAGTTATTAACCAAATCGTGATGTTAAAGTTAACAAACATTATTTATTTTAAAAGAAATATTATTTTCGGGAATCCCGGGAATTCCCGGGAAGACGATTTTTTAATTCCCGTTTCCCGGGAAAGTAAAAAGACCGGGAAATCCCAAACCCTATTCCTAAGATAAACAAAATTTATTTTATTTTAACTCACATGTTTTGATGATCTTATGTTTAAACCTTGCTAAAATTTTCACTAAAACTAGATTTTTCACATTTAAAACTTTTTATTTGCTTGACACTTTTTACTATTTGACTTTTAACAATACACCGATACAAGGAAGGTTATGTTTTAAAGTAAATAAATCAAAACAGTATTTTTATAGACGATACAAAATAGAATGGATTGATCTGAATTTATTATTATTATTTTAAATGCACCTTAACTAAATACACACTCATTAAACAATTACACAATATAGAACTAAATGTTTAATTTTCCATTAATATTTAGTCTCATATGTACATATAAAAATGTCCAAACAGACATAAATATTTTTAATTTTGTACAATTTTATACCAGTCAAACAAATTTTATCCAATACATGGTCTTTATAAATTGCAACTTTTAGTGTATGTTTATAAATCTATTCACAATATTAGTCATCATACAATTCTATTCTCAAGAAATCAGTATGTCTTTAATACAAGAAACGCTAACAATCCAAGGGTAGTTAATTGCCGTTTAGAAAAAACGAAACAAAGAGTGGAACATATGGGTAGTCTAGAATATACAAGTTACCAGAAACTATAAGAAAAATCCAGAAAATCTCGGATTTTAAGAAATATTAAAAGGATATTTACTTGATAATTTAGAAATGCTTATATTGCAATAATAGATATATTTATTTATTTTATTTAAGTCTATGGATTCTAGATCCTTACAGACTATAAAGCAATACATACAAATGGTTTAATATTATTTATTCAAAAACAAAATAATTTTACAATATGAACATTTAAGGAAAAATCAATATGTTGATAAAGTTTATTGAACTCGGTACAAATCCTGAAAAACGGATCGAAGTTGGCATAATTCGTTCTGAAAACTTTGACTGATAGCGGACAAAAATGACGTGTAGAACGACATGGTACATTAAAAAAGATATTAGCTAATAGGAAATCAGAGCTATACATCCTTTTATTAAATTTAGAACAAAAGTAACATTTAGAATTGTCCTTCGACTTTTTAAAGTTTGTTTGTATCACCATTCATCTCATATGAAAAACGTACATACATACATATACAAAACATCCCATTGCAGAATTATAAATTGAGTTTACGTACGTTTCCAAAAAAAAATTAAAAAAATATAAAAAAATGTATTAAAAACAAAAAAACCAAAAATAAAAAAAATCTAGAAAAACATTTTAACAAAAATTTTTTAAAAAAAATTAATAAAAATGTAAATAATAAAAAAAAAAAAATAAAATAAAAAAAAACAATTTTTTTGGCTCAGCTGGGATTCGATGCCAGGTTTCCTCTAACCAGTATATGTATATGTATGTTGTTGTAATTGTGAAAAAAGACGAGGTAGTCGTGGTTTTTTGTCTCATATCTCAGAAAGTATTTCATTCCCGGATATTTCCAAAAGATTGATACCATACTGAGATCTGAGGAACATATAGTTGCTTCTGAAAGACAGACGGTCAGGGCTTAATCGACTCCTCTATTGATAAGCTTTCAGAAAATATATACTTTATGGGGTCGGAAATGAAAATTGTAGAAATTACAAACGGAATGACAAAGCTATATATACCCTTATGCACCACAGGTGAAGGGCGCTAATCTCAGAGAATTTTATGCAAAAATTACTTAAAAGAAAAATGCTTTTTAGTTGTTTCACAAAAATTCATTTTTGCAAAGACTGGTACTAAATTATGTTTTTAAGTACCTTGATATATTTGTAGTGAAACTAAAATTAAGGATTTAGTATATGTTTAAAAAATAACTTTTTTATTGCTTCGAAAAACAACTTTTTTTTAATACAAAAATTGTTTAAGTTGGATGGAGTATAAAAAAAAAATAAATAAAATTAGATATTTTTTTTCCTTATTTTAAAAGTTTATTCTTTTATATAACAAAGTATTTAACAATTATTGCCTAATTTTTTCCACAACTTAAAAAAATTCATTTTTAAATGCCTAAATTCATGATTTTTACTCAAATATTAGGCATTTAATACGTGTAGTGTTTAATATCATTGTGCAACATGATTTAATAGTTTGAATGGTTGAAAAAATTAATGTATACCATTAATAGACCAAAATCCCCGAAGTATTTTGAAAATTTAGCTCTAGTTTTTTAAGGCCCACTGAAATTTTTAATTTTTTTTAAAATTTATGAAATCTATTTCTATGAACTTAATAAATATTATAGTGAAATTTGAAAATACAGTGTTTTGCGGCAAGCATTCAATGAATTACATCCAAATTGTTTTCCATTTTTGTATGCGTTGCGAACCGAAATGCAAAAGTTAGTACCATTAAAATTTGGCGGACAGATAAAGAAAACAACAAAAAGTTTTTGGAAAACAAAAAAAGAATTAAAAATGCATTCAAAAAAAGAACCGGATTAATAACAGACCAAGTTGAGTCTAAATTTGGCAATACTAATGACAGAAATACGTCTTGCCGATTTTTTTTCTAACAGTGAAGCAGCGGTGGAATTGATAAGCGACTTATTGATAATTTTGCATTGATATTGAGAATGTTTAGTTCATGGTTTTAGAGGTTTTAGTCCATGGATGTGTTGTTATTGAGTTTTTCAATTTACCAATAGATATTTACACATTTTATTTTACTTACATAAAATTGAATTAGAAACTACTTATCTTTTTTCATTCCAGGGTGTTTTTCTGGAAGCCATTCTTAAAAATGTAAGGAAAGTGCAACTGTCTGTAAAACGTCTCGGAAAACACAAATAAAGATTTAATGGCATATTTGTTGCTGTCTTCAGATCTAGTATTATCATCAAAGAGGAACATTAAGATTAAAAATAAAATAATAGACGCAGAAATTGAGAAATATGTTCTTAAGGAAAGTGCTGAAATCGAAGATGATATAATCAAAGACGAGATGACTTCTTCATTAGCAAAACTTGGTTTTGGAAAGAATCAAGTAGCGATGATGCTCTTTTATAAGTTTGCCTTAATATATTTTTCTTTAAACGTTTTTTATTTTAGTTGTTATAATATATAATTACTATATAAATAAATTGTTACAATTTTTGTTTCAAAATCCAGATTTTTCAAAATCTAATACATATACAAATGTTTCTTTTATTAAAACATATTATTTTTTATGATTTTTAATGACGTTAACACATTGCTAGTTTTTCCCCTTTAATTTCTTTCATTTATTTTATCTTTAAAATACCCTTATTTATATTTTTTATTTTTGCTAAAGCATTTTTAGCGTTTTTAACCAATTTTTTCAATAAATGATATTTTTGTATATTGCACATTAATAATCCGAATCGAAAAAAAATTTTTATAAAAATTTTATTACGATTGGACGATTGTAGGTGTTTTAGCGTTTTTTAAAAAAGGACAGAATCTTGAGTCCTTGGCGCGATTTGAATAAAAAATTTTACACACGTTGTTATGTTGTATGTGTATCAGCATGACCCCTTTTGTAATTTTATAGGCATTATTGAAGCTAAAATTAATTTTTTTAATTTCAGGACACTTGGGAGATAGTCGTGTTAATGGACCGATTTTGTTAAAAATTTATATTTTTCTCATTTAAGTTTTTTAGTTATAACTCCTTCAATTTATGTCCATTGGTTATATGGTACCGAAGCACAATGGGTTCCCATCTGAGCACAACAGCGGAAAATTTTTCTATCGGATTTAGAGATTCCCGGCATTCCATAATCATAATGGATGTTGAATAAGTGGTAAAAGTGGCGTTTATATTCTAGATCTTTGACTGTATACACCGCAGTCAACATTTGCAAAAAATATTTTATATGACTACCCAGACAGAAAAATCAATCTGCAAATCGCGGTATCGAGGTTGATAAAGGTATTGCAATGTAGTCACAACATCAAAATGATAGCGAGATTTGACCATCTTTCGACTTCTGTTTTCATTATCGTCATAACATTGTTATACAACATCTGCAGAATGGTATTAATAAATAAACCGAAAATATAAGTGCAATACTCTTACAGTCTAATTCATAAAAATTAAAATATTTATTCATAAATCATATTTACATACAAAATAAATTTTATAAATCCTTTAATAATTCTTATGAATAAGAAAACAACTGTGTAGACGATAATAGAGTCGTAAGATAATGATCAGAATGTTGTACTGATATGTATAGGAATTCTGCAAAAAATAGGAAAAAAGGAAAAGTTGATATTTTACACTTTTATTTACATGCACATATTGCTGAGTAGGAGGTATTTTGTTTAATTGTATTAAATATGTATTCAAAAGTATTTATTTGTAAGTTAATCACTTTTACGTAAATATGTATGAACATCCATATCTACATAATTATGTAAATACGTATATATAACATAGTTACATACGAACACATATAATTCTGTACTTATGCATATTAACATTCCAGTGAGAGTATAACAGAAAGAGATAATTTCCCCCAAAACAATGTAATGTTAAGAGGAAGAATAGTACGCGTCTGCGCACTACTATAATTCTCTTATATTTACATCACATTTGTGGTGGGTCAAGGAAATCTCGAATATGTTAAACACGTTTTTCTTTTATTCGCGAAAGAATAAACAAAATTGTTGGAATTTGCAAAATAAACTACAAATCTTGTGTAACTAGTGAAGTACCTAATTGTGCAAAAAAAATGAAATAAAAAAAAACAAATAGTGCCGTTTGAAATAATCAATAAAACATTCATTCATCATTTGCATCAAACATTCGTATGAAGACAGTAAGTTCGCTTGTTTTTTTGCATCTCAGCTGTTGAATAGATAGGCAGGTACCTATAAAAAAAAAAAATTATTTATCTTTTTGTAACATACATACATATATATCTATGTACATAAATACAGCGTTACCAGAATGATATTTTATAGCCCATTCCCGTCAAATTAAGAAATTTAAAGCTGAAATTAGGATTGTAAACAGAAGTGTTTATTAGACCGTACCAACTTCCAAGCAAATAACAAAACACGATTTTTTTTTCAATTCAATGTCTTTGTTTTTCTTATCTTGTTGAGTTTTTAAATGTTTCTTTAAATCTTTTATACTTTTAGTGAAATATTAAAATGTGATATATTAATGTTTTTGTCTATAAGCTATTGTTCTACAGCAAAGAATGTCATTAATGACAAGTATTTCGTTAGAATATTTTTCCCTAGATCTCAGTTGCTAGTACCCTTTATCAGAACCCGAATATCAAAAAATTAAAACATGCACAAAATCATTACAGTTTTACTAAAAAAAGTATTGCGACAACTTTATATTTGTACTTTTTGAATACAATGTATATTTATATTATATTTTTATGAAATATAAAACTTAAATCAGTAAAATAGATATTAACCCCGAACACTAAAATATTCCGATTAAAGGGCGCTGATATTGAAACTGTAGCTGGTTTAAAAATGCTTTTCACTTGGCTGATATCAAAATAAAACTTACTTTTTTTAGTTTATTCATAATCACAAATAAAAATTATATTTTTTGACAAAGAATAATAATATTAGAATAATTGATTAACTGATTATGTAAAAATCATTTTATCATTTTTGTTATCGAAAGTCGGTGTCGTCTTATAAAATTGTTCTTCAGCGATCCGGCATTTAAGTGTTTTTAAAAACAACTGGCATTATTGTTTTGTTATTCCTTTTGTACTTTAAGTCATATACACATAAAGTGTAAATTTTCTGAAAGCTTATAAATAGGGAAGTCATTTGAGCGTCCGTCTGTCCATTAACTTTTAGAAACCTACACATGTTGCACTGGTCGGTATGTGTATCACTATTTCTTAGATGCTCGGGCATGAATCACTATTGAAATCCAATATAATCGTCCCATAACTCTGAGATAAGAACTAATAAATATGACTGCCTTAGTTTTTTCTCATATTTTTACCACAAAAATTAAAAATTTTGCAGCTCTGGGATATATTATAGACAAGTTTGTTATTATTTATGGAAACGAAACGCCTCTAAGTTATTAAAATTATTTCCGATATTAGCCGAGTGGAATGCATTTTCGAAATCAGCTACGATTTCATCATCAGCACTCTTTATCGGTATACTACTATGTAACTTAAAATTCCTATTTATGTTACAATTCAATGAAATTTGAATAAAGAGTGCTGATGATGAAATCGTAGCTGATTTCGAAAATGCATTTCACTCGGCTAATATCGGAAATAATTTTAGAAAGAATATTCCTTAAAAATGGTTACAATTTAATTAAATTTGAATTATAAAATTAAATAAAAGAATTAATGAACTTAAGCCAAAATAAAAAATGGTTCACATTAAAATTTAATATATAGAAAAAAGTTCGAATAAAATATAAATATATAACAATTATTTTGTATTAAAAAAACATGAATAATTTTTAAATTGTAAAAATTGCGATTACGAAGTAGCGAATTAAATACTGATTGTAAATAATTTATCCACTTTACATTCTCACGAACTGTGAGTGTATATGTTTCCTTTTTGCAAATGCATGTTTAAAACAATGTGAATTATGAATTTTAGGTTAGTCGGTCGGTTGGTACGTTAGTTACTTATTTTGGCTGACTGGCAGATTGTTTGTTGGAAGTGGGAGAGCATTTTTTTTCTGTAAAACTAACCTCAAGTGTCAATACTTTGGTTAAAATTTATCGCTTTACTATACAGAACTTTTTGAGTGTGGTAAGAAAACAGCAGCAGCAGTTTATAAGCCACACCATCATTCTCACACCTACATATGTACATATTATGTACATATAAAACGTAAATGGATTGGTTTGGTAGTTTTTATAACATAACAACAAAAGCAGCAAAAATAAATAAATAAAAATCGTTGTTGCAGCTTGGTGGTGCCCTAAATGAGGAATGTATTTTGTGTTCTGTGCAAAAGTAAAACTTTTAAGTAGCAAATAAATTAGTTTATTTCAAGGTAATCGTAAACAATATTGTAAAGAGACATAACAATTTAGTTGTTGGAAAATTTCTCTCTATTAAATATCGTAATCAATAATTACTAAGAGTACAAAGTTGAAAAATCTTTTAATGAATAATGAGGTAGCTGAAGCAAACTTAAAAAAACAAGTAACAGTGCTATATTCGGCCGTGCCGAATCTTATATACCCTTCACAACGTGTAGTCATGCAATAACAATTGTTTGTATCACATTCATCCCATATAAAATACATGCATACGTACACGTTAGAATAAATGTGGCATCGAATCCCAGCTGAGCCAAAAAAATTTTATTTTATTTTATTTTATTTAATATATTATTTATATTTTATTATTTTTTTTTATATTTTTTTTAAATTTTTTTAAAAAATTTTTTTAGAAAAATTTTTAAAAATTTTTTTTTTTTAGTTTTTTTTTATTATTTTTTTCTTATTTTTAATTTTTTTTTTTGTAATTTTTTTTGTTTGGTATGTTTTTTACATGTATGTATGTATGTATGTATGTTGTTGTTGTAATTGTGAAAAAAAACGAGGTGGTCGTGGTTTTTTGCTCATATCTCAGAAAGTTATGGGGCGATTGTGCTGAATTTCAATAGCGATTCATTCCTGGATATTTCCAAGAGATTGATACCATATACAGATCTGAGGAACATATAGTTGCTTCTAAAAGTTGATTTCAACCAACACACGGACAGACGGACAGACGGATTGACGGACAGACGGACAGACGGTCAGGGCTTAATCGACTCCTCTATTCATAAGCTTTCAGAAAATATATACTTTATGGGGTCGGAAATGAAAATTGTAGAAATTACAAACGGAATGACAAAGCTATATATACCCTTGTGCACCACAGGTGAAGGGTATAAAAACACAAAATAATAGAACAAATTTTATTTCAAGAATGTAAAATGTATATTTCTGATCTAAAACATGGTTTTTAAAGCATAATTGAAGCCGAAACGAAAAAAGTTAGAGCCATGAAATTTTTACAATGGGTTTATCTTCTGATGTACAGATGGGTAAAATCGGTAACCTTATATCTAACAGACTTAAAATGATACAGACTAACATTGTAATCTACTCAAAATAAGCTGATCCTTTTTTTAATTTTTTAACTCTTAGGACTAAAAACAGGTAAACACATGAACAGAAAACAAAATCCCAAATTGTTTCAGGTACTCTGCGAAAAATTATGAATAGAATTTCTACATTTTTTTTTATTTTCACATGTAATTATTTTGAACAAAAATTGTCTTATATTATATGTACAATTAGACATGAATTGATTGGTCTTCTAATAGTGCATATGTATCTACATAAATAGTTAATTATTAAATAGGGGAAAAAATTAAAAATAAATATTTACCTAATTGCTGGGGCAATATGGATAACAATTTTTAATAGGCGTTTCGAAAATGACATTGATAACGGAGTAGGAAGGCAAAAATTCGGGAAAATAGTTTTGTACTTACTGTAAGTAATTTATTTACTTAAATCAAACCAATTAAAATATTTTTTTGTAAAACGTAGAAATGTGTACATTGGTATTGGAACCCCAAAAAAGTTTTTTGTTTTACTTTTGTGATACTTTTTGTATGTATATCATTATTGTATGATACTTTTATTAAACATAATAATGATACCTGTTAACCATTATATGTTTATATGTTTTAACTAAAATCATACAATTCAATCATAGTATTTTGCTCTTAGATTATTGGATATCACAACCATGTTTTTTCTTTGCGTGCAGAAGATTATCATTGAAACAAAGTAAATTACATGCCAATTTAAAAAATTCATCTTTGTTTTTTCCATTTTAAAATCTATTTATACCTCTGTAATAAACACCTTTTAAAAAAATAATGCCAATTAGTGTAACAAAACGCTTTAAAGATTTAAAATTAATGATTAAAGCTTCACATTTAGGAAATATTTGTTCAAATAAAAGTGACCACTTTTTTTGGGCAATAATTATTTAGTATTTTGTAATAAAATAAATAAAGAATAAATGTGAAGCTCTAATCATTAATTTAAAATCTTCAAAAAAAAAAACACATAAATATACATTGATATTGCAATTGCAATAAATAAAAATAAGCATTCATTTATTACAAGGCAAATTGATGCATTTTTGTGATTAAGTCTTTTTCGTTAGACATGTTTTTTTTTATCTCGAATTAAGATGTTTTGACAAAAGTTCACATACACAAGCTTGCATCCAACAAAGTCTTAAATCAGAATAAGTTGTTTATGTTCAAAGCTTCGTCTTTTACAAATACATACATACATATATGCATACATATACCATGTGATAATATTGTGACTAAAATTTTAAAACTATTTACAAATTTATTAAAAATAATAATTTTATAATAATAAAAAAATCTCAGTAGAGCTTATCACCACTTTAGCTGCATACATCTTTGCAGTTCTAACGAAAAGTTTTATTTTGTTTTGTTTTTGCTGTTAAACCGTTTTCTATAGACGGGCATAATAAAACGACTCAGAAGAATACTTTTCCTTGTTAACGCTTTTATTAAAAGTGATTGTTAAAACTTAACCCATTTTTTTAATCGCGATATTTAATTTAATTATGTTTTTTGTCATTTACCTTAAATGTTATTACTGTCTACATACATACATACATATGTATGTTAGTTGTTTTATTCTTATCAAACTAAATATTTAGTTTTAAATTAAATGAATTAAAATGTGAAAGCATTTCTCTTGACTCAAATGCTTTAATGTTAATATTTATGAACAAGTATAATTTATTATTTATACTGCATACAGAAATGATTCAATAACAACATTTTACATTTGATTTACAAAATAATGTTTTTGAAACTACGTCTGACATAGTTTTCATGTTTGCATTTTTGATCGCATGCAAAATCCAAGGGTGTGAAGATAAATTCGTCAGTTAAATACGTCCTACACATATGTTAAGATACGTTCCACATACTGTAAAAGTACTTTTGAAAATGACAAAAATACTTTTCTTTTAAATAAATAAAAAATAGCAAATAAAAAAATAAAAAATATATATACATAAATATTTACATAATTTTAAAAAAAGTATAATTGAAAAAAATTGTTTCTGAATGTAGGTTTATATTAAAAATTTGAAAAAATCAAGGGATTTTAAAGTGAAAAAAGTGGTATTTGGAAAAGACATGAATGAGGTCACCGGCAGAGTGGGAGTAGCCCATGATGAGTAGATTCCAGAAATATATAGTATATGTCAGGATTCAATCCTGGATTCGAGAAATTAATTTTTGAAAATTTGAAAAATTAAGGCACATATATGTGATTTTCAAGTGAAAAAAAGTGGTATTTGGAAAAGACATGAATGAGGTCACCGGCAGAGTGGGAGTAGCCCATGATGAGTAGATTCCAGAAATATATAGTATATGTCAGGATTCAATCCTGGATTCGAGAAATTAATTTTTGAAAATTTAAAAAATTAAGGCACATATATGTGATTTTCAAGTCGTTCCAATGGGTATTTAGAGAAGACATGAATGAGGTCACCGGCAGAGTGGGAGTAGCCCATGATGAGTAGATTCCAGAAATATATAGTATATGTCAGGATTCAATCCTGGATTCGAGAAATTAATTTTTGAAAATTTGAAAAATTAAGGCACATATATGGAATTTTCAAGTGAAAAAAAGTGGTATTTGGAAAAGACATGAATGAGGTCACCGGCAGAGTGGGAGTAGCCTATGATGAGTAAATTCCAGAAATATATAGTATATGTCAGGATTCAATCCTGGATTCGAGAAATTAATTTTTGAAAATTTGAAAAATTAAGGCACATATATGTGATTTTCAAGTGAAAAAAAAGTGGTATTTGGAAAAGACATGAATGAGGTCACCGGCAGAGTGGGAGTAGCCCATGATGAGTAGATTCCAGAAATATATAGTATATGTCAGGATTCAATCCTGGATTCGAGAAATTAATTTTTGAAAATTTGAAAAATTAAGGCACATATATGTGATTTTCAAGTGAAAAAAAGTGGTATTTGGAAAAGACATGAATAAGGTCACCGGCAGAGTGGGAGTAGCCCATGATGAGTAGATTCCAGAAATATATAGTATATGTCAGGATTCAATCCTGGATTCGAGAAATTAATTTTTGAAAATTTGAAAAATTAAGGCACATATATGGAATTTTCAAGTGAAAAAAAATGGTATTTGGAAAAGACATGAATGAGGTCACCGGCAGAGTGGGAGTAGCCCATGATGAGTAGATTCCAGAAATATATAGTATATGTCAGGATTCAATCCTGGATTCGAGAAATTAATTTTTGAAAATTTGAAAAATTAAGGCACATATATGGAATTTTTAAGTGAAAAAAAGTGGTATTTGGAAAAGACATGAATGAGGTCACCGGCAGAGTGGGAGTAGCCCATGATGAGTAGATTCCAGAAATATATAGTATATGTCAGGATTCAATCCTGGATTCGAGAAATTAATTTTTGAAAATTTGAAAAATTAAGGCACATATATGGAATTTTCAAGTGAAAAAAAGTGGTATTTGGAAAAGACATGAATGAGGTCACCGGCAGAGTGGGAGTAGCCCATGATGAGTAGATTCCAGAAATATATAGTATATGTCAGGATTCAATCCTGGATTCGAGAAAATAATTTTTGAAAATTTGAAAAATTAAGGCACATTTATGGAATTTTCAAGTGAAAAAAAGTGGTATTTGGAAAAGACATGAATGAGGTCACCGGCAGAGTGGGAGTAGCCCATGATGAGTAGATTCCAGAAATATATAGTATATGTCAGGATTCAATCCTGGATTCGAGAAATTAATTTTTGAAAATTTGAAAAATTAAGGCACATATATGTGATTTTCAAGTGAAAAAAAAGTGGTATTTGGAAAAGACATGAATGAGGTCACCGGCAGAATGGGAGTAGCCCATGATGAGTAGATTCCAGAAATATATAGTATATCTCAGGATTCAATCCTGGATTCGAGAAATTAATTTTTGAAAATTTGAAAAATTAAGGCACATATATGTGATTTTCAAGTGAAAAAAAGTGGTATTTGGAAAAAACATGAATGAGGTCACCGGCAGAGTGGGAGTAGCCCATGATGAGTAGATTCCAGAAATATATAGTATATGTCAGGATTCAATCCTAGATTCGAGAAATTAATTTTTGAAAATTTGAAAAATTAAGGCACATATATGTGATTTTCAAGTGAAAAAAAGTGGTATTTGGAAAAGACATGAATGAGGTCACCGGCAGAGTGGGAGTAGCCCATGATGAGTAGATTCCAGAAATATATAGTATATGTCAGGATTCAATCCTGGATTCGAGAAAATAATTTTTGAAAATTTGAAAAATTAAGGCACATTTATGGAATTTTCAAGTGAAAAAAAGTGGTATTTGGAAAAGACATGAATGAGGTCACCGGCAGAGTGGGAGTAGCCCATGATGAGTAGATTCCAGAAATATATAGTATATGTCAGGATTCAATCCTGGATTCGAGAAATTAATTTTTGAAAATTTGAAAAATTAAGGCACATATATGTGATTTTCAAGTGAAAAAAAAGTGGTATTTGGAAAAGACATGAATGAGGTCACCGGCAGAGTGGGAGTAGCCCATGATGAGTAGATTCCAGAAATATATAGTATATCTCAGGATTCAATCCTGGATTCGAGAAATTAATTTTTGAAAATTTGAAAAATTAAGGCACATATATGTGATTTTCAAGTGAAAAAAAGTGGTATTTGGAAAAGACATGAATGAGGTCACCGGCAGAGTGGGAGTAGCCCATGATGAGTAGATTCCAGAAATATATAGTATATGTCAGGATTTAATCCTGGATTCGAGAAATTAATTTTTGAAAATTTGAAAAATTAAGGCACATATATGGAATTTTTAAGTGAAAAAAAGTGGTATTTGGAAAAGACATGAATGAGGTCACCGGCAGAGTGGGAGTAGCCCATGATGAGTAGATTCCAGAAATATATAGTATATGTCAGGATTCAATCCTGGATTCGAGAAATTAATTTTTGAAAATTTGAAAAATTAAGGCACATATATGTGATTTTCAAGTGAAAAAAAGTGGTATTTGGAAAAGACATGAATGAGGTCACCGGCAGAGTGGGAGTAGCCCATGATGAGTAGATTCCAGAAATATATAGTATATGTCAGGATTCAATCCTGGATTCGAGAAATTAATTTTTGAAAATTTGAAAAATTAAGGCACATATATGGAATTTTTAAGTGAAAAAAAGTGGTATTTGGAAAAGACATGAATGAGGTCACCGGCAGAGTGGGAGTAGCCCATGATGAGTAGATTCCAGAAATATATAGTATATGTCAGGATTCAATCCTGGATTCGAGAAATTAATTTTTGAAATTTTGAAAAATTAAGGCACATATATGTGATTTTCAAGTGAAAAAAAGTGGTATTTGGAAAAGACATGAATGAGGTCACCGGCAGAGTGGGAGTAGCCCATGATGAGTAGATTCCAGAAATATATAGTATATGTCAGGATTCAATCCTGGATTCGAGAAATTAATTTTTGAAAATTTGAAAAATTAAGGCACATATATGTGATTTTCAAGTCGTTCCAATGGGTATTTAGAGAAGACATGAATGAGGTCACCGGCAGAGTGGGAGTAGCCCATGATGAGTAGATTCCAGAAATATATAGTATATGTCAGGATTCAATCCTGGATTCGAGAAATTAATTTTTGAAAATTTGAAAAATTAAGGCACATATATGTGATTTTCAAGTGAAAAAAAGTGGTATTTGGAAGAGACATGAATGAGGTCACCGGCAGAGTGGGAGTAGCCCATGATAAGTAGATTCCAGAAATATATAGTAAATGTCAGGAGTCAATCCTGGATTCGAGAAATTAATTTTTGAAAATTTGAAAAATTAAGGCACATATATGTGATTTTCAAGTGAAAAAAAGTGGTATTTGGAAAAGACATGAATGAGGTCACCGGCAGAGTGGGAGTAGCCCATGATGAGTAGATTCCAGAAATATATAGTATATGTCAGGATTCAATCCTGGATTCGAGAAATTAATTTTTGAAAATTTGAAAAATTAAGGCACATATATGGAATTTTTAAATGAAAAAAAGTGGTATTTGGAAAAGACATGAATGAGGTCACCGGCAGAGTGGGAGTAGCCCATGATGAGTAGATTCCAGAAATATATAGTATATGTCAGGATTCAATCCTGGATTCGAGAAATTAATTTTTGAAAATTTGAAAAAATTAATTGAATCCTGACCTATACTATATATTTCTGGAATCTACTCATCAAAATTAAGGCACATATATGTGATTTTCAAGTGAAAAAAAGTGGTATTTGGAAAAGACATGAATGAGGTCACCGGCAGAGTGGGAGTAGCCCATGATGAGTAGATTCCAGAAATATATAGTATATGTCAGGATTCAATCCTGGATTCGAGAAATTAATTTTTGAAAATTTGAAAAATTAAGGCACATATATGTGATTTTCAAGTGAAAAAAAAGTGGTATTTGGAAAAGACATGAATGAGGTCACCGGCAGAGTGGGAGTAGCCCATGATGAGTAGATTCCAGAAATATATAGTATATCTCAGGATTCAATCCTGGATTCGAGAAATTAATTTTTGAAAATTTGAAAAATTAAGGCACATATATGTGATTTTCAAGTGAAAAAAAGTGGTATTTGGAAAAGACATGAATGAGGTCACCGGCAGAGTGGGAGTAGCCCATGATGAGTAGATTCCAGAAATATATAGTATATGTCAGGATTCAATCCTGGATTCGAGAAATTAATTTTTGAAAATTTAAAAAATTAAGGCACATATATGTGATTTTCAAGTCGTTCCAATGGGTATTTAGAGAAGACATGAATGAGGTCACCGGCAGAGTGGGAGTAGCCCATGATGAGTAGATTCCAGAAATATATAGTATATGTCAGGATTCAAACCTGGATTCGAGAAATTAATTTTTGAAAATTTGAAAAATTAAGGCACATATATGGAATTTTCAAGTGAAAAAAAGTGGTATTTGGAAAAGACATGAATGAGGTCACCGGCAGAGTGGGAGTAGCCTATGATGAGTAGATTCCAGAAATATATAGTATATGTCAGGATTCAATCCTGGATTCGAGAAATTAATTTTTGAAAATTTGAAAAATTAAGGCACATATATGTGATTTTCAAGTGAAAAAAAAGTGGTATTTGGAAAAGACATGAATGAGGTCACCGGCAGAGTGGGAGTAGCCCATGATGAGTAGATTCCAGAAATATATAGTATATGTCAGGATTCAATCCTGGATTCGAGAAATTAATTTTTGAAAATTTGAAAAATTAAGGCACATATATGTGATTTTCAAGTGAAAAAAAGTGGTATTTGGAAAAGACATGAATAAGGTCACCGGCAGAGTGGGAGTAGCCCATGATGAGTAGATTCCAGAAATATATAGTATATGTCAGGATTCAATCCTGGATTCGAGAAATTAATTTTTGAAAATTTGAAAAATTAAGGCACATATATGGAATTTTCAAGTGAAAAAAAGTGGTATTTGGAAAAGACATGAATGAGGTCACCGGCAGAGTGGGAGTAGCCCATGATGAGTAGATTCCAGAAATATATAGTATATGTCAGGATTCAATCCTGGATTCGAGAAATTAATTTTTGAAAATTTGAAAAATTAAGGCACATATATGGAATTTTTAAGTGAAAAAAAGTGGTATTTGGAAAAGACATGAATGAGGTCACCGGCAGAGTGGGAGTAGCCCATGATGAGTAGATTCCAGAAATATATAGTATATGTCAGGATTCAATCCTGGATTCGAGAAATTAATTTTTGAAAATTTGAAAAATTAAGGCACATATATGGAATTTTCAAGTGAAAAAAAGTGGTATTTGGAAAAGACATGAATGAGGTCACCGGCAAAGTGGGAGTAGCCCATGATGAGTAGATTCCAGAAATATATAGTATATGTCAGGATTCAATCCTGGATTCGAGAAAATAATTTTTGAAAATTTGAAAAATTAAGGCACATTTATGGAATTTTCAAGTGAAAAAAAGTGGTATTTGGAAAAGACATGAATGAGGTCACCGGCAGAGTGGGAGTAGCCCATGATGAGTAGATTCCAGAAATATATAGTATATGTCAGGATTCAATCCTGGATTCGAGAAATTAATTTTTGAAAATTTGAAAAATTAAGGCACATATATGTGATTTTCAAGTGAAAAAAAGTGGTATTTGGAAAAGACATGAATGAGGTCACCGGCAGAGTGGGAGTAGCCCATGATGAGTAGATTCCAGAAATATATAGTATATCTCAGGATTCAATCCTGGATTCGAGAAATTAATTTTTGAAAATTTGAAAAATTAAGGCACATATATGTGATTTTCAAGTGAAAAAAAGTGGTATTTGGAAAAGACATGAATGAGGTCACCGGCAGAGTGGGAGTAGCCCATGATGAGTAGATTCCAGAAATATATAGTATATGTCAGGATTCAATCCTGGATTCGAGAAATTAATTTTTGAAAATTTGAAAAATTAAGGCACATATATGTGATTTTCAAGTGAAAAAAAGTGGTATTTGGAAAAGACATGAATGAGGTCACCGGCAGAGTGGGAGTAGCCCATGATGAGTAGATTCCAGAAATATATAGTATATGTCAGGATTCAATCCTGGATTCGAGAAAATAATTTTTGAAAATTTGAAAAATTAAGGCACATTTATGGAATTTTCAAGTGAAAAAAAGTGGTATTTGGAAAAGACATGAATGAGGTCACCGGCAGAGTGGGAGTAGCCCATGATGAGTAGATTCCAGAAATATATAGTATATGTCAGGATTCAATCCTGGATTCGAGAAATTAATTTTTGAAAATTTGAAAAATTAAGGCACATATATGTGATTTTCAAGTGAAAAAAAAGTGGTATTTGGAAAAGACATGAATGAGGTCACCGGCAGAGTGGGAGTAGCCCATGATGAGTAGATTCCAGAAATATATAGTATATCTCAGGATTCAATCCTGGATTCGAGAAATTAATTTTTGAAAATTTGAAAAATTAAGGCACATATATGTGATTTTCAAGTGAAAAAAAGTGGTATTTGGAAAAGACATGAATGAGGTCACCGGCAGAGTGGGAGTAGCCCATGATGAGTAGATTCCAGAAATATATAGTATATGTCAGGATTCAATCCTGGATTCGAGAAATTAATTTTTGAAAATTTGAAAAATTAAGGCACATATATGGAATTTTTAAGTGAAAAAAAGTGGTATTTGGACAAGACATGAATGAGGTCACCGGCAGAGTGGGAGTAGCCCATGATGAGTAGATTCCAGAAATATATAGTATATGTCAGGATTCAATCCTGGATTCGAGAAATTAATTTTTGAAAATTTGAAAAATTAGGCACATATATGGAATTTTCAAGTGAAAAAAAGTGGTATTTGGAAAAGACATGAATGAGGTCACCGGCAAAGTGGGAGTAGCCCATGATGAGTAGATTCCAGAAATATATAGTATATGTCAGGATTCAATCCTGGATTCGAGAAATTAATTTTTGAAAATTTGAAAAATTAAGGCACATATATGTGATTTTCAAGTGAAAAAAAGTGGTATTTGGAAAAGACATGAATGAGGTCACCGGCAGAGTGGGAGTAGCCCATGATGAGTAGATTCCAGAAATATATAGTATATGTCAGGATTCAATCCTGGATTCGAGAAATTAATTTTTGAAAATTTGAAAAATTAAGGCATATATATGGAATTTTCAAGTGAAAAAAAGTGGTATTTGGAAAAGACATGAATGAGGTCACCGGCAAAGTGGGAGTAGCCCATGATGAGTAGATTCCAGAAATATATAGTATATGTCAGGATTCAATCCTGGATTCGAGAAATTAATTTTTGAAAATTTGAAAAATTAAGGCACATATATGTGATTTTCAAGTGAAAAAAGTGGTATTTGGAAAAGACATGAATAAGGTCACCGGCAGAGTGGGAGTAGCCCATGATGAGTAGATTCCAGAAATATATAGTATATGTCAGGATTCAATCCTGGATTCGAGAAATTAATTTTTGAAAATTTGAAAAATTAAGGCATATATATGGAATTTTCAAGTGAAAAAAAGTGGTATTTGGAAAAGACATGAATGAGGTCACCGGAAGAGTGGGAGTAGCCCATGATAAGTAGATTCCAGAAATATATAGTAAATGTCAGGAGTCAATCCTGGATTCGAGAAATTAATTTTTGAAAATTTGAAAAATTAAGGCACATATATGGAATTTTAAAGTGAAAAAAAGTGGTATTTGGAAAAGACATGAATGAGGTCACCGGCAGAGTGGGAGTAGCCCATGATGAGTAGATTCCAGAAATATATAGTATATGTCAGGATTCAATCCTGGGTTCGAGAAATTAATTTTTGAAAATTTGAAAAATTAAGGCACATATATGGAATTTTTAAGTGAAAAAAAGTGGTATTTGGAAAAGACATGAATGAGGTCACCGGCAGAGTGGGAGTAGCCCATGATGAGTAGATTCCAGAAATATATAGTATATCTCAGGATTCAATCCTGGATTCGAGAAATTAATTTTTGAAAATTTGAAAAATTAAGGCACATATATGTGATTTTCAAGTGAAAAAAAAGTGGTATTTGGAAAAGACATGAATGAGGTCACCGGCAGAGTGGGAGTAGCCCATGATGAGTAGATTCCAGAAATATATAGTATATGTCAGGATTCAATCCTGGATTCGAGAAATTAATTTTTGAAAATTTGAAAAATTAAGGCACATATATGTGATTTTCAAGTGAAAAAAAGTGGTATTTGGAAAAGACATGAATGAGGTCACCGGCAGAGTGGGAGTAGCCCATGATGAGTAGATTCCAGAAATATATAGTATATGTCAGGATTCAATCCTGGATTCGAGAAATTAATTTTTGAAAATTTGAAAAATTAAGGCACATATATGTGATTTTCAAGTGAAAAAAAGTGGTATTTGGAAAAGACATGAATGAGGTCACCGGCAGAGTGGGAGTAGCCCATGATGAGTAGATTCCAGAAATATATAGTATATGTCAGGATTCAATCCTGGATTCGAGAAATTAATTTTTGAAAATTTGAAAAATTAAGGCACATATATGTGATTTTCAAGTCGTTCCAATGGGTATTTAGAGAAGACATGAATGAGGTCACCGGCAGAGTGGGAGTAGCCCATGATGAGTAGATTCCAGAAATATATAGTATATGTCAGGATTCAATCCTGGATTCGAGAAATTAATTTTTGAAAATTTGAAAAATTAAGGCACATATATGGAATTTTTAAATGAAAAAAAGTGGTATTTGGAAAAGACATGAATGAGGTCACCGGCAGAGTGGGAGTAGCCCATGATGAGTAGATTCCAGAAATATATAGTATATGTCAGGATTCAATCCTGGATTCGAGAAATTAATTTTTGAAAATTTGAAAAAATTAATTGAATCCTGACCTATACTATATATTTCTGGAATCTACTCATCAAAATTAAGGCACATATATGTGATTTTCAAGTGAAAAAAAGTGGTATTTGGAAAAGACATGAATGAGGTCACCGGCAGAGTGGGAGTAGCCCATGATGAGTAGATTCCAGAAATATATAGTATATGTCAGGATTCAATCCTGGATTCGAGAAATTAATTTTTGAAAATTTGAAAAATTAAGGCACATATATGTGATTTTCAAGTGAAAAAAAGTGGTATTTGGAAAAGACATGAATGAGGTCACCGGCAGAGTGGGAGTAGCCCATGATGAGTAGATTCCAGAAATATATAGTATATGTCAGGATTCAATCCTGGATTCGAGAAATTAATTTTTGAAAATTTGAAAAATTAAGGCACATATATGTGATTTTCAAGTGAAAAAAAGTGGTATTTGGAAAAGACATGAATAAGGTCACCGGCAGAGTGGGAGTAGCCCATGATGAGTAGATTCCAGAAATATATAGTATATGTCAGGATTCAATCCTGGATTCGAGAAATTAATTTTTGAAAATTTGAAAAATTAAGGCACATATATGGAATTTTCAAGTGAAAAAAAGTGGTATTTGGAAAAGACATGAATGAGGTCACCGGCAAAGTGGGAGTAGCCCATGATGAGTAGATTCCAGAAATATATAGTATATGTCAGGATTCAATCCTGGATTCGAGAAATTAATTTTTGAAAATTTGAAAAATTAAGGCACATATATGGAATTTTCAAGTGAAAAAAAGTGGTATTTGGAAAAGACATGAATAAGGTCACCGGCAGAGTGGGAGTAGCCCATGATGAGTAGATTCCAGAAATATATAGTATATGTCAGGATTCAATCCTGGATTCGAGAAATTAATTTTTGAAAATTTGAAAAATTAAGGCACATATATGGAATTTTTAAGTGAAAAAAAGTGGTATTTGGAAAAGACATGAATGAGGTCACCGGCAGAGTGGGAGTAGCCCATGATGAGTAGATTCCAGAAATATATAGTATATGTCAGGATTCAATCCTGGATTCGAGAAATTAATTTTTGAAAATTTGAAAAATTAAGGCACATATATGGAATTTTCAAGTGAAAAAAAGTGGTATTTGGAAAAGACATGAATGAGGTCACCGGCAAAGTGGGAGTAGCCCATGATGAGTAGATTCCAGAAATATATAGTATATGTCAGGATTCAATCCTGGATTCGAGAAATTAATTTTTGAAAATTTGAAAAATTAAGGCACATATATGTGATTTTCAAGTGAAAAAAAGTGGTATTTGGAAAAGACATGAATGAGGTCACCGGCAGAGTGGGAGTAGCCCATGATGAGTAGATTCCAGAAATATATAGTATATGTCAGGATTCAATCCTGGATTCGAGAAATTAATTTTTGAAAATTTGAAAAATTAAGGCATATATATGGAATTTTCAAGTGAAAAAAAGTGGTATTTGGAAAAGACATGAATGAGGTCACCGGCAAAGTGGGAGTAGCCCATGATGAGTAGATTCCAGAAATATATAGTATATGTCAGGATTCAATCCTGGATTCGAGAAATTAATTTTTGAAAATTTGAAAAATTAAGGCACATATATGTGATTTTCAAGTGAAAAAAGTGGTATTTGGAAAAGACATGAATAAGGTCACCGGCAGAGTGGGAGTAGCCCATGATGAGTAGATTCCAGAAATATATAGTATATGTAAGGATTCAATCCTGGATTCGAGAAATTAATTTTTGAAAATTTGAAAAATTAAGGCATATATATGGAATTTTCAAGTGAAAAAAAGTGGTATTTGGAAAAGACATGAATGAGGTCACCGGCAAAGTGGGAGTAGCCCATGATGAGTAGATTCCAGAAATATATAGTATATGTCAGGATTCAATCCTGGATTCGAGAAATTAATTTTTGAAAATTTAAAAAATTAAGGCACATATATGGAATTTTTAAGTGAAAAAAAGTGGTATTTGGAAAAGACATGAATGAGGTCACCGGAAGAGTGGGAGTAGCCCATGATAAGTAGATTCCAGAAATATATAGTAAATGTCAGGAGTCAATCCTGGATTCGAGAAATTAATTTTTGAAAATTTGAAAAATTAAGGCACATATATGGAATTTTAAAGTGAAAAAAAGTGGTATTTGGAAAAGACATGAATGAGGTCACCGGCAGAGTGGGAGTAGCCCATGATGAGTAGATTCCAGAAATATATAGTATATGTCAGGATTCAATCCTGGATTCGAGAAATTAATTTTTTGAAAATTTGAAAAATTAAGGCACATTTATGGAATTTTCAAGTGAAAAAAAGTGGTATTTGGAAAAGACATGAATGAGGTCACCGGCAGAGTGGGAGTAGCCCATGATGAGTAGATTCCAGAAATATATAGTATATGTCAGGATTCAATCCTGGATTCGAGAAATTAATTTTTGAAAATTTGAAAAATTAAGGCACATATATGTGATTTTCAAGTGAAAAAAAGTGGTATTTGGAAAAGACATGAATGAGGTCACCGGCAGAGTGGGAGTAGCCCATGATGAGTAGATTCCAGAAATATATAGTATATGTCAGGATTCAATCCTGGATTCGAGAAATTAATTTTTGAAAATTTGAAAAATTAAGGCACATATATGGAATTTTCAAGTGAAAAAAAGTGGTATTTGGAAAAGACATGAATGAGGTCACCGGCAGAGTGGGAGTAGCCCATGATGAGTAGATTCCAGAAATATATAGTATATGTCAGGATTCAATCCTGGGTTCGAGAAATTAATTTTTGAAAATTTGAAAAATTAAGGCACATATATGGAATTTTTAAGTGAAAAAAAGTGGTATTTGGAAAAGACATGAATGAGGTCACCGGCAGAGTGGGAGTAGCCCATAATGAGTAGATTCCAGAAATATATAGTATATCTCAGGATTCAATCCTGGATTCGAGAAATTAATTTTTGAAAATTTGAAAAATTAAGGCACATATATGTGATTTTCAAGTGAAAAAAAGTGGTATTTGGAAAAGACATGAATGAGGTCACCGGCAGAGTGGGAGTAGCCCATGATGAGTAGATTCCAGAAATATATAGTATATGTCAGGATTCAATCCTGGATTCGAGAAATTAATTTTTGAAAATTTGAAAAATTAAGGCACATATATGTGATTTTCAAGTGAAAAAAAGTGGTATTTGGAAAAGACATGAATGAGGTCACCGGCAGAGTGGGAGTAGCCCATGATGAGTAGATTCCAGAAATATATAGTATATGTCAGGATTCAATCCTGGATTCGAGAAATTAATTTTTGAAAATTTGAAAAATTAAGGCACATATATGTGATTTTCAAGTGAAAAAAAGTGGTATTTGGAAAAGACATGAATGAGGTCACCGGCAGAGTGGGAGTAGCCCATGATGAGTAGATTCCAGAAATATATAGTATATGTCAGGATTCAATCCTGGATTCGAGAAATTAATTTTTGAAAATTTGAAAAATTAAGGCACATATATGTGATTTTCAAGTCGTTCCAATGGGTATTTAGAGAAGACATGAATGAGGTCACCGGCAGAGTGGGAGTAGCCCATGATGAGTAGATTCCAGAAATATATAGTATATGTCAGGATTCAATCCTGGATTCGAGAAATTAATTTTTGAAAATTTGAAAAATTAAGGCACATATATGGAATTTTTAAATGAAAAAAAGTGGTATTTGGAAAAGACATGAATGAGGTCACCGGCAGAGTGGGAGTAGCCCATGATGAGTAGATTCCAGAAATATATAGTATATGTCAGGATTCAATCCTGGATTCGAGAAATTAATTTTTGAAAATTTGAAAAAATTAATTGAATCCTGACCTATACTATATATTTCTGGAATCTACTCATCAAAATTAAGGCACATATATGTGATTTTCAAGTGAAAAAAAGTGGTATTTGGAAAAGACATGAATGAGGTCACCGGCAGAGTGGGAGTAGCCCATGATGAGTAGATTCCAGAAATATATAGTATATGTCAGGATTCAATCCTGGATTCGAGAAATTAATTTTTGAAAATTTGAAAAATTAAGGCACATATATGTGATTTTCAAGTGAAAAAAAAGTGGTATTTGGAAAAGACATGAATGAGGTCACCGGCAGAGTGGGAGTAGCCCATGATGAGTAGATTCCAGAAATATATAGTACACGTCAGGATTCAATCCTGGATTCGAGAAATTAATTTTTGAAAATTTGAAAAATTAAGGCACATATATGTGATTTTCAAGTGAAAAAAAGTGGTATTTGGAAAAGACATGAATAAGGTCACCGGCAGAGTGGGAGTAGCCCATGATGAGTAGATTCCAGAAATATATAGTATATGTCAGGATTCAATCCTGGATTCGAGAAATTAATTTTTGAAAATTTGAAAAATTAAGGCACATATATGGAATTTTCAAGTGAAAAAAAGTGGTATTTGGAAAAGACATGAATGAGGTCACCGGCAGAGTGGGAGTAGCCCATGATGAGTAGATTCCAGAAATATATAGTATATGTCAGGATTCAATCCTGGATTCGAGAAATTAATTTTTGAAAATTTGAAAAATTAAGGCACATATATGTGATTTTCAAGTGAAAAAAAGTGGTATTTGGAAAAGACATGAATGAGGTCACCGGCAGAGTGGGAGTAGCCCATGATGAGTAGATTCCAGAAATATATAGTATATGTCAGGATTCAATCCTGGATTCGAGAAATTAATTTTTGAAAATTTGAAAAATTAAGGCACATATATGTGATTTTCAAGTCGTTCCAATGGGTATTTAGAGAAGACATGAATGAGGTCACCGGCAGAGTGGGAGTAGCCCATGATGAGTAGATTCCAGAAATATATAGTATATGTCAGGATTCAATCCTGGATTCGAGAAATTAATTTTTGAAAATTTGAAAAATTAAGGCACATATATGGAATTTTTAAATGAAAAAAAGTGGTATTTGGAAAAGACATGAATGAGGTCACCGGCAGAGTGGGAGTAGCCCATGATGAGTAGATTCCAGAAATATATAGTATATGTCAGGATTCAATCCTGGATTCGAGAAATTAATTTTTGAAAATTTGAAAAAATTAATTGAATCCTGACCTATACTATATATTTCTGGAATCTACTCATCAAAATTAAGGCACATATATGTGATTTTCAAGTGAAAAAAAGTGGTATTTGGAAAAGACATGAATGAGGTCACCGGCAGAGTGGGAGTAGCCCATGATGAGTAGATTCCAGAAATATATAGTATATGTCAGGATTCAATCCTGGATTCGAGAAATTAATTTTTGAAAATTTGAAAAATTAAGGCACATATATGTGATTTTCAAGTGAAAAAAAAGTGGTATTTGGAAAAGACATGAATGAGGTCACCGGCAGAGTGGGAGTAGCCCATGATGAGTAGATTCCAGAAATATATAGTATATGTCAGGATTCAATCCTGGATTCGAGAAATTAATTTTTGAAAATTTGAAAAATTAAGGCACATATATGTGATTTTCAAGTGAAAAAAAGTGGTATTTGGAAAAGACATGAATGAGGTCACCGGCAGAGTGGGAGTAGCCCATGATGAGTAGATTCCAGAAATATATAGTATATGTCAGGATTCAATCCTGGGTTCGAGAAATTAATTTTTGAAAATTTGAAAAATTAAGGCACATATATGGAATTTTTAAGTGAAAAAAAGTGGTATTTGGAAAAGACATGAATGAGGTCACCGGCAGAGTGGGAGTAGCCCATGATGAGTAGATTCCAGAAATATATAGTATATGTCAGGATTCAATCCTGGATTCGAGAAATTAATTTTTGAAAATTTGAAAAATTAAGGCACATATATGTGATTTTCAAGTGAAAAAAAGTGGTATTTGGAAAAGACATGAATGAGGTCACCGGCAGAGTGGGAGTAGCCCATGATGAGTAGATTCCAGAAATATATAGTATATGTCAGGATTCAATCCTGGATTCGAGAAATTAATTTTTGAAAATTTGAAAAATTAAGGCACATATATGTGATTTTCAAGTCGTTCCAATGGGTATTTAGAGAAGACATGAATGAGGTCACCGGCAGAGTGGGAGTAGCCCATGATGAGTAGATTCCAGAAATATATAGTATATGTCAGGATTCAATCCTGGATTCGAGAAATTAATTTTTGAAAATTTGAAAAATTAAGGCACATATATGTGATTTTCAAGTCGTTCCAATGGGTATTTAGAGAAGACATGAATGAGGTCACCGGCAGAGTGGGAGTAGCCCATGATGAGTAGATTCCAGAAATATATAGTATATGTCAGGATTCAATCCTGGATTCGGGAAATTAATTTTTGAAAATTTGAAAAATTAAGGCACATATATGGAATTTTCAAGTGAAAAAAAGTGGTATTTGGAAAAGACATGAATGAGGTCACCGGCAGAGTGGGAGTAGCCCATGATGAGTAGATTCCAGAAATATATAGTATATGTCAGGATTCAATCCTGGGTTCGAGAAATAAATTTTTGAAAATTTGAAAAATTAAGGCACATATATGGAATTTTTAAGTGAAAAAAAGTGGTATTTGGAAAAGACATGAATGAGGTCACCGGCAGAGTGGGAGTAGCCCATGATGAGTAGATTCCAGAGATATATAGTATATGTCAGGATTCAATCCTGGATTCGAGAAATTAATTTTTGAAAATTTGAAAAATTAAGGCATATATATGGAATTTTCAAGTGAAAAAAAGTGGTATTTGGAAAAGACATGAATGAGGTCACCGGCAGAGTGGGAGTAGCCCATGATGAGTAGATTCCAGAAATATATAGTATATGTCAGGATTCAATCCTGGATTCGAGAAATTAATTTTTGAAAATTTGAAAAATTAAGGCACATATATGGAATTTTTAAGTGAAAAAAAGTGGTATTTGGAAAAGACATGAATGAGGTCACCGGCAGAGTGGGAGTAGCCCATGATGAGCAGATTCCAGAAATATATAGTATATGTCAAGATTCAATCCTGGATTCGAGAAATTAATTTTTGAAAATTTGAAAAATTAAGGCACATATATGGAATTTTCAAGTGAAAAAAAGTGGTATTTGGAAAAGACATGAATGAGGTCACCGGCAGAGTGGGAGTAGCCCATGATGAGTAGATTCCAGAAATATATAGTATATGTCAGGATTCAATCCTGGATTCGAGAAATTAATTTTTGAAAATTTGAAAAATTAAGGCACATATATGGAATTTTCAAGTGAAAAAAAGTGGTATTTGGAAAAGACATGAATGAGGTCACCGGCAGAGTGGGAGTAGCCCATGATGAGTAGATTCCAGAAATATATAGTATATGTCAGGATTCAATCCTGGATTCGAGAAATTAATTTTTGAAAATTTGAAAAATTAAGGCACATATATGGAATTTTTAAGTGAAAAAAAGTGGTATTTGGAAAAGACATGAATGAGGTCACCGGCAGAGTGGGAGTAGCCCATGATGAGTAGATTCCAGAAATATATAGTATATGTCAGGATTCAATCCTGGATTCGAGAAATTAATTTTTGAAATTTTCAAAAATTAAGGCACATATATGTGATTTTCAAGTGAAAAAAAGTGGTATTTGGAAAAGACATGAATGAGGTCACCGGCAGAGTGGGAGTAGCCCATGATGAGTAGATTCCAGAAATATATAGTATATGTCAGGATTCAATCCTGGATTCGAGAAATTAATTTTTGAAAATTTGAAAAATTAAGGCACATATATGTGATTTTCAAGTCGTTCCAATGGGTATTTAGAGAAGACATGAATGAGGTCACCGGCAGAGTGGGAGTAGCCCATGATGAGTAGATTCCAGAAATATATAGTATATGTCAGGATTCAATCCTGGATTCGAGAAATTAATTTTTGAAAATTTGAAAAATTAAGGCACATATATGGAATTTTTAAGTGAAAAAAAGTGGTATTTGGAAAAGACATGAATGAGGTCACCGGCAGAGTGGGAGTAGCCCATGATGAGTAGATTCCAGAAATATATAGTATATGTCAGGATTCAATCCTGGATTCGAGAAATTAATTTTTGAAAATTTGAAAAATTAAGGCACATATATGTGATTTTCAAGTGAAAAAAAGTGGTATTTGGAAGAGACATGAATGAGGTCACCGGCAGAGTGGGAGTAGCCCATGATGAGTAGATTCCAGAAATATATAGTATATGTCAGGATTCAATCCTGGATTCGAGAAATTAATTTTTGAAAATTTGAAAAATTAAGGCATATATATGGAATTTTCAAGTGAAAAAAGTGGTATTTGGAAAAGACATGAATGAGGTCACCGGCAAAGTGGGAGTAGCCCATGATGAGTAGATTCCAGAAATATATAGTATAGGTCAGGATTCAATTAATTTTTTCAAATTTTCAAAAATTAATTTCTCGAATCCAGGATTGAATCCTGACATATACTATATATTTCTGGAATCTACTCATCATGGGCTACTCCCACTCTGCCGGTGACCTCATTCATGTCTTTTCCAAATACCACTTTTTTTCATTTAAAAATTCCATATATGTGCCTTAATTTTTCAAATTTTCAAAAATTAATTTCTCGAATCCAGGATTGAATCCTGACATATACTATATATTTCTGGAATCTACTCATCATGGGCTACTCCCACTCTGCCGGTGACCTCATTCATGTCTTCTCTAAATACCCATTGGAACGACTTGAAAATCACATATATGTGCCTTAATTTTTCAAATTTTCAAAAATTAATTTCTCGAATCCAGGATTGAATCCTGACATATACTATATATTTCTGGAATCTACTCATCATGGGCTACTCCCACTCTGCCGGTGACCTCATTCATGTCTTTTCCAAATACCACTTTTTTTCACTTGAAAATCACATATATGTGCCTTATTTTTTCAAATTTTCAAAAATTAATTTCTCGAATCCAGGATTGAATCCTGACATATACTATATATTTCTGGAATCTACTCATCATGGGCTACTCCCACTCTGCCGGTGACCTCATTCATGTCTTTTCCAAATACCACTTTTTTTCACTTGAAAATCACATATATGTGCCTTAATTTTTCAAATTTTCAAAAATTAATTTCTCGAATCCAGGATTGAATCCTGACATATACTATATATTTCTGGAATCTACTCATCATGGGCTACTCCCACTCTGCCGGTGACCTCATTCATGTCTTCTCTAAATACCCATTGGAACGACTTGAAAATCACATATATGTGCCTTAATTTTTCAAATTTTCAAAAATTAATTTCTCGAATCCAGGATTGAATCCTGACATATACTATATATTTCTGGAATCTACTCATCATGGGCTACTCCCACTCTGCCGGTGACCTCATTCATGTCTTTTCCAAATACCACTTTTTTTCACTTGAAAATCACATATATGTGCCTTAATTTTTCAAATTTTCAAAAATTAATTTCTCGAATCCAGGATTGAATCCTGACATATACTATATATTTCTGGAATCTACTCATCATGGGCTACTCCCACTCTGCCGGTGACCTCATTCATGTCTTTTCCAAATACCACTTTTTTTCACTTAAAAATTCCATATATGTGCCTTAATTTTTAAAATTTTCAAAAATTAATTTCTCGAATCCAGGATTGAATCCTGACATATACTATATATTTCTGGAATCTACTCATCATGGGCTACTCCCACTCTGCCGGTGACCTCATTCATGTCTTTTTCAAATACCACTTTTTTTCACTTAAAAATTCCATATATGTGCCTTAATTTTTCAAATTTTCAAAAATTAATTTCTCGAATCCAGGATTGAATCCTGACATATACTATATATTTCTGGAATCTACTCATCATGGGCTACTCCCACTCTGCCGGTGACCTCATTCATGTCTTTTCCAAATACCACTTTTTTTCACTTAAAAATTCCATATATGTGCCTTAATTTTTCAAATTTTCAAAAATTAATTTCTCGAATCCAGGATTGAATCCTGACATATACTATATATTTCTGGAATCTACTCATCATGGGCTACTCCCACTCTGCCGGTGACCTCATTCATGTCTTTTCCAAATACCACTTTTTTTCACTTAAAAATTCCATATATGTGCCTTAATTTTTCAAATTTTCAAAAATTAATTTCTCGAATCCAGGATTGAATCCTGACATATACTATATATTTCTGGAATCTACTCATCATGGGCTACTCCCACTCTGCCGGTGACCTCATTCATGTCTTTTCCAAATACCACTTTTTTTCACTTAAAAATTCCATATATGTGCCTTAATTTTTCAAATTTTCAAAAATTAATTTCTCGAATCCAGGATTGAATCCTGACATATACTATATATTTCTAGAATCTACTCATCATGGGCTACTCCCACTCTGCCGGTGACCTCATTCATGTCTTTTCCAAATACCACTTTTTTTCACTTAAAAATTCCATATATGTGCCTTAATTTTTCAAATTTTCAAAAATTAATTTCTCGAATCCAGGATTGAATCCTGACATATACTATATATTTCTGGAATCTACTCATCACGGGCTACTCCCACTCTGCCGGTGAACTCATTCATGTCTTTTCCAAATACCACTTTTTTTCACTTGAAAATTCCATATATGTGCCTTAATTTTTCAAATTTTCAAAAATTAATTTCTCGAATCCAGGATTGAATCCTGACATATACTATATATTTCTAGAATCTACTCATCATGGGCTACTCCCGCTCTGCCGGTGACCTCATTCATGTCTTTTCCAAATACCACTTTTTTTCACTTAAAAATTCCATATATGTGCCTTAATTTTTCAAATTTTCAAAAATTAATTTCTCGAATCCAGGATTGAATCCTGACATATACTATATATTTCTGGAATCTACTCATCATGTGCTACTCCCACTCTGCCGGTGACCTCATTCATGTCTTTTCCAAATACCACTTTTTTTCACTTGAAAATCACATATATGTGCCTTAATTTTTCAAATTTTCAAAAATTAATTTCTCGAATCCAGGATTGAATCCTGACATATACTATATATTTCTGGAATCTACTCATCATGGGCTACTCCCACTCTGCCGGTGACCTCATTCATGTCTTTTCCAAATACCACTTTTTTCACTTTAAAATCCCTTGATTTTTTCAAATTTTTAATATAAACCTACATTCAGAAACAATTTTTTTCAATTATACTTTTTTTAAAATTATGTAAATATTTATGTATATATATTTTTTATTTTTTTATTTGCTATTTTTTATTTATTTAAAAGAAAAGTATTTTTGTCATTTTCAAAAGTACTTTTACAGTATGTGGAACGTATCTTAACATATGTGTAGGACGTATTTAACTGACGAATTTATCTTCACACCCTTGCAAAATCCTTTGACCAAAAAATAAATCCTTCATATAAAACAAAAATAAATTGTCTAAATCAGAAACAACTGAAAGGTGTAAGACGAAGCCACAGTTTGTTGTTTTATGTTATAAGCACAAGAGAACAGAAATAACAAATCACAAGGATGCACCTGCCTGTTTTTAGTAAAATTCTCAACCTACTGCTGCTACTCATTTATCCTGTTTTCCTCTCGTTTTCCCCGATACTCATTTAGATATGTAGTTCGTTAGCTAGTTAGTTATGGCTTTTAAAATCTACAAATTACCTCCAAAATCTTATTAACTAAGTAAAGATCTTACGACATCTCCACTTGAGGGAGCTTTTATAAATTTATCAATGTCTTTATGTGGGCATTATATGCCCTCTCACAACATATGACAACAGGAAACACGTTTTTGTGTATGTGCAACTTTAGTTAATATTTATGTATGTGTGGGTGAGGTGTTCAGGTACTTTCCATATGGAATGTGTTCAAGAAGTATGAAAGTGCAAACGTCTGCATACAAAATGTATGAATTGAGATGCTGGTAAATGAGTATAAATTGTAAGAAATGTAAAATACACATCATGTTGTAAAGCGTATAATGGCAAATCCGCATGCAAATTTGGTAACGGTTTTAATTAAATTACAATTGCAATACACTTACATGCATTGAACGTACACGCATTCAAACAGATGCTATTATGTATTTATATTATAAATTTTATGTTAAACAACCTACAATCTCTGTGTTCACACAATTCTAGTGCTCTTTTTCAAATGTAATACACACAAGTTCACAAATCTAAATACAACTCGCATAAAATTATACATACATACGTACGTAAATATGTACCGTTTGTCTAAATAATATTTACCCTGACATTAGAATGCTATTTACACAAATTGTATAAGTGTATTAAACAAAATATTTTATAAATAATATATCATTCAAAGAGTAACAGTATATTTAAAAGTATCTTTATATGTACTCTCTCCAGATACGATTAAAAGTAACTTTAGTTAAATAATAAATAAACGTTTTCGATCTTTTTATACCCTTCACACAGTGAAAAAGGGTATATATAGGTTTGTCATTCCGTGTGAAATTTCTACAATTTTCATATCCGACCCCATAAAGTATATATTTTCTGAAAGCTTATGAATAGGGGAGTTGATTAAGCTCTGTCAGTCTGTCAGTCTGTCCGTCCCCCCCGACATAGGTTGGACCTGGGTAAGGTATTAAAATATCAGAAATATTAGGGAGTAGATAGGTATTGAAAATCAGAAACATCGGTACATAAACAACTGAGATATGAGCAAAAACCCACGACCACCTCGATTTTTTTTTTCACAAAAACAACATTACAACAACAGCATACATACATACATACAAACGTGTATACTGGTTAGAGAAAACGTGGCATCGAATTCCAGCTGAGCCAAAAAAAATTTTTTTAAATTTTTTTTAAAATTTTTTTTTATTTTTTTTTATTTTTTATTTAATATATTATTTATATTTTAATTATTAATTTTTTTTAATTTTTTGTTTGTTTTATATATATTATATATATAATAATTTTTTTTTTAATTTTTTTTTAAATTTTTTTTTTTTAATTTTTTTTTTACATTTTTTTTTTATTTTTTTACATACATACGTGAACTTATAATTTTACAATGGGATGTTTTTATATATGTATGTTTTTATATGTATGCACGTATTTCATATGGGATGAATGGTGACACAAACTACTGTTATTGCATGACTACACGTTGTGAAGGGTATATAAGATTCGGCACGGCCGAATATAGCGCTCTTACTTGTTTTATTTATATCCTTTTTTTTGGTATAGAGCTTGAGATCACTTTTTTTTATAAAAAATAGTCTTAAACAAGCAACAGTGCTATATTCGGCCGTGCCGAATCTTATATACCCTTCATAACGTGTAGTCATTAGGGTGATCGATTATTCGACATTTTTAAGAAACCGGGTTTCAAATAGTTCGAAATTTAGAATTAAAAAAAACCGGTTGTTTGTTTAAAAATTAAAAAAAAACCGGTTAACCGGTTACATAAAATATAATTCTTTCTTGTACCCATGACAGAGATACATATATAGGTATAAACTAGTTTGTTTTATGGTTTAATTGCATTTCAAGTTGACACAAATTCAATGGCAATATTATAAAATGCCGTTATTTAAAATAAAGATGTTAGAGGACAGACACTTTTTACCTAAAAGTGAGCAAAAAGTTAAGTTTATGCTTCAATTATTTTAAACTTTTAAGGTAAGGTTTATAAATTTAAAAATGCCATTGTTCCTCGACATGAAACAAATTATGGCAACTAAATTGCGATTTAAAAAGTTTTCATTCTACTTCGCCCTTTTTAATTTTTTTTTATTTTAAGTTTTTATTTTCTAATATTAGAGATAAAAAAGTAAATAAATCATCAAAAATGTTATTTTGTTTTGTAAAATTTTTTAAGAAATTAATTAGCTTTGTAGACAAGTTGTAAAAATTGCCCTTTTTGTTCCAAACTATTTTAGTATACAAGTCATGTGTTATCAGAGATATTAGTAAAGCTATTGGTAGTCTTAATAACAAGTCGATTTCGTAGAAGCAAAATATTATGACATTCGAAAATGAGATCAAAAAGTATTGCAAAGTATAAAAATTTGGTCAAAAAACTTAACTGAGCAGCTTATTATAATCACAGCAAATTATGTATAAGGGCAGCAACGTATAAAATACCTGCTCTCCAGACAAATAATTTTTAACCTAATTATTGTTTTTATTTTACATTTGTTTTTGAAACAACAAATAAATTTCTTACAATATTATGGAAAAGTATTTAATAAATTTTCTGATTTTTATAAATTTTTTTGAGTAATAAATAAAGTATGGTACGTTTGGTTACAAAGATAAGATTCATAATTTGCAAAAATTACCCTTAAAATAATAAAAGTAATATTTTTTTCTTCACTAAAACTTCCACTCGGTTTATTATTACCTACATTCAGAATTCTATGTAAGAAAAATATAAAAAAAACAAAAGAAAACAAGTAATTTTGTTCGTCCATAATATTGGAAGTTAGACCTCGGATCAAAAAAGCACTAATATAAAGAATCCATGTTTACAAACGTAACAATATAAAGAGTACAATAAAAATGCGAAATCCTTCATTTCACAATTTCAACTTTATAAACGTAGAAAATACAAAAAGTCCCATTAAAATTCAGGAAAGTACCATAAAAGTTCAAAAAGGTATTTTTTTGGTCGCCCATAACATTTTTAGTCTCACCTTGTATCAATAGTCACAAATTTCAGAATTCTAGCTTCGCAAACGTTGAAAATACAAAAAGTACCATAAAAATTAAAAAAGTACCTTTTTGGTCACCTATAACATTTTTTGTCTCACCTAGAATCAATAGTCCTTGATTGTATAATCCTACCTTCATAAACGTAGAAAATACTAAAAGTACCATAAAAATTCAAAAAAGTACCTTTTTGGTCGCCCATAACATTTTTGGTCTCACCTTGTATCAATAGCCACTAATTTTAAAATTCTAGCTTCGCAAACGTTAAAAATACAAAAAAAAACCATAAAAATTCAAAAAAGTACCTTTTTGGTCGCCCATAACATTTTCAGTCTCACCTGGAATCAAAAGTCCTTGATTGTACAATCCTACCTTCATAAACGTAGAAAATACCAAAAGTACCATAGAAAAGCGAAAAAGTAAATTTTTGGTCCAAGTTCCAAATTCCAAGTTTAAAATGTTCAAATATCTATGTAACAAAATATTCTAATTGGCATTGTTTAAAGTCAGTAAATCTACTCTTTTTTGCCTTAAAGTAATTATGTTCTAAAAAGCACCAAACTCTTTTCCCGATTTTTCCCCTATCTACCCTGTTAGGAATGTGTTTCAGTTTTTACTAAATTACATAATTTTTATGTCTGGTGAAATCCCAATTGAAAATTTTGTGAAAATTGGCCGTCTAATTAGGAATTACATACATTTTCCGGATTTTTCCCCTTTTTGGTACCTTTTTTGTCCCCAAAAATATTTCCAAAAATTTCACCTAAATAATTGTCCATATTCTATTAGGAAATAATAATTGTCAAATTTTGTCCCATTGAATAATAAAAGAAAAGTTTCTTTAAAAAAAAGTACCAAAAAAGGGACCATTTTTACCCCTTATACATGTGAATTTGAAAAAAGTTGCAAGTTCTTATTAATATTTTTTCGCGGATTACTCAATACAGTTTAAATTTTTTTCCTAACTTTATGTGTTTGGAAGTTACATAGGTTACCAAAAAAGTACCAAATTAAAGTTTTTACCCATTTTTCCTCTTAGGGGTTGCAAATTCAAAAAAATGCAAATTACAATACTTTTTCAATTTAATTTGTATCATTTTTAAAGTACGAATTTCCAAAAATCCCTTTTTAGTGGAACTATACATTGAAAGCTCTTTGCGTTTGGGCTGTGCGATGGTCATTCTTTTATATATATAGATTAAAGTTATTATGTATGTGAAGGAAATCTTTCCATTTTAATTGAGTTTAACTTCTTACTTAATACCTTAATATTTGTACACAAAGTATAGACCAGATAAAAACTAACGATCAAGTTTACAGAATTAAAGCAAAAAATTAAAAGGAAATTAATAAAAATCAATTTTAAAAGGTGAATTCAATGCATATTCCTAGAGCAACGGCGAATTCCTACAACAAATTAACTTTTTAGTAGATGTTTTCTGAAAAATTTTAATTCGTTAAAAAATTAACAAATTTAGGATTTTATTGCTTTAAATTTTTATTTTTGTGATTACGAAAAAAAAAATCGCATTTATCCATGAAAGTCATAACAAAACCTATACAGTTTATAATATTTAGCCAATTATGATGAAATACTTATAAAATCGCTATGCAACTGAATGAATGTGTTATCCAGGAAATTGATAATGAGGAAGTAAAGCGCAGGAATTATAAGAAAGTAAACAAAACGAATCTTAAAATTGATTAGAAACAAATTTTTTTTTCGGACATTGAGTAAAATGCAATTGAGTCTTAACGAAATGACATATGTAGGGTTAAACAATTTTACATTTTAGTACATTTATTTAGTAAAAAAAATGTAAATCTAAAAATTTCTCAAATCTGTCTATTACGAAAGTTGTAGATCTAAATGTATTAAAAATCTAACTCGCACAATTTAGTCTTTTTTAGTATATTTAAAACGTCATAAAACCGACAAAATTAGATATACGATTCTGAAATTTCTAAAAAAATAGGATTTTGGACAATATTATTATCGTAAAATGAAGGTTACACGGCAACTTAAATGCCCAACTCCCATAAACCGCTTTATCTCAAATTCATATAATTTCTCTATGGACAAAGATTTTGAAAGAATATAGGGCTCTACATGGAAATATCTAAGTCGAATTTATCAGGAGAAACTGCTTTGACACGCCTACTTTAACACCCACTTCTCACATTATTTGCTGTTAATGAAATTTAAAAGCTCATAAAACCGACAGAATTAGATGTATTAGATGATGAAATTTCTCATATATAGCTTTCTGGCAAATTTAAATTATGTCAGAAAATATAACCTTCTATCTTAAATTTTTGAATCTTTAATTCTATAATGCCAACAAATTTTGAAAAAGAAGGAATTTGCAATGGATTTGAATTCAAACATTAATTAAATTATTTTAAAAGCAGGAAGTGCCATGCCCACACAAATCTAATATTATTTTTTAAATACCTTTGGGTACCAAATTATACTCTTTAGTTTCCGTAAAAAAATACAACATTGTAGTAAAAAAAGTGTGATTTGTATCACTCCTAATGTGGAAATACTTAACGTTTCATTGTAAGACTAAATATAAGAAAATAAATTAATGGCAAATCGAAATTACACAAAGAAGTTAACACATATTTCAGTTTATAGAGATTAATCCATAGTGATTAATGTTAAGTAATAAGAAAATAATAAGTTTTTTACTATCAAAGTACACAAAATTAATGGTGGGTATTGAATATACATTTATGTAGTGCTCTTACTTGGTTGTTTTAAATTTCATTTAAAAAGTGAGTTTAATAGATGATTATGCATCGAATGCATTCCACTTGGCTATGGTTGGAAAAAGAAACTAATTTTTCGTAGTATTCTGTCATTATCACATTAAACTTATAGCTGGTAATAATATAAATTTAATCAAAATAAGTTAATAAAAAAGTTCAAAACAAAATATAAACACATCAACTTAATTCAATTGCTTTTATTTATCGGAAGATACGAAGTTGAGAACAGAACAGAGAACAGAAATAAAATTAATTTAAAATTGGAATGATAAAAAAAAATATTTTTTAGGTTGTTATTAATATCAATATCAATAATAAATATGAAATTTATTATTTGTAAGAATGTATTAACTACTTCCTGTTTGTTTCCAAAATACACACACAAAGAAAATAAAAAATATATTTCGTTTCTTATCAGTTGTGATTATTTTCACACCATTATTTTAACTATTTAAATGTAAATTTCAAATTCAAATTTACATTTTTTAGAAGTTAATATTTTTGTAAAATTTGGCAACAAACGGAACTGTTTACATTCTAATTTTACTATTAAATTCAATGAAAATTTTAAAAAGTTTGTTTAGTCATTCTTTGCTTGAACAAATTAAGTACTAATTTTTATTCAACCTTTGGATTTTCGGTTCGATTCCTGCTGTATACTGTGATTTGCATAACTACAACTCCGTTTGTTCAATTAAATCAATTAAATATAATTTCTAATCATATTTTAATATTAAATTAAAAAAAAAATTATTTCAACATTTTCTCTCATAATTTTAATTTATTAACGGTTTAAATATTAATTAAATTCTGTATGAAGGGTTCGTACTATAGACCTTTGATAAGTTTTAAATCTTATTACAAGTAACGCCTCAAACATAATATGCTTTAAAAATTATAGCTAAATCTTTCTGCCGCAATAAAATTTCTCTGTATTTTTAGCCGTAAATATTTATTCAATGGGTGCATTCACAAGGCTTACTATCTTAGTGTTGTATTGTCATAAGATCTTAATTTTCTAAAATCCTACAATGCTTTAAATACATATATTTTTAGTAGCCTTTCAAATTAGAAACCTGATTAACACAATATGTATAACATTGCACCATTTTTATTTATTAAGTTATTATTTGTAAACTAACAACAATAACTACTAAACCTTTGAAAATTTTTAGAGATCATTAGAACATAATGTTAAAGCATACTTTGTGAATCCTCCAAATAAAATTTTTGTATGCCTTTTTACGCTATCTGTCTTGCTTATACTTCTTCCATTTTTTTCATTTCCTTTCCTTGTTGTAGTCTCATAATAAAATGACAACTTTATACAGAATTTTATAATTACTTTTTCTTTTTTGGGTTCGGTGTTCTTCTCAAGCTTTTTGCCACATAACAAGTATTAATTATCCTTATCCAAGGATAATAAATGAATTTACAAATATAAGAAATGCGGCATTATTTGACTTAATTTGCATGTTTTTTTGTGAGCTTTAAGGGAATAAGATGAGAATAGTCTGAAAACTTTTATACATACATACATACATATGTACATACATATGTACATACATACATACATACATACATTTTTTACGCCTTCGTTTTGTGTGTCACATCTTTTAATTCTGATTAAAAAGTAAAAGAATAAAAAAAAACCCAGATGAAAAAAAAACGTTTTTTTGGTTTTAACGATGTCAATAAAATGGTGTGAACAAAAATTATGTCAATTCAAATATTTGGTTTAAAGAATTTGAAAAATAATTTTTTTAATATTTTAATTTTATTCAAATGAATAATCCTCCTGCTGATCTAACTTAAATGGAAATAAAAGTTTTTGAAATTTATTTCTCTTTTAGCGAGTAACTTATACTTAGAGAAACTTTGAAAACAGTCATGTTTTTAAGGGACTTTGGGAATATTGACTTAAATATCGATGCTTTACTTCCTCAACCTCGTATCTTAAAAAATAAAATTTTTCAGGAGAGACAAAAAAAAACGGTTCATCTTTTTATACTTCGGTGTTTGGTTAAAAGTTTAAATTCAATTATTAAGGAATTGATTGTATTTATGTGTATTAGTAGTAATAATATACTAATCCTTTTTAGTTAAAGCATAAAACAATCGTTTGATATGAAAAAGTAAAAACCGTATTTTTTAAGATACGAGGTTGAGGAAGTAAGGCATCGATATTTCCTAATCCGGAAATTGCAGGTAATGTGTATTTGTATGCATGTATGTTTGTATGTATGTATGTATGTATGTATGTATGTATGTATGTATGTATGTATGTATGTATGTATGTATGTATGTATGTATGTATGTATGTATGTATGTATGTATGTATGTATGTATGTATGTATGTATGTATGTATGTATGTATGTATGAATGTATGTATGTATGTATGTATGTATGTATGTATGTATGTATGTATGTATGTATGTATGTATGTATGTATGCATGTATGTATGTATGTATGTATGTATGTATGTATGTATGTATGTATGTATGTATGTATGTATGTATGTATGTATGTATGTATGTATGTATGTATGTATGTATGTATGTATGTACGTATGTATGTATGTATGTATGTATGTATGTATGTATGTATGTATGTATGTATGTATGTATGTATGTATGTATGTATGTATGTATGTATGTATGTTTTTAGTCCCATGATAAATTTGTCATGGATTATAAATATTTTATTATTCTTTTTTAATCTGTATGTTCATTTACGATCTATGTATGTCCGCTTTACGGGGACTTATAAAACTGATTAACCATAGATATTTCATTTATAACACTTTTATGAAGCTGTTTTAACTTTTATGTATTAAACCGTAAATATGTAAGAATGCACTATAGGAAGTGCATACTTGTAATTCTACAAATTGAATGACAAATCTATAACGTATTTCATCTGATTAAACAATTAATTTATCAAAATTAAACAATTAATTTATTAATTAAACATTTATTAGTGATGTAACAAATATCAATTTTTAAGTATTCGCGAATGCGAATTAGTAGTGCAATTAAAAACAAAATTTTACAAAACCACAAAAGGATGCACAGAGCAATGTTTTTGAAAGGAGAGTTTGGAATGTATGTATGTATGTATGTATGTATGTATGTATGTATGTATGTATGTATGTATGTATGTATGTATGTATGTATGTATGTATGTATGTTTGTATGTATGTATGTATGTATGTATGTATGTATGTATGTATGTATGTATGTATGTATGTATGTATGTATGTATGTATGTATGTATGTATGTATGTATGTATGTATGTATGTATGTATGTATGTATGTATGTATGTATGTATGTATGTATGTATGTTTGTATGTATGTATGTATGTATGTATGTATGTATGTATGTATGTATGTATGTATGTATGTATGTATGTACGTACGTATGTACGTATGTATGTATGTATGTATGTATGTATGTATGTATGTATGTTTTTAGTCCCATGATAAATTTGTAATGGATTATAAATATTTTATTATTCTTTTTTAATCTGTATGTTCATTTACGATCTATGTATGTCCGCTTTACGGGGACTTATAAAACTGATTAACCATAGATATTTCATTTATAACACTTTTATGAAGCTGTTTTAACTTTTATGTATTCAACCGTAAATATGTAAGAATGCACTATAGGAAGTGCATACTTGTAATTCTACAAATTGAATGACAAATCTATAACGTATTTCATCTGATTAAACAATTAATTTATTAAAATTAAACAATTAATTTATTAATTAAACATTTATTAGTGATGTAACAAATATAAATTTTTAAGTATTCGCGAATGCGAATTAGTAGTGCAATTAAAAACAAAATTTTACAAAACCACAAAAGGATGCACAGAGCAATGTTTTTGAAAGGAGAGTTTGGAACAGTTTTAACTCCAATGGGAATAAGAAAAATTCGTAGAATTTGTTCAAACGCAATATCCTTAATATCAAAATTCAAATCGGAAGCTAGAATACAAAAAAAGTTTTTTATCAGTACGAAGAGCGGTCGTAAACTGTGAGCGCCTATGCCTTTTTCGTTTCTGAACAAATTTTTTTTTGCACTTTGAAATTCGTTTTGAAGATAAATTTAGACATTTCCAAAATTTAGTGAATATTTTCTAGATTTTTAGCAATTTTTTCATTAATGCATTACAATGTATTTATTGCAATTAACCTATAAAAGACCTGTAAATTGGCCACCAGAATATATAAAAGCAATTTTAGTAAGCAAGGACAAATAACGACAAAATTCAGTTTCGCAGGAAAGAAAACGTCATTAGAGAAAACAGAATGCGTGGATTCAAAGGAATTTTTTTTCCCTACACACCATTTTTTTTTGTGATAAGTAATAGTTTTGGCAACAATTAAACAAACGATTCATATGCATATTTCTATAAAAACATCCCTTCAAACGCGTAAGATAGATTCGCGTTTGTGCTGCAAAGAGATATCATAAGATTAACTAAAAGTTGCATATTTAAGGTATTTGTAAACTGTAAATTATACTAAAATATGGCGAAAAACTTTTGTAAAATATTTTTTAACTTAAAGAGGTCTAATCAAATGAGCAGAAAAAAATTGTACTAAATATAGCGTTACATCTATTTTTTAATATTTTTTTAAAACGTTTACTAGCTGAACCAAATACTCTATCCTCCACTGATAGTAACATTTTTGCACACATCAAAAATTCTTAAAACTTATGGCTCTTAAAATATCGAAAATCGAGTTGGTTTAATTAATTGAATAATATTGTATGTTTGTGCATAAAACATTACAGCTTACAAAGGTTCGTTTCGAACCAATTAATAAGATTGGGGTTATTTATAACAAACAAAAAAAAATTATATATAAGATTAAAAGTGCAATTTTGGTTCCATAATTATATAAAAAACAATATTTTTTGTACGAGATTTTTATGAACAGCTAATTTTTCTTTAAAACTGTGATAGTAGTATTTTTGTTTTTTTTTTTTGATTTAATTAATCAGATGCTAATACTGTTTGTAAATTCTCATAATTCTGCTTAAAATATTGTTAAAAAAATTTGTTTTAAATTTTAAAATTGAATAAAAAAGTAAAAATATTATTTAAATTTCATATTTATATTTTATTCGAACTTTTTTTCTATATATTAAATTTTAATGTGAACCATTTTTTATTTTGGCTTAAGTTCATTTGTTTCTTTATTTAATTTTATAATTCAAATTAAATTAAATTGTAACCATTTTTAGGAATATTTTTTCTAAAAATTATTTCCGATATTAGCCGAGTGGAATGCATTTTCGAAATCAGCTACGATTTCATCATCAGCACTCTTTATCGGTATACTACTATGTAACTTAAAATTCCTATTTATGTTACAATTGAATGAAATTTGAATTAGTGAATCTTAGTATTAATTTTCATATTTTGTTGAATATTTTATTTCACCTATCAAATGACAATTCATAATTCAACATGTTCATATTCTTCTATATTCGTAATACATTTTCGTTATGCTTTCAATATCCATCCTTTGGCTGGAATTATTGAAAACAAGGTTGTATTTACATTTTCATTTATATAAGTCCATCTAGGTGATAGACACTGAACAATGAATTCTTGAATGTCATTAACACCGTGCCATGTGTGTTATAATTATATATTTATATTTTATTCGAACTTTTTTTCTATATATTAAATTTTAATGTGAACCATTTTTTATTTTGGCTTAAGTTCATTTGTTTCTTTATTTAATTTTATAATTAAAATTAAATTAAATTGTAACCATTTTTAGGAATATTTTTTCTAAAAATTATTTCCGATATTACGAATATAGAAGAATATGAACATGTTGAATTATGAATTGTCATTTGATAGGTGAAATAAAATATTCAACAAAATATGAAAATTAATACTAAGATTCACTAATTCAAATTTCATTCAATTGTAACATAAATAGGAATTTTAAGTTACATAGTAGTATACCGATAAAGAGTGCTGATGATGAAATCGTAGCTGATTTCGAAAATGCATTCCACTCGGCTAATATCGGAAATAATTTTTAGAAAAAATATTCCTAAAAATGGTTACAATTTAATTTAATTTGAATTATAAAATTAAATAAAGAAACAAATGAACTTAAGCCAAAATAAAAAATGGTTCACATTAAAATTTATTATTTAAATTTCTTTATCTAATGTTGTTTACATTATGAATATTTCTAAAGATACTTGCAAAAAATATTCCCATAAATTTTGCAAATGCGAATACGAATATCAAAAAACATGCGAATATTCGTTACATCACTAAAATTTATAGTTCTTGTAAATATAAACAACAGTAGCAGCAGTGCGTAACAAGGCGAATTCATATCAGGTGAACTTTTTAGCCCAGCTATTCATATGCTGTAAACGAAGTTTAAGAACAAAATGTTAAAATTTGTGTTTTTATGTTTGTTTACATTCGTTTGCCGGAAAATTTTAAGAAATGTTTAAAAAGTGAAAAAAAAAATTAATTTCTATGGATAAAACAGTTTAAGTTCAAAATAAATATTTATATGTATTGTTCAAAAAGTCGAAAAACATAAAAAAATATGTTTTTTAGTTAAAAGACTAAGTGCCGCATTCATAAAAAATATTTTAGATTTATTAAAGGCTTATTTGACAGATGTTGCACAGAAATTTGTCAAATAAGCCTCCAATAAACCTAAAATATTTTTTATGAATACGGCGGTAACAAATTATTAAAGTTTTCGTGAAAAAATGCCTTCCTGCTCGCTGTGTACAAAAAATATCTTAAGGGTAGTGGAACTTTATTTCGTGTACTTAATGATGAGCAAAATATATAAATATATGTATATATAAAGTTTTGAATTAAACATTAAAATTCTTTAATTTTAGTGTGACTTGCATAATTTGCTTAAAAAAATGTAAACAAATGTGTGTTTGTTTGTGTTTAGTCAGAAAATTTTTGACAATTAAGTTCAAATATAAAAATACAAAACACATGTAGTTTAGTGTTGTTGTAGGGAAGAGATCACCTAATTGAATTCGCCTTGGTGCGTAATATCGAGCATTTCGTGCAAGTCATCAATGATTTTCTTGTCAAGCCTAAATGTACATTATACTACTTGAACAAATATGTACTGTGAAAATATCACGATATACATTGATAATGTACGCTTCATTAATATTACACTACCCAGTTTCTTTACGTGTAGAACAAACAACGAAACAAATACTAAAACACAAACAGACACAAAAGATTTTCAATATTTATACATTTATCTTGCAAACCATCAAGTTAGCAAACACAAATAACCACAAGTTTCTTTAACAGACATTTTGGCAACAGCAAAATACTGGAAACATTCAATAAAATCATTTATACTTTGGCTTTTCATGTTTTTAAAGTTTGACAACAACAACAAATAAAACACTAATTCCAACACTGTCTCTGACATAAAAACAGGAACCAAAAAAAAAAAAGATGATGACATCTTCAATACACCGAAACAGAAATACATACACATGTTTACTACAAGTAGAACTTACCACAACAAAATACAACAAAATTCAATACATCTGTATACGACTATACGGATAGATACCCTGCAGTCCTTCTACTAAAAAGTATAAAATAAGCCCACATCTTAGTTGTCAAACTTAGTACTCACATTACTAGCAAAGTAGATAATTAAGGTAGTCAGTCGTATCCCATCAGCTTATTGCTTATTATTTTTGAATTTGCCTGCAACTGACAGACATTATTTATTTATTTATTTTATTTTTCATCTTATCTTACTTAATATAATAAATGTGAATGTTTGTATGTTTGGATATTTGTTACTCAATCACGCAAAAACGGCTGAACGGAACTAAATGGAATTCGGCACATAGATAGGTTAATACTAAATCTTTCTTTTAGCCCTATAACTACGCAGATGCAGTCGCGGTCACAAGCTAGTCTACAATAAATAATTCGCAGTTGTACCCCTTTCTGACTAGGCAAGTCATTTGCGCAAGTGAATTGCGCAGTTCTGGTGTTTATAGACAAAAGGGTTAAGGTCGGGTTAAGAGGAAGAAACGTGCTCATATTTGAGTACCTGCCTGTACTCGGCAAGTACGAGCAAGTTCTTGTTGAGAAACCGAAAACAAAAAAGAAATAAAAACAAACAAGAGTGCTATATTCGGCCATGCCGAATCTTATATACTCTTCATAACGTGTAGTCATGCAACAGCAATTGTTTATATCACCATTTATCTCATATGAAATACGTATATACATATAAAAAACATACATATATAAAAACATCCCATTGTAATATTATAAACTTAGTTTACTTATGTGTTTAATTAATTAAAAGAAAAATAAAAATAAAATAAAAAAAATTTTTGGTTCACTCTAACCAGTATACCACGTTTGTATGTATGTGTAGATAATTGATAATTGTAGAAATTTCAAACGGAATGACAAATCTACATATACCCTTTTTCACTGTGTGAAGAGTATAATAAGTAAAAGAGAACGAAACTGGGGCAAGTCAGTTGCTGAGTCTGAACATGAAAACAAGTTCAAAGAAAAATAAAAGAAAATAAAAAACTAACTTGCGCAAGTGACTTGCCTAGTCAGAAAGGGGTGTTGCAGTTGGCTTAATACAAACACAAAACAGGTTTAAAGGTTTACAAAAATTTTTAAAATCAGAAGAAAAAAAAAATTATCTGACATCATCAGGTAAGTATACAAAAACCAAAAAGATGATCAGTTTTTGGCGAGATCCGTATTGAGTTTTAATCAAACTCTGCAATAAAACTTAAACATTTGTACACTTATTTATAGTTAAATATTTATAAAATTTATTCGTATAACAGATATTACAAAGTTGGAAGAAATAACTCTTATTCTCTTATTCATCTTATTCTCTTATTCATCATACAGACGATATTAAATAGTTGGATTATGTTCTTATATTTGCGTATAGTTTTGTCACAACCGATTTTTAACGGATTTATTAAAAACGTATTTGATTCTGCTGAAATGTAAAATGAAATGATTCATACATATGTACATACATAAGCATATTGTGATCACAACAAAATTTATTAAATGAGTAAAGCTTATTCCTCAAAAATATTGGTAAATTGGAAAATGCTGGGCATATGTATGTAAGTACGTGTATGTGTGTTAAAATAACGACAAAATTGAGAAGAAAAATGACAATAAGCATGACAACAAAATCAAGTGAGTGTGAAATTGTGTTTTTATTTATTTTCCTTTCTTTCGATGTGCTTGTATTTATGCCCAGTTTGATTGTGTGAGTGTTATTTAAAAAAGAACACAAATAAAAACATACAAAACAACAACAACAAAAGATGACAGAATAATATTTATTTTTATTACAATTTTCTTGCGACAAAAATAAATGTACGGCCATTATAATGCATTACATTGTGCCATGGTTCCAATGCAGCCAACAATTACCTCAACTCATGCACATTTTACCATTAAAAAAAAAAATTAATTCTGTTTAGCAGTTATCTGCTACAGCTACCAAAAAAGTGAATTGTATATATACAAACAATATATTTGTGCTGAAGCAGTGCTTCTCCTTTTCATGACAGCCTCTTAAAAATACAAATGTAACTGACAATGCAGTTTTGTGTTTTACTGTTTATGACGTCACTGTATAGTTGCTGTCTCAACAACAGCATGTTATCAATGTTTTGTTGTGCCAGTGTTGAATGAAGAATGACCACAACAACTACCCCGACCACCACGTCCATCAAAAAGAACCACACTCCCATTCGAAGATTTAAATTACAACAAGTGTTTTTTGTGGTTTGAGCTGTGTTTTACATTTCTTTTTATGTTTTTTTTTACTTAAAGATCTAATCTTAAGATATTTTATTAAGAAAATATGATTTTGTAATAATTAATAAAATTAATTTTCTATTTAATTTATGAAGAGAACATGATGTCAGAAATATTCAATCGATTTGTTTTTTTTCACACTTTTATCTTTCCACACATAAATATACGGAAAAGAAAAAGTTTTTACAAGACACACAAATACGTTTGACCTATTTTTTTACATCTTAAAAACAAACCGAAAGAAAAATGCATATGCAATGTCAACAACTGCATATATCAGAAACACGCAATCGGGATGACATTCGCATTATACTGCCACGTACAGAAAAAAGTATGTATACAAGTACGATTATCAAATATGGTTTTGTTATTGTTAATGGTGACCAACAAAAAAAATAAAAAATAAAAAAATTTGTATAGACATATTACAATTGCTTTCTTATTTGATTTTAAAACAATTAAAATAGTTTTCCGCAACATAAAATTCAAATTATTATGCCGTTTTTACAATCCAATTTAGGACAATTTAAACTTGCCAAGCAACAACAATTTTTTTTAATCTATTGTGAAATCCTAGAACATTATGAGAATTTAACATGTTGCGACACCTTGTGAATACAGTAATTGTGTACTAAAATAAAAAATGTTAATATTTAACAAACATTTTCGTAAAGTTTTAGTAAAAATAATATTTCGTTCGCTTTTGTTGTTTCTGTATTATTTCCATACATGCATAAACGAAAACTTTGCAACAAACCAAAATACTTTAAAAAATATCGTCTGGAAAGTCGTGAGTTTTGTCGTTAAATATTTTTAATTTGCTTAAATTAACATTTTTTTTAAGAAATTAAAAATTGCTTAAAACTTTGTTATCAAGTGAAATTCAAAATATGGAGAAATACATGTTTAAAAATTGTTGTAAACTGTTTAATTTCCCATTATTAATAAATATAACTTAGTTGATAAACTTATATTCAAAACATTTTTATTTTTTTTAATTAAGAATCTTGATAAATAATATTCCAAACCAAAATATTCCAAAACCAAGTCCCCCAAAACAAAAACCTAAATGTATTACATTTAATTTTAAATGTATATATGTATGTATGCATGTATGCATGCAGTCAATACACCCTTGCGACATTTCAACGCTGTAATAATATCATGTCGACGATCTGCCAGCGACGTGTGTAAACACAGTTACTTTTTCCATAAGCAGTGGACATAAACGAAGTTAAATGCCTGACTCACACGTACAACGAAACTACAGATGTTATAATTTATGCCTTAAGGATAAAGATATGGCTGATTATTTTTCTTTTTTTTTCTTTCACCGTTGAAGAATCGTTTAACAAAAATTTATGGACAAATTTATTAATAAATATTTGTATAAGTAGGTTCACTGTTGTATGGTACAGTCGTTATTGTTATGAGAAAAAATATAAAAATATCTATGGTTTTGTGAACAAGTTTAATGAATATTTTTTAAAGAGCTTTTTTATGGATTTTTCTGCAATGAGTTTGTAATTTTTTATATTATTCTGTGTTAAAACTCGTCAAAATTAATACTTAATGACTTAAAAGAATGCTATGAATTTGTTGCCTTTATATTGCATAAATATTATATGTATGTATGTATGAAGGTATGTATGTATAGATTGGTACAATGTACATATGTATTTATGTATTGTATGTACCCATAAATATGTAAATGAAAAATCATTATTTGGTTTTCTCAAAATATAAAGGTGATAAAAAACGTTTTTTTTTATAGATTATTTTTCTTTTAGAATTGAGACTATAAAAAAACCAGTAGATATGTATTATAAATTTATTTTAGAATTTAAGAGCACATACATAAGTACATACATATAAACATACATAGAAACTTTGTAGACACACACGCATACATACATACATATTAACATTTAGTATAAATGCAAACAGGACAAAGCACAGCGAAAATAAACGCATTAGCATTAATCCCGAATTGCCCAAAAGTATGCTATACAATAATAGCGCTAAGTACGAGCACAAACAGTAAAGCATTATTGAAATTGCGAACAATTTAATGGCGTTTTTGTTTGTTAAGGAAAAATATGAACAACAATGTCAACATTCTTTAGAGGAGACACAAGAATCAAAACGCTTAAATGAGAATTTAACGATAATTCATATAATCCCAAGAGAGTCTTAAAGAAGTTGCTTCAGAACAAAATAACAGTGAGTACAAACAATAAGCAAAAGACTTGAAATACGAACACACTATAAATTTGAGACAGATTTTATTATTTTTAGTTCGATTCATTCGGTTGAGTTTGTTTGCAAGTAGAAATAAACAAGAAAACTGAAGAAGTGGTAAATTTAAAAAAAAAACATGATGCTGAATTGTTATCTCCCACAAAAGCTGTTAAAATTCAACGTCTTGTGTAAACAATTCAATTACTAAGAGTATCATTGCCGCTGTGAATACTAGTCGTACTTAAAAATTAATACTGATAGGTAGGTAGGTAGGGTAAGTAGATAAGGCTGGTGTAAAGTTACCCTCACACCCTCACTCGGAGACCATTACGGTCCATTGTGACGCCTTAATAGAGAGAAGAATAGAAATAGTTAGAATAGAAAGAGCAGCAGACCAGTCCAGAGTCTCTGGCGGGAATCGAACCCGCAACCCCCAAATTAGCAGATTAGTACACTACTGACTAGTCCACCGGGGCACTCCATTGATACTGATAAAGACCAATCCAGTCGTTTTTCGAAAATCTTCAACACTCCTCAGAAAAAAAAATAAATATGAGTTTTAATTACAAAATTTATGTTTCCAATTACAATTTTAATTGATTTTGGTTCAATCAATATAATAGTTAAATTATAGTTAAATAGTGTTTGTTGGAAAAATACTAATATTATTTGTATATTAATAGGCAAGGCGATATCTTGTAACAAAATTCACGTCCATCTTATACACTATTTAAAACGATTTTGTTTGCAGGTATGAAGTATCCAGTTACAAATCTGGATTAAACAGAATGCGGATTAATATATATATATATATATAATATTTTATTATTTACTAGCATTTTACCCGCTACTTCGTTAAATTTATGAAAACTTATTTCTCTGATTAATTTTATTTAGAGAAATAAAAAGTAGTAGAAAATAGTTCATATATTATGTATTTCAGCCAAGATCAATTCTTCTGAGTTTATATTCCAAAATAAAAAAAAAAATACAAAAAATGGCATTAAAATAAAGTTACTTATGGGTCGTCGTCCATAACACTTAGAGTTTTACCTCAGACTCACAAACGTCAAAATACAAAAAGTACCATAAAAATGCAAAGAATTACTTTTTTTGGTTACCTATAACATTTTCAGTCTCACCTCGTAACAAAAGCTTCAAATTTAAAAATTCCTTCTTCATAAACGTAAAAAGTACAAAAAGTACCATAAAAATAGGGAAAAAGTAATTTGTTCGGGTTTTTAATATCAATGTACAAGATCCAAGCCTAAAATGTTTAAATATTTGTGTAATAATAAAATATTTTAATAGACATAACTTATAGTAAATAAATATACTCTTCTTTGCACAAAAATAATTATGTTTTAAAAAGTACCAAATACTGTATCCATAATTTTCCCCTTTCTATCCTGATGAAATCTCTGTTACATTTATTTTTTTATTGGGAATAATTCATATTTTCCCGCATTTTTCCCTTTTAGTACTTTTTTGTGCCCCTTAAAGTTTCCGAAAATTTCACCGAAATAATTGTCCATATTCTAATAGACGACCCCACAAAGTATATATTTTCTGAATAGGGGAGTCGATTAAGCACTGTCAGTCTGTCCGGCTTTCTTTGCAAATCGACCGGAAACACCGATTTTGATAAATAAGACAACATGGCGGAACTCGTAGTAGTATTATAAAAATTACATAAAAATACATACATATAAGTATGAAGTTTATATGAATATGTGCACGTTTCTGTAAAATTTTGTTTATAATTGGATGAATGAATGTCTAGATAAAGAAATACATAAATGTTACACATAAGCAACAAATTATTTCTTTTCTAAACACTAACAAAATGTACAGACATCCGCAATTTCATGTATGTACGAATTTGTGTGTTTGTGTGTGTTAAAAAGAAATTGTGTATGTGTAAAGCTAAAATACAATAATAAAATGGCTTTAATGTAGCATAACTTTAGGCTTGTTTCAAAGGAAATATGGAAAATAAATTTAAAAATTCTTTTGATGGATACAGGAAAAGATTAAAGCAACAAAAAAACTTTTCACTGATGAGAAAAGTTTTTCGCTTTTATGTATGTGTTTGTATGCACTTACATATACATATAGTATGTGTATAACCAGCAAACAAAATTATCCCTTATTCGTCAGATACTTTACAGAAAGATCTAAAAAAAAAGGGAACCGGATACAAATTCTGTCGGATTTCTGATTAAAAATATATATTTTTTAGTTTGTGGCAGACGTGTTTTGGAAAATTCTGATTTTTTACTCATTTATTTGGTAGAAATCTAACAAAAATTGGAAAAAATGCCAATAAATTTCTGATGTGTTAATTGATATATTTTTTAATTTCTGACAGATAAAATACAAAAAGAAAAAAATTTCTTACAGAAATCAAAAGGAATATATATGAATTAAGATTTGCACAGATTTAAAAGAAAAAACCTAATGTGATTTGTTTTTATACGTTTTTATTTATATTACTTTTTCTGAAACTCCTTATATTTTTTATTTATTAATAACTTCTAGTATTTGTATTTGCATCTTTTAAAGAACGTAACTCCTAAAAAACTATTTTTTTAATTATAATTTAACCTTTGTTTGCAATGTAGTCACGCTTCTTCATAGTTCTCAAATACAGGCAATGTCAGACCATTTTGCTGGCTGGGTATGTATACACACATAAAAAGAAAATAATAATAAAAAAAAACAAGCTCAGGTGGTGGTCATGGCAAATGTTGTCAAAAGTTACAAAAATGCCCTGTTTTTGGGGTCTTTGCTTATATCTACGCAAATAAGAATTCTTAAAAAATACAAATGAAATGAGTTTTTTTTTCTGTCTATACTGTCTAAAAATTAACTTCTTTTCTAGTAGCTGATTCATGTACATATACAACAGTAGCTTGTCTCTTTTAAAGGAAAATTTCTGAACTAGGACCGCTTTGCTGAGACCAATGGTTTTTTTGTGTTGTTGTATCTATTTAGAATAGGTCTTATAATGTTGCTGTTAGTTACATTAACCACTTAAGTGCTCTTTTTGTAATCCGAATTTATTTATTTTTTCATAAAATTTTACAATTCATTTTCATGTTTGAGAAAAAATAAGACTTTTTCTGTTTTAATTTGAATTTTGATTTATGTTCTCATATTTTAGTCGCATTTTATCCAAAATTATAGTATCTGGTGCAACTTTGCACGCATATTGAGCTGTCATGACTATACAGTTTCGTGATAAGAAAAGTGGACAGTGCCACGCTCATTAAAAAAAATTTATAATTTTTAGCTTTTTGCACTTAATATTTAATTAAAATTCAAAATGCATTTTTATTCATTAAGGGGCGTAGCAACGCGCGCCGGGCTTTTCTAGTGCTAAATAAAATAAAAAGACGACTTTGTTAATGTTTATGGTTTGGTTTGTTTTTAAGAAAAATAAAGTTTTCGTTGTTTACGCTTACTTTTGCAATTCAATGTTAATTTTTATGTCAAACACCGGTGTGATGAAATTTTATAGTTTTTTAAATAAAAATCGGTACAAAAAAACCGAAGTCGATATCTATTCGTGCATAAATTATTCCTTTCGAACAGTGGTTTCTTTTAAAGAAAAAATAAATACGTAACTTCTGAACTAATTATCCGAATTGTATTAAACAAACTCGTAGCAGAGGACCAAATCTTCTTAGTCGTTAAATTTTGAGATACCATGTGTCACCACATGGTTAAATCATCGTTAAAAAAACGATGCTTGTAATTTTTGTCAATGTGAACTGATTTAAATGATTTTTCTTTAGTGGTAATTTTCTTATAGTTTTCAAGTGAATTGAGCATAATTTTTTTTACTATTTTTTTCTCTTTTTCTTTTTTGCCAACTTTAGTAACGGGTGAAAAATTTAGCGAATGCGAATATCAAAAAACCCGCGAATATTCGTTACATTACTAGTAGATTGTAAATATGTATTACTACGTTTATAGATTGGCTTATACCATAGACAGACGACACCGTTAATTTGCATTAAAATCTCACTAATACAAATTAAAATTTTGCTGTGACAGACGACAGTTTTTGCATTTAGTAAAAATTTTAAAAATTGTAAATGCACTAGCAATCACAAATCTGAACATGTTGCTACAAGTTGGGATGGCAGAAGGACACTCTGAAATAAGAGAAAGGGAATTGTGGAAATTCGTAGGTTTAATGGTATCTTTTCATGAAGGTTATAATTCATACATACTTATGTATGTAGGTATGTGGTATTTTTTTAAAGGACTGTAACAGCACTTTTTGGGAGAGGGACGTGCTTACGATGGACGATGCCAGTATTAAGGAAACTTTAACCTAAATAAAAAAGCATTCCAAAAAATATGTAAAAAATTTCAACATATCGAATCTATTTTTATTTTACATTTTTGATTTTTTAATTTTTTGATTGATTGCCGACCGTGTTGCCATATTGAAATTGCTAAATGCAGTATAAATTCAATATGATTTAGTGCATTTACGTGAAATCTAATACACATTGGAATGGGGATAATTCATAAGTTAATTTGAATTAAGACTTTTAATGCAAATTAACGCTGTCGTCTCTCTATGGTATTATTGCAATACGAGTATAATACACACTGCAATTGTACATTTGATACGGCAAATTGTTAACATAATCACCTTTACCGTGAATATTTTTTCCTCGAACTATTTCCCAACCGTAAATAAATTCCTCAGGAGCACTTTTAAAGTATAGTACTCGTAAAAAAAATCAAATGTTCGAAAAGACACCATAAAAATCAAATTTGGTTAAAAATAAGTAAAACAGCAAATCTAATCACCACTTAACATAAATGAATTTAAACTTTTCATACATTTAAAAGTGTATACATACATAATTTATTTATTTTTGTTCTTACCCATACATTCATACATATCTACAATAGTATTGTATTTTTTTTTCTATATTACATTTCATGTAATTTATGCATTATTTTTTTCGAAATATAATTGTGGTTTTGGTTTTTGTTGTATTTTATTTTTAATATAAACTAGAAGATGATATTTGGCACAAAATTGACTACGTTTGTTTTATAAATATTTTAAAAATTAAGAAATATGTAATAAAAAACATAATATTTAACAATTCTTTTTTTTTTTTTTAATTGTAAAGTTATTGTGTTTTGCTTTAACAATTGGATTTTAAACGAAATTGATTAAATGCAATACATTGTCAAATCCTTAAGGATGTAAAGTTTTCTTATTGTTTCTGCCTACGTACGAAATACATAAAACAGACGCACGTTCCTACATACATACATATGTACATATTCACTTTTTTTATGTTAATTTATTAACAAACGAAAATAAAAACATTTGAAGTTTAATATTTTTCCTGCAGCTAAACCTCAAATGTTGAAGGGAGGAAGTAGGAACAGAATTAAAGAAAAAGATTGAGCGACTTTTTTGCACGTTTTAGTAAACGCTTAAACGTGGCTGAATTAAACGTGACGTCTCTCTCCAGACTGAACCTCAACTGAGATAAAATCCATATTGTGTTATTTGTTGTTGTGTGTATGCGTGTGCGTGAATTCTATTCCTAGGATCCTAGGCTGTTTGTGTGTGTACAAATTACTGTTGATGTTGTTGTTTTGCTCGTTCTTTGTTCATCTTAAGTGTTCGTACGCAAAGACCATTTTGTATAAAATCGTTGCTTTCGTGTGTATGTGTTTGTTTTTTTAGACATAACTTTCTTGACGTTGTAGTTGCATTTTCAATTTCGTTTCTTTTTCCGTAAGTTCTAAATGTAGTTGTTGCTTGTGTTGCTGATTTAATTGTTTATCTTGTGAGTTTTTTGCCTGCTGCAATAACTGAGGAGTGAGGAAAGAAATATCACGAGTAGAATCAAGATTTACATCCAACCTCGACAATTGCTGTTTTGCATCCTGTGTTGAATTTAACTTAAAGGATAGGGTGGAGGGTATGTGTTTCTGTTGCTCCAGCAGTTCCATGCCCAAGACAGAGTCCTGCACCAGACGTGTCAATGTGTGCAAAATTGTTTTGATACAACGTTTTTGGGATTCACTTTCGCCACGTGAATCATAGCTCTTATAGAATTCCTTTTCGTATGCGTACGTGATGAAATTTATGATGCCGGCATTGGCCAAATGGCTGTGGCATTTCTTATTTAATGACATATTGTATAGCATACCAACGATTTGTTCCTGCAAAGGATGAAATTAAAATAAAATTTTATTATATACCCAGGTTTAGTTTATAAAAAGTTATGTTCATATGTATGTATGTATACCCAATTGACCTATATTTGAAAAATACTTAAAGTAAATAAATACTTCATTAAACAAAGCCTTAATGAAACTAAGCTACACGTTATATGGTAAAAAAATTGTTTGAAAAGGATATTCGAGATATTCATAATAAATTTCTCATTTTTTCGAAAACAAAAAATTAAAAAAAGTATAAGTTTTTTAAATGTACACTCATTTTTTAACGATATGAGAACGGCAAGCTTTTACAGCTGTAGGTTGTACGCTTGGCTAAATGTGATGCATCAGTGTAAACGTCGTATGTTTGTGTCTTAGCTAAGAAAAATATAGTATTTATTTTTTTGATGAACTTCTACACCTTGGTATTAGTGCACTACGGTGTATAGAGGTGTTAACAATGCCTATGGCTACACGAAGCCAACCAGTGGAAAAAAGGGCTGACCATAGTCCATTCTGGTACCGCGGAAATCAAAAAGTCCCTAGAACTTATACTTAATTGATCCTAATGCAAAAAACTGAGCCTGGTGGCTAAATGACTTGTACTCGACCTTGTCTTGTATTCTGGTGCTGTTGGTTTTTTTTTATAGGTATAGAGACTGGGTGTTTAATGCTCGTGCTAGTGATTGACTTCGTTCAACCATTACCGTCTCGTGGTACTGTTGCCTTTATTTGGTTGGTTGTTTTACGTTTTTCAGATTGAAGGCTGGGAGTTTTCTTTATATCTCCCAGAACACTTTGTCCGATTTTGTCGTTAGAAGAAAAAACCCGTAGTTAGACAATCGTCAGATTATGGCACACGGTTCCGATGATGACATTAATTAAACAACATTTATTCCTCATATTAGGCGACTTTTCAATTTTAATGGGCTTTTTTAAATGGTTTGGTCGAAAAATATTCCGGAAACGTTCGATAGTAATTTCATTGCTAAACATTGTAGGCAAATGGATATATTTACCATTTTGTTGAATTTCATACACCAATACGTACAAACCATATATTATTAAGCGCAAAAAAAAACAGAGTGCTATATTCGGCCGTGCCGAATCTGATAATACCCTTCACCATCATGTACATAGGTATGATCCCACATCGTAGCTTAACCTATATTTCATGTTATACGCCATTTTTCTTTATTATTTCCGACGCCATCCTCAATTTTGAATTTTTACGTAGTTAACTGTATTCCACTAGTCAAGCCCTTTAATTTGATACCCATATTGATAGGGTGAAACAAATTTGATCCGCCATTTTGTTTAAGACGCCATCTTTTACATTTTTTAAAAATTTACTGTAGTCTTTTGGTCAAACCCTTTCATTTGATACCAATATTGAGGGTGTTCAAGAAGTTACATTTTAAAACACCAGATTTTACCCCTATATAAATTTATTGTCCGCCATTTTGTAGTGGCTCCCAACATGAATTTTAATTTTTTTATAGTACTTATATTGCGTAAGTGTAGTATTTTCAGATCATATCATAGATCGGTTGTCTAGAAGCTGAAAAAATTGATTTTCGTTTGTAAATTTTTGGAATATATATTTTTAAAAAATAATTTTGCCTATAACTTTACCGATTGGAGCCCGCTTTATTCAAAAATTTTCACAAATATCTCTAAAGGCATATTATATCTACAAATAGTAGCAAAGGTACCTATAAATTATTCTATGGCTGAAAAATTTGGTGGTAAAAATATGGGAAAAAAACAGAGGCAGTCGTATTTATTTACTCATATGTCTGAAAGTTATGGGGCGATTGTACTGAATTTTAATAGCGATTCATTCCCGGATATTTCCAAAAGATTGATACCACACACAGATCTGAGGAACATATGGTTGCTTCTAAAAGTTGATTTTAACCAACACACGGACACGGTTAAATGGACTCCTCTATTCATAAGCTTTCAGAAAATATATAATTTATGAGGTCGGAATGACAAAGCTATGTATACCCTTGTGCACCACTGGTGAAGGGTATAAAAACATAGAATGAAAGGGAAGATGAGAAATTAAATTCTTAATATGTTGAATCTATAAATAGTTGTAAGAATCTAAAGTGCCTAAGAATTAAGAAAAATTGCTAAACAAATGCTTCAAATAAAGTTTTATATGTGTAAATACATACATACATACATACATATGTAGATACATACATACATACATATGTATGTATGTATGTACAACATTGTATTTTACTAACTCATTTCTAAGTAAAGTTAGTTAGTTTTTAAGGCGCTATATACACATACATGTATAGTAAATACATGCATATTTAATGTTGAAATCTCGTACCATTGAATGCTTGTTAAAAGCTTTCGATAAAATTGGATATTTTTGAATCACTTTTCCAATGAAAGAAAAATGATTAAACAAAAGTTACAAACTTATTATTAACTAAAGAATGAATTAAAGATTGCAAAACAATTACACGATAAATAAATGAAAATACTTACATAAAGGAAAACGTTAATGTTTTTATGTCTCTGCTCCACGGTGGATATAAGTTTGAAAATGGTCTCGTTTGACATTATAGAATAGTGAGAAGTAATTTCCATGCGTGACAAATTATTAAAAGCAGCAGTACACAACAGCAAAGTTTGAGGACATTCGGTGGATACAATTAGTTGAGTTAGACCTTCTGTAATTGTCTCCACACTACCCTTTAAACCGCTGACCTTATGTTCTGGACCATGCCAGTCAGCTGTAATTTGAGTTAATAGTGATACGGCCTCTCTTCTTTCCATATCGTCCCGTTTTACATAACTTTTTTGTTTTTCAAAACCATCTGCTTGCAAAATGTCGCGTATAATTTCAACGCCTCCACAGGAATCTAACTGAGCGATCGGTTCAGGAGTACAACATATAGTAGCCAAAGCCCGTAAAGCTTGAGCCCTTACCGAACTTAATTTATGGTCCAAACAAACTATTAGCAACGTTCTTACAGCCTCCGTTTGCACAAAGGCAGTGGTGAGTGAAGCAAATCCATCGTAGTCGATATTCATAAGAGTAGCTATCATATTTATGTTGGCCTTTAACATCAGATTACATCGTCCCTTTTCTATACTTATTACCAGGTTTCGTAGGAGTTTTTCATAAACCTGCTGTACGCTTAGCAGGAGAATACGTTTCAAAACTTGCAAGTCTTCTAGCAAAGACTTTAGATTGATGTAGTGGTGATTCTCCAGTGAGTAACGCGTATCCTTGTATACCATGCGTACTTGATCTAAAAGATCCTGGTATCTCTTGCGCTCTATGCGCGAATCCGAAAAGAATACTAATCGGCGCTCCAAGATGAGAGTAAATTCGGCTATATGATCTAATAAGCGTAAAGATCCCGTTAAAGCGTCATGCAAAGAAATATTTTGGCAGACACTTAGCATTCGTTCAACCTTCTCGAAAGAAATCTGCATCGAGGCAGCCTTTTGCTGCAATTGCCTTATGAATTTGGCCACTGTGTTTGTTGTGATTTGTAGATTTTTAAAGGCTTCCTGTGCTATTGATTTGGTTTGTAAAGTGGACATGACCTCGTGATCAAAGGATATGCGCAAGTTATCTAACCATATCTGCACATCCCCGCTGTGACCATTCAATAGTGAATTGTCATACACGTGCTGGGAAAATGAGAAGGCTAGAGTGCGAACAGGTTTTTTTATATTAAGAGTTTTCGGTGTGCTGGTGTTGGTACTGAATCTAGAATGAAGATTTAGAGGCAAAATGCCTTTTTCTTCGAGTTTAAGGGTGTTATTTAAACCATATTCTGATTGACTGCCCAAAAAAACAGTTTCATTGTTGTAGGGAGGTGGTGGAGTAGAGCATGTTGGAGCTTCACCCAAATAAACTGTTTCGTTATTGTACTCTGGCATATCGGAAGACGTATCACAATCAGCAGCTATTTTTTCTTTATCTATCTTATCATTTAGCTTTTGCAATGCTTTATAAACTGGTGATAGGGGCGAGGTGTCTTTACGTTGAACCTTTCTTCGCCTCTTTATTCTGGGATAACTGACGTTTGTCGGTGATACAGCATCACTGCTCTCTGCGGCATTCGAATCATCAAAATTTAAGTTTTTGGCTAAAGGTGACTCAGTCATTAACTGCATGTTGTCCAATTTAGCCATTAAAGTTGACCCTTCATCTTCTTCCTGCGTGATAATGGGTGTAGTTGAGCAGGAGAAGGAAATACGTCTAGATACATTTACCAGAGGTGTGTAAAATTGAGAGTTCCCTGTGCGTCTAATAACTGTTGGTGGTGTCGCTATTGTGCGCACAGAAGTTGGAGAATCGCTATCGCTTTTTGAACTACTAATCGATTTGCAACTAGGAGACGATCTTTTTGAAGATCTTCCTCTCATGCTGCGATTATTATGAAATTCATTGTCATTGTCAGAGAAACCGGAGTCCTGTAAAAACATATACATACATATTTTTGAAACAATTAAAGTAATGTGCTTATTAAAGGATATTTATTTGCTTTCTTCAACTTACTTGAGATCTTAAGCTACCAGGACTATCATGCTTTTCCCAAGACAATTTTGATATGTTCTGTTCGTCTTCCACTTCTTGTATGCGGGATAAGTTGCCGCCATAAGATTTATACTGATTTAAATCCAATGAATGATACGCGATACCCCCAAAAGGTTGATAGTGTTGTTCAGTCTGCTGCTGTTGCTGTCTTTGTTGTTGTTGTTGCTTCTGGGGATGTGTTTGACTTAAGTATGAATACAAGCCACCACTTGTTAAACTCGCGTTATTTGAATTTATGTTAAGCAAGTGTTGGTTGGATGGATTAATGACACTCATGCCAAATAACTGATTATCATCGGATCCCCACCAGACTTTACTGTAACTACGTTGAAAAGCCATCTCAATCACTTATGCAAGTGTGTGTTTATGTGTAAACCTCTGTAAGAAATATTCGAAAGAAAGGATATGTTTAATGTAAACTTGTTACTAAAAATATTTACTTCAAGCACTTGTTGACTTTCTTCTTTCTTTTTTTTTATTTTTTAAAAATTATTGAAGTTTAACAAAATTGTAAATGTTGTGCAACCAAATATTGTTTGGCGAATGGTTCTGGAAAAGAACATGAGATGCTGTTGAATGTAAAACTACTGAAAAGAGAAGCTGATTATGATTTTAGTTGTGAAAAATAACAGTTGTAAGTAGTTGTAGCACTCGAACGGAATGCTTTTTATTTAAAGTTAATTTTTTTTTTATTCTTGGCGTTAATGTTTAAGTATCCTGACTGACTGCAGCATTAGTGGGTACAAATTCTCGTTAGTATGAGTAAGTAAATTGTGAATAGTTGTTTAGAGAATCTTTGCATTTCTTTAAACATTATGCAATATTATCAGTCTTCTCTTTTTCTAAATTCTTACTTTGCTTACACGCCAATCAGTGAGACATTACAATAAAAATAAGAAAATCTTAATGCTCAAGAGTTGTGTAAAAAAACAATATCTCTTATCATTAAATTCCTGAGTTTTATTTTAAACATTATTTTTTTTTAATTCTATTTTTAACAATTTTTTTTATTAAATTTAACAAAATAAAATATACAGAGACGCTGGTTGAAATTTAAAAAAAAAAAAAAAACAGTCGTTATCTACAGTTATACAGGTCTTGCATGGGTTCTTAAGCATAATAATAGTACATAATAGACACTAACCTTTGACTTAACTAAACATATTTTTATTGGGAAGAGGGGAAACATTTTTAATTGAGTTTATTATATTCGTATGTTAAAAGCTCACAGTTTTCTTTATAGACTTATTGCAATATAATTGAGTAGTTTAAAAAGTAGGCAGCATCACGCCCATACAAAGAAATTATTTTTCTAAATTGATTTTTATAAAACTTTGCACATACATAAATTAGTTGGTTTGAAAAGTAAGATGTGTCACGCTAATACAGAGAAAGTATTCTTTCTCAACTAATTCTATTAAATTGATTTTTATGAATCTTTTCACACATAAATAGTGAGTTCATGGGACAATACAACTTTTTGCTTCTTAATCACAATAAAACGGCTCATATTAAAGAACATTGCAACACAGGTAGACACAGAAAAAATTATTGCTTAAAATTCTTTGATTAATCCACTAATTAGATTAATCCACTAATTAGTTTATTTTTAATTAATTTCAATAATTTTGTTTTTTTCTAAAAACTTAGTCAGTTGAAAGAAGTATGTAGTATATTAAAAAATGAAATTGAAAGAAATCATTTTTTTATCAAGATTTCATTTTGAAGGAAGAGTTGAAATATAATTTTGATTTATAGTGTAAAAACAATAAACATCTAATAGGAAAGTATTTTCGTGAATTTTTGAATGGATATATATATATATTCGCTTGAGTTTTATTGTCATTGACTTTTATTTTCCATTTGTCATAGTATTTACGAGTTAATCTAAGAATATTTTCCACCCTCCTAATTATCTCGTTCGAGACTTTACCGCATCAAATAAAGGCGCTGTCGTTCGCGTATCTACTAAGAGTAAGATCAGATATATATATCGCGTATAGTGTAGGGGATAATAGCGATCCTTGCAGTAAATCAGCAGGTATTTGAATTTCACTCGAAGATTTGTTATTGATAGATACAACATATGTACGTTAATATGAAAAGCTTTTGATAAGTTTTTGTATATAAATTGAAAAATTAAACGTAATTAATTTACTCACTAGTCACCCTGCCAGATTGAATCAAAGGCAGTTTCCATATTACAACAAGTAAGAGTGCTATATTCGGCCATGCCGAATCTTATATACCCTTCACAACGTGTAGTCACGCAATAACAATAGTTTGTATCACCATTCATCTCATATGAAATACGTACATACATATATAAAACATCCCATTGTTAAATTATAATTTTACGTATGTTAAAAAAAAATATTAAAAAAAATTTACAAAAAATAAAAAAAAAATATTATAAAAATATAAATAATATATAAAATCTATATAAATAAAAATGAATCCATTTTTTCCTTGGTCACGGCATCACGCGTGAATGGCTGGACTGATTTCACTAATTATTTTTTTGTTGTATTTTTTATTATTAGGAGAAGGTTCTTATGTAAGAAAATAATAATAATAATGTGTCACTGGCTGTAATATTCACGTAGTTGACATTAAAACAAAGAAACGTAGTTTACATGCTCTTTGCAAATATATCTGTCGGAGTTGGTCTGTGGTCGGAGTTATAATAACAAAATACCTACATAATTCATTTACCATTTCTTTGTGTACTTTTCACATTGGTTTCTACAGGATAATTTGTACTGTGTGTTTTTTTCTGTTTGTACAACAAGATTAGTCAAATTAATATAGTGTTGGAAACTTTTGATAGAGCATTTTGATAATTTTACAAAAGAATAGGTACTATAGTTTTTTTTATTTTTAGTTGAATTTTCGTTTCTAAAAATGCCGGCAATTAGACGTACAAATTTAAGTCGCAGAACCCGTAATGCTGCAAGTCAAAGAAATACAAGAGCAAGTCAAACTGATGAGCAACGTAAAACGCGGAATGAAGTTGATTATAGGGCGGTACGAAGTTCGCCGGGTCAGCTAGTAAAAAATAAAAAAAATGTTTTTTTTTGGGCTCAGCTGGTGTTCGATGCCACGTTTACTCTAGCCGTGGTATACTGGTCTGTATGTATGTTGTTTTTGTGTTAAAATAAACGAGGTGGCCGTAAGTTTTTGCTCATATCTCAGTTGTTTATGCACCGATGTTTCTGATTTTCAATACCCTATCTACTCCCGAATATTTCTTATATTTCAATACCTCACCCGGGTCCAGGCGATGTCTGGGAGCTTCAAAAAATTTATTTAAATATACACACGGACAGAGCTTAATCGACTCCCCTATTCATAAGCTTTCAGAAAATATATGTATACTTAATGGGGTCGGAAATGAAAATTGTAGAAATTTCACACGGAATGACAAATGAAGGGTATAAAAAAGAACTCCAGTACCTTTTCGATTACTTTTATTAGTTTCAATAAAGTTTACAACTTTTTTAAGTTAATGTACAGATAAAATTGCAGTTTGAAAAACCTAAAATTCTTGTGTGAATAATTTTTTCGAACACGTTATCCAATAAGCTTAGAATGCTAATTGAACTATAGCTGGAGGGTTATTTAGGATCCTTTCCAGATTTATGGATTTGAATTGCCTTAGCCATTTGAAGAACGAGTGGGAAGATAAATAATCAGCTGGGCTGGTACAAGGCGAATTTATACAGGTGAAATTATTAGCCCAGCTGATGGGGAGGCATTTTATCAAAATTTGTTGAATTCGCCTTGATTTTATTTATTAAGCATTAAGCATTTTCGATAATAAATGTATCAAATTTATGTATATTTGTTGTTTTTGAATCATTTATAATGTATGTATGTATTTATGTATATTCTTCTTTTATTAAAATTTTATTAAATTAAACATATCACAATAAGTTTTCCATCCCTGTTATACGAATTGGCTATGGCAGAAAATATCCTCTAAAAAGTTGCCATGTTGTATCATTTCGCCGTTTTCATATACCTGTATGAATATGCCTTGGCTGGGTTGGTAATTTCACCTGTATGAATTCGCCTTGGTATTACTGTTGTTTACCTAAAATTTTTTGATGCCCTTCAAAATTTTGAATATTTTAGACAGTATGATAAGTCAACATGATAAAATATTTTATGAGTAAACTAATTGAAAATTTAATTAAAACAATTTAATAAAACTGCATTTCTTTATTTTCTTGTAAGACACTCGTTTGTATATTAGTTTTTTCTTTTTATTATTTTCTAATAATGGTATAAACTACTATAAATATTAAGAAATATACATACATATATAGCTTTTTTATTAGTATTTGATACAATTTAATACAATTTGTTTTGACAGCAATAATTAAAAATAAAAAGGATATCACCAAAATAAAATAATAGAATTTTGAGTTTAAATACAAATCACCAATAAATTGATTAAAATGATTTAGTTTGATATAAAACTAAATTTAAAAAGGGAAAGGATTTTTTAAATGTGTTCGATCGAGTGTTTGTTAAAAATTTCGTTACTATAGCAGACGATTTTTTTTTATTTTAATATCTTTTCAACTAAAACCTAAAGAAATACTGTTTTTTTTATTCGCTTTAGTGAAAGAAAATCATTACGTACAAATCAACACATTTTTTAAATTAAAACTGATGTAAAATAATACAAGTAATAATACAGTTAACAAACAAGAATGATTAATAAAGAAAAAAGTTAAACAACGAAAATAAAAAACCAAAGTAATTTGTAAATCAAAAAGGAAAGATGAACATTAAAAACTAAAGTTCTTGTTTTAATTTCTTTTTGCTTTGTGTTTATTTGCGATACATGTAGTTCCCAGCAAACTTCAGAATTGATCTCTCATTGCTAAATGAAATAAATTTTAAGAAAATAAATAATATTATTAATGAGGTTTGCCTTGAGCTGTTAACATTTTTCAATTAAAACAGAAAGGGTTAAGGAGCATGATTTTAAAAATAATGTATTTTCTACGTGCTTGTTTTTTTTTTTAGTAAATATTTACAAAAATATTAATAAAATTTAAATTTTTAAAAAAATTGTATTGCTTGCTGGGTATAATTATAATAATAAACGATAAAACTATAAATTGTTAACAATGTTTTCGAACTTATTAAGAGCACTTTTTAGTTAAGTTTCTACTTAACTTAAATAAGAAAAAGTAAACAAAAAAATATTAAATTCTTGCCGATTTTTGGTTGATTTATGAACAAAGAAGCTTAGTTAATTTTAAAACAAGTAGAAGAACTGAAAGTTAAAACAAATGAATCAACTTTGTTATCATCAGAAGGATGAAGACGAAAAATTCTCGCCCGCACAATTCTAAAGGGAGTAATTTCGAGAAGAGTTTTGTTATCACTGTCTTGATCATCTTAATACGTCGTTAACAACCAAGGTGGAAGTAAAAATTTGTTCTTGCGTAGCGGGCTGTATAATGGCCGATTTGGTTGTAATTATCTTTTTACCATCAACATCTTGTTCTATGCCCTCATCAGATTGTTTGTGATCGGGTTGCTGATTGTGCTGTTGTTGATCTTCAACACAACCTACAGTTGTTATATGAACGTTGGTTTTTGATAAATGTAACTGAGCACGTTTTCTTTGCATAGGAGAACGAGCACTACTAGTTGCAGACGCTAAATCGTCATCGCTGTAGTCGTCTGTTGTACTGCCCATAGTGCTACGATGTGAGGACATGTACGATCTCTGTGGCATTAAGCTTCGTGAGTGCGAGGAAATTCGTAGAGCAGCCGAGGAATTGGCCGTTATGTCTTCTTCGGAAATGTCGTCGAAAGCTGGCGGAGGCGTTGACGACCCTGACATTAGTGGTGGTCTTATGTTCGAATTAATACTTTGCGAGGGCGTTCTCATGGGCGTGCGTGTAGTAGCGCTTGACGTCTTTCGTTTTGAGGGGGAATGTTTCAGCGGAAATGTTGGTGTTTTCTTAAAAACTGTTTTTCCCATAAAATTCTGAAAACGTTGAGCATAGAACGAGGGACGGCATACCGAGACGGTATCGCCATTGTATATAATGGATTTAAAGGTGTGCTCAAGTTTTTTCTCCAAACGATAAGATTGCAGAATATCAATGATTCCGATGTATAATATCAAACGTTCATCATTTTCTGATCGAGCCGGTATACCTCCAGCCGGTATATCCTCGTCATCTTCAAAGGGTGAATCAATGTCAGCGGTTATTGATTCCATGGCCGTTGAATGAGCCACTAACCGTTGACGATTCATGCTACGCGACCGATTCAAAGCGGAGCCAGCCACTGCTGAACTGGAAGCAGCATTGTATATGTGATCTGCTTCTGGCGACTCTTCGGCTTCTCGAATATCATCTGTTTTATGCAGTTTTGCTCTGGCATTTCTTATGCGCTCCTCCCTTTTTTCTTTAGCCGCCAAATCGAGATTATGTATACCTACCAGCAGGGAGTAGTCCATTATTTGGAAACTTTCCAACACCATGCAATCTCTTTGTATTGTCTTAATTAGGGCACTGTACTTGTCTGTCTCCAAGAATATGCCATTTGGATGATGCTCCATAAAGTCTAAGTCTTTATAGGTGGGACTGGCCTTTTGTCGTTCCGCCTTCGAAGCCTTTCTTCGGAATGTTGAACCTTTTAAATCGTATTTCGCATGCATTTTAATGTCTGATGGGAGCAAATTGTTCATGGCCACTAGTCGAACATTTTTGGCGTTATAATGAAAACAGTATAGCCCGAAGAATTTAGGCAACAGGGTGCGAGGATTTTGAGAAAGGTTCATATAGTAACCGGGTAAAAGTTTTTGCAAAAACTCACATTCTTTCTTTTGGACAGTCTTAATTATAAACTCGTCATCGTCAGTTAAATAAAATATTGAACCAGACGCTCCGGGGTTTGAAAGTTGTCTTAGCGGAGCAGCACACATGGACATTAGAAAGTCATCTGGCGCTATACCAAAAAGATCTCGGAAGTAGCGAAAAGCTATAGGAGCATATACTTTAAAACGAAATTCGCTATAATGATGTGCCGGCGTTATAGATGAACCATCAGGCGGAAATGATATAGTTTCCATTTCGAAGAAATCATTCATAAGCAAATCCCTCTTTGGCTTTGAAGCTAAACTTCCAACCGTATGTTGAATGCCCAGCTGTATGGAACCCATAATTTGTTTACTTTGTATTTTCTTATAAGTAACCTCTCCATCATCATCAACACGTCTATGTCCAATTTTCTTTTCGTGCTTTCCCGCTGATGATGGATTTCGTGACACACTTTTGTCCAAAGTTGACGAAGCACTCTTAAGTCTTTGCTGTTGGTTAATTTCCTGTTGCAGAAACATAGTTGCCTCGTAACCACCATGAGCATTGGCTGCATCGATGAAAAGTTGTCGTGAAGTAGACGGTTTGATCGGCTGCGTGCTCGTTGGGTATGAATTCAAATGTTTTTCTTCATTATCCGAAACTAAAGATACTGCTGACGTTGACATGGGTTTTATTATAGTTACAGTGGCAGTAGTGTTTAAATTCGTTGCATTTGATGTACTTACGAGCAAATTATCATGATCATCACTATGTTTTGCGTTGTTTGGCTGTTTAAAGGGTTCCAATTCAATAGAATCAATAACACCAATTTCGCTGGCCATACTTTAAATCAAAATGCTGCACGTAAATTTTTAAAAATGAAAAAGAAAGGAAGAGAAATGCAAATTTGAAAAATATACAAAAATATTCACTTGAGATCACACATATTGTTTTTGTAAGTTAAAAAAAAAAAAGAAAAAGTTTCTTGTAAAAATCCGGCTCAACGGAAACAATTCCTTATCAAGTGTCAATATCCAAAAACTACACAATAAAAATTACATTAAACGAATTCATTTTGGATATTGGGGCCTCAATAGTCACTTTTCAACCAGTATACTGTGTTTAAATATACAAAAACAAATTACATTAATTTTCAATATCAATTTATCAATTGTTATATTTTGTTGTCAACCAAAATTTTTCAAAAAAAAAAAAAATAATAATAATAATAATTTTATAGTGCACCACGTTTGAATGTGAAAAAGTTACTAAACAGTTTTATATAGTTACGTGTTACAATATTTGGGTAAGAAAATTATATCACATTTAATGAAAGCATTTGCATTTTAATTTATTTGTTGCAACTTATTAAGAAATTGTAAATACAAAAAAAGATAAGTAATTAGCACAAAGGAATCAGTCGTGGTGGTCTTCAGATCATCAGCCTGTTTAACCTTGTTTAAACTATGTATGTATGTACATAAATATGTGCATATATTCTAATATTTACTTTATTATTTTGTTTCGTAGGCAGGAAAAAAGCATTATCACCACGAAAGGTTAAACAAGTGTTTTTAAGTTTCCCTAACAAACACAAAGTCCAAAGTTTAAAAACTTATGGCATTTTTTATATCAAATGCTTAACTCAAACATGATATAATCGTGTATAAGGTGATGGCAAAGAAAATTTAACCTCTCTTTTTCATATATGGAGTTTGACATACGTTTAAATACAACAAAATAATAATTTGTGCTTCTCACACACCTTGATATATATATTTTTTTTAAATTAAAATTAAAGAAATTTTTTTGTGTTTAACAATCGCTCTTATTTAAAAATAAACTGACAAAAATATTTGTAACTGCCTGCTAACTTTTTATGCAAATTCTCATTAGAAAAATACCTATAACATCTCGGTATGGGCACACAGTTTTCTGTTTCAAATAGCGCCGTAAGATTTCAAAAATTGAGAATAAGCTTTTATTTAATTCAAATGTTTAATATGTAAGAATTTATTTACATTTTAAATAATAGAAAATGATACGAAATTATTATTTGCAATTATTTTTAAATTTAAAAAAATTTTTCGTTTTTGCTGGGTCACTGCTTTGTATGCGATTCTCTCGCATTCCATTCATGACAAATTACTCATGCTAAACTTAATGATTAGTCAATGCTGTTGTCGGTTTATATTTATTTTTTATAGATACATACACACATGAATATAATACAATTAAACTTTGTATCGGAATTTTGTGTATTTACAACTTTATATTTTTTTTGTTTTATTTTTCTTCTTTATCAATTGTATAATAAACAATTAGAATATACTAAATTACTATCGTTAAGTATACATATTTCCATACAGCAAACATTCTATAACAATTTTATGCCTTTGCATCCATATTCTATTGAATTTGTGGTTAAATGATGCATGATGAGTCACTTTAAAATCAGTTTTATTTACAAGTTTTTTTATTTCTTCCTATTTACTTAACAATCAATTGCTTAAACAGTTGAATTAAAAATGAGTAAAAAAAACAAGTAAGAGCACTATATTCCAATTTATGTACGTTAATAGCACAAAATTTTTTTTTGTTATTGGCAGTAATCTCTAATAAATACAACTTAGATATTTCAATATAGTTCTTTATTCTTTCAAAAACTTTGTCCATAGAGAAATTATATGAATTTAAAATAAAGCGTTATATAGGAAGTGGGCGCGTCTCCTTCATTTTCTGGCTAACATTGACTGAAAAGATATACATATGTTCGAAATTACATCATAATACCTCTAATTTTGTCAGTTTTATGAGCTTTGAATTTTGTTAACAGTAGTTTTCGTGAAGTGGGCTAATAAATTGAATTCAGATATTTCAATATAGAATCCTTTATTCTTCCATAAACTTTAAAAGTAGGCGTGCGACATTAATTTTCTGTTAGTGCAAAGCCCTTGACCAAAAATCAATGCTTGCAAAATTTCAGAATCATACATCTAATTTTGTCCGTTTTAAATTTTGAATATACCAAAAAATACACTGCGCATGACAAATTTCGTACATTTTGATCTATAACTCCTTTTCTAATACGTAGATTTAAGCAATTTTCAGGGAAAGACATTGTTTTTACTCAGGAAATATATATTCGAAGTTTCATGACTCTACGTTAATGCGTCTGGATACAATTTTAGCTCCCTAGCTTTTTCGGTTCGACCTTTCAACAGACGGATAAACGAACAGATATACATAGCTAGATCGTCATAAAACGAAACGCCGATTCAGAAAAAAAATATATACTTTATGGGTTCTAAAATGAATATTTCGATGCGTTATAAACTGAATCATAAAATGAATATACCCTCAACAATTTTTGGTGGCGGGTATAATAAATCAAGGAATGTATATTTAAAATAGATATGTATGTATGTCCATAAACAAAACATGACTTTCAAATACATTTACAATTGGTGGATTCACAGTGTGCTATCAAGTTTTATTTTCATAATTTTCTGAAATTTAAACCTTTTTTAAAATATTTTATTAAAGGTTGTAGTTCTTAAACTAATTAACAATTTAGAAAAATTTGACCAGACAACAAAGAAATCTTTTACAAAAAAGTTAAATTTTTAAATATTTCTAAATACGTGCGAGCAAGTGTATATACCGATTATATCTACATAGAAAAATTAACGTATAAATGAAAAGTGATTTTTGTAGATCCTTTAAAGGAAAAAAAAAAAAAAAAAATCATGATTTTTAATTTCTGTGTTTGGCTCCAAAGAAAATTGAATGAAAATTCAAGAAATTTTGTCAAACTAAAACTTGAACGTGTAACAGGTGTGTTATATTAAGTAATAGGGCTGGCTATGGTGTAGTAACATAAGGTGACAGAACAGATGGACAGAATTTTTGTTTCTTTTATTTTAAATGAAGTTTGACGTATGTATACCGGTACATGCAAAAATATACAGTTGGGCTGGCACCACTACCTGTGTAAACCAAGGTATATTAACTCCAGCTAGACTTAAGTCCACAGCTGATCATTGTTTTGTTTCTGCATTTCTCGTCCCAAATGTCAAAATTTGTTAAACTTTTTTTGTTCGTTTACATACCTTGTTTTATACTAGACGTGCCCTTATCACATATATTTTTTATTTACTAACATCTTACTACTTTTTTTATCAGCTGTTTTAGTGATTGTTTTGACATTTAGGAAGTTTTTTGTAGCAACAAAATACACGGTGCGTCTACCTGGTGTTAATATACCTTGGTGTAACCCGTTGCAGAAACAGATTTATTGTTTCTGTTTGCAACTATTTAGACTACTTAATGTTTTTGTTTTCAATAAAACTTTATTTCATATTTTCTGGTATTTACACAGCGGTCTTTAATAATATAATAAACGTAATTTCGTTATTGAATACTACTTTTACTTTCTACATAAATTTCTTTTAACTGGTAAGTGAATCGATTTAAGAACTTATTTCTTTTTCTACTTTAACTTACAATTTGAAAATACTTTTACTTACTTTTTTCAAGACGCGAAAACTAAAAAAAAAATTGCACACCAAATACAGGTCGAATTTTTACGACAGAGTATTTGATTAAAACAATGTTTGGTCACACTTAAAAATTGTTTTTTTTAGAAAGCATCAGTAGATTCCAAACGTAACCTCCAGCAACACAAAAAAGAAATTAAAATAGTTTTACTTTCCTCTTACATTTTATTTCCTTCATTTGCTTATTATCCATACAACAAAATCCAAGATATTTTTAATTCTTTTTTAGTATTCGGCTATATATGCAGGTATTTTTATTGATCACAGATGTTGATAGCAAGGGCGTTTCTTATGGAAAAAAATTGTAAAAGTCTTGCAAATTGTTTGTTTGCAGAACTTTTAATGTTATTGTTTCTATTTATAAATATACATTATTGTTCTGCTTTTTAATTGTTAAAATTTAGCAAGTTATTTTTTTTTATCAGTTTCGCGAGTAGTTTGCGTCGATGAAATTTTCGTTATAAAATGACAGGCGCTTTATGTTTATTGGATGGGCTAATTTGTAAAAAGAGAGAAGACCGTTCTTGTCAATAATAGTTTCGAGAGTAAGGGAGAAAGCTATAGTTAGTAAAACAGTGTTGTAAAACGTGGTAAACTTAATGAATTCAAATGGTTGCCAGATGAGTTTTGCTAATAGGAAAACAACATTGTTTCCCCAATAAAACGACTTTTAATACTGCTTTTTGTATGGACAAATTTATATGTGGTCATTTCTATATATATTTATTTTTTTTTTTTATATAAATGTGTGATACTGGAAATTAGGTATTTGCTTTTTAATTATCGTTTCTTATGTAAAAATTATATTTAGACTTATCGAAAAGCAATAAACATACATATGCAACAATTATTATTTGATTTAGATAACTCAAAATTGTACAATATATAAATCTGTAGATCATAATGCATATATGATATGCCTTTAAGAAAAATATTGTGTTAAAAATCTTTACGATAACATAACACAAGTTTTCATATAAATAAGGTAAACTTTTCGTCATTTTGCTATTTTTTTATATACTATAAATATTTTATTATATTTATCTTATACCAAAAAATATACGAATATTCGTTACATCACTAATACAAAGATAACATTCGATGTTTTACATCCAGGTTAATCGTTTACTTTAGTTATTTTTGCCAACAATCTAGTCATTCCGTGTGAAATTTCTACAATTTTCATTTTCGACCCCATAAAGTTTAAATTTTCTAAAAGCTTATGAATACGGGAGCGATTAATCTCTGAAATTAACTTTTTGAAACCCCCGACATTGCCTGGACACGTGTGAGGTATCAAAATATCAGAAATTTTCGGGAGTAGATCGGTTTCAGGTACCAATCGTATATCTGACTTTTTCCAAAAATTAAATGTTCAAGAAATCAGAACTGTACACATCATTAAGCGATTTCAAACATCGATAAATGGTTTTCGCTTTTATTCACAATTAAGTAAAGGTACCTCATTTTGAAATGAAGGAAAACCCGTTAATGACTTTTTTATGATTCTAATACAAATCGCTAAATATACATATATCTATGATAACTATGAAAATAATGGGCAAATTTAAAACCAATGTAAGCACGACTTAAAGATAATATTGTAGACGAGTTTTGGCTTTTTTTTAACTGAATAGGATAAACCGTTTTCAAGTTATTATATGCAAATAATTTAAGGCCTAATGTTTCTAATAGAATCGTGGGTACTTATAATTTTATGAAATTTAAAATTTGACGACGCTGATAATAAGGGCCTAATAGTTTCTTTTTTATTTTGTAATACATAATTATTATTATTTTATTCAATGAAACAAGTTATTTTTGAATTCTTATTTTTTTAATGAGAATTTAAAAATAAAACTTATAACATTTTAAACTTTTTAAGAATTTGGGTAAAAGGTTTGCTGATGATCTGGCATAAGCACCAGTGAAATGCATATAAACCAGATTAAACCCAACAACCAAATAAATATTATTGAAAAAAAAAATGGGACAATATCCCGAATAATTAGTTAATGATTTAATAAGTTTTTTGATAAATATCGTAAACAGTTTTTTCTATTTTCTATTTTTAAAGTGTTTATTTTTTGATTTAAAAAAAAGGTTATTAAAAAGTATTTAATATTCTCACTCCAAAAAATATTTTATAGTGTTATAGGTATATAATTTTTTTTTACAAATTATTACAATATTTTACATATGTATATGTAAATATTTTTTTCATTAAAAATCATAAAAGCCACTCACTAACTCCTATTCTTCAAGATACAGGTTTTATTTAATTACTTATTTGTTAAATATTTTATTGTTTATTTGTTAAAAAATTTCTTTTAAGATATGCAAAACTCATACTAATGTATGTATGAGTATACACATATTTATATATGAATAATGCAACATAAAAAACTGTAATTTGAGTGATTCGATATTAAATGTCAGCAATGTTTTGTTTTGCCATATTTAGAGCAAAAGAATTATATATCAAGCGGACGGATAATTACCTATTGACATTCGTTTGAAATATAAATATATAAATATCTAAGCAACGTATATCTATGTATGTACATATGTACATATATATATATATATATATATGTTTATGAATGTGTATTGCATGTATTGTTAAATAAAAAAATGGACATTTACTTGGAGTATTTATGTTGTTGTATACATTTGTCATTGCCAAGTTTGCTATATTGCTGTTATTCTTAGTATTGATTTGTTCACTATGTACGATTGTATATTTATTGCTATAATTATGGTTAATTTATTTATTTCTTATTGTGTAACGGTGGCATAAAACGATCAAAAGAATTTTGATATTAACCATTAATACATTTATTTGTGTGCCTGTGTGTATTTGCCTACAACACCGTGCAATTTAAAAGCATGATTTAAAAAAAATTTATTTTGTTTCTTTTTGATCTTCAGATAATGGTTTTATTTAAGACATTAACAAATATTATTGAAAAAATTAATTATTTGCTACTATGTAGACATACTTGTAAAAGAAAACAACTAAAAGTTGAACAAGTAAGAGTGCTATATTCGGCCGTGCCGAATCTGATAATACCCTTCACCATCATGTACATAGATATAATCCCACATTGTAGCTTAACCTATATTTCATGTTTTACTCCATTTTTCCTTATTATTTCCGACGCCATCCTCAATTTTGAATTTTTACGTATTTAACTGTATTCTACTAGTCAAGCCCATATTGATGGGGTTAAAAAAATTTGTTCTGCTATTTTGCTTCAGACGCCATCTTGGATTTTACATTTTTTAATAATTTACTTTATTTTACTGGTCAAGCCCTTTTATTTGATACCAATATTGAGGGTGTTCAAGAAGTTACATTTTAAAACACCAGATTTGACCCATATATAAATTTAATGTCCGCCATTTTGTAGTGGCTGCCAACATAAATTTTAATTTTTTTATAGTGCTTGTATTGTGCTAGTCAAGTCCTTTCAGATGATACCAATATTGACTGTCTCGGTTGTCTAGAAGCTGAACAAAATTGATTTTAGTTTGTAAATTGTGGAATATATATTTTTAAAACTGTTTGTCTATAACTTTACCGATTAGAGCCCACTTTATCCAAAAATTTTCAAGAATATCTCTAGAGGCATATTATATATACAAATAGTAGTTAATTTTAGTGGTAAAAACATAGAGAAAAACAGAGGCAGTCGTGTTTATTTGCTCATAGAAAGTTATGGGGAAATTGTGCTGAATTTCAATAGCGATTCATTTCCGGATATTTCCAAAAGATGTATACCACACACAGATCTGAGGAACATATGGTTGCTTCTAAAAGTTGATTTCAACCAACACACGGACAGACGGTCAGGGCTTAATCGACTCCTCTATTCATAAGCTTTCAGAAAATACATACTTAATGAGGTCGAAAATGAAAATTGTAGAAAGTACAAATGGAATGACAAAGCTATACATATATACCCTTGTGCACCACTGGTGAAGGGTATAAAAACATTGTACCTACCTACTTTACATTTTTATGGTTTTCAAAAATGGAAAAACATTGAAAAGTGTGATCTTAAAAACGTGATTTTCCGATAAAAAAGTTTAACATTTATTTGTGATGCTATTTGGCACTTCAAAAAACCTACTACATTCTTTGTGGTAATTATTTTTCTGATGAGAAAGAGTTTAGCCTCTATATGGAAATAATAACGTTTTTTTCTTAGTGATTTTGTCCCATTGTTATTATTGATTCGTCGCACAGAGGAGTATTTGACCTGAAAAGCTGGCCAAAAAGGCAAAACTGAATTTTAAGAAATCTTAAGAACTAAGTACGCAGCTCGACAGACAACAATATTTTAGATTATATTGTAAATTTTAAAAACTTTTAGTTGCGATTTGTAGCTCTGAGACCCTGCCAAAGTCAATAAAGTGAAGAAAATTATTTGAGATTTAAATGTTTTATTCGGTGTCTAAATGTTTATATGATATTTTTTTGCGGCTAAACGAATAAAGGTTTAACAATGATTTTTTTCGCTGAAATGTTTGATCAAAAGTTATTTAAAAAGGAAAAAAAAATTTAAATATGTAGAATATTCATGTTGAAACAATTCGTTCAAAAGCTAAAAACAAAAAAAAATCACACTTTTTTTTGCAAAAAAAAAAAAAGAAAAAGAAGAGGTTTTTGAAAGTGAGGTTAGCATCTCTACGAATTATGTTTGATACTATAATAAAATTTGGAATCTCTAAGTTTCAAAACAAGAAAAAAGTGTGCGCAAGTTTGCGCCATTATTTTTGACGATTTTTTTTTAAATTTTCACATTTCCTCTATTTTTTGCTCATTAGGCACTTTTTCTTATACATTTATGTCGTCATAAACTTTTATGTATTTTGAATTATTGATTTCAACTGTTATTCACATCACTTTTAACACTACACAATGTTAATACCAGTCTATAATTATAAATTTGAAAAATTCTTTATTATCGATAATAGTTATAAGGGAGTGTCCCTCAAATCCCCATAAAAGATATTTTTATATACCTGCTCTACAAAACTTTATATGTTAAAAAAATAAATAAACGTGCCTAATAAGAATAATTATTAAAAGCATTAATCACAAAAATAAGTTTACAAAAAATAAATACAGGTACATAAAAAATACATGGGCACCCAGGTATCAGGCTACCATCCAATTGTCAGAAGAAGCTGCCGAGGCGAGAAATAAGCCCTTACGATTATATCGTATGAATTATTCGAGAAAATTCAGCAGAAGCGATACAAATCGAGATGTCTTGAATAGGTTATTTCTGAGAAGTGACCCTTTTATAAACTGCAGTACGCAAAGAGAACGCTTTTTCATCAGAGACCATCACACTTCTTCTTCCTGATACCGATGATGCAGCTAATAAGGATATACATACGACATAATAGTTATTAAGGAATTTTTATTAGTTTAACTTTTTCGTATATTAAGTATCATATAATATAAAATAAATATAATAAAGCCTTTTTTAATAAAAAAAATACTGTTTCATAAAAGCCTTATAGTTTTCAATTTTTTTTTTTAATTAGACCGTAAATCATGTGTATGCATGTACATACAGTCTGTCAAGAATGAGTTTAAACCTTTAAAATCAACATTTGTTAATTGAGTTTTACTATTTATACCGACTTTTATTCCTTAGGAATGTGGCTTTTGGAAAAATCTTAAAAATTTAAACTTTTTGGTTCTTAAATTTTTTATTGCATTTTGAAAACAAAAAACATCGACGAATTTTGCAGGAAAATTTTTTTTCGCCATTAAATTTATAATAACTCCGAAATAGTAATAGATAGAAAAGAAATGTGTTTGGTTAGTTTAAGCAGAATTTTCTGGTGCATCTTCTAATCCTCCTCCTATTAAAATCGGAGAGCCCATTTACTAGTTATGACAAGATATATTACGAAACCCAACGATTTAGGGGGTGAAATATGCCACTCTTTTAAAAGAAATTCCTTATGTACTAGAGACAAACGGCAAACAGATTTGAATTGAGGGCATCAAAATTTATATATTACAAATACGTTTATTTCTATGAGAGACAAAAAATTTTTTTTGCGCATTGTACTTTTGTTGCGCAGTGTAATTTTTTCAAAATCTGCCACTAGATTTCTTATATCATACTACACCTAAAACTATCAAAAAACTAGAACTTTGAATTCAAAAAACACGTTTAATAATTTTGGCCAGCTTTTCAGGCAAAATACTCCTCTGTGCGTCGTATCTATTAACTGAAACGAAATTTCACAGGAACATCGAATAGTTTGCTATATAAGATAATGAAATCAAAATCCCACTTTAAATAAAACTCACATAAGCCTATCAAATTTAAGCATTAAAGCCACAAAACGTCCTTATATTGTAATTTTTTCTTTCATGCTTATTTAAAATACATACTAAGTACATATATACTTAACATACATATGTAGAATAAAATAAAAAAATGTTTGTTGAAATACATACATAAATTAATTTGTTTGAGTTTTTTTTTGTAAATAAATACATATTTGGTGAATTCACAAATGTCATATTGACATAAGTCAGATTTTTCAAAAGTTAAAAAAAAAAAAATACAAAATGCAATACTTTTCGTTCGTTTTAAATTTTCTCAAAAGCTTGATCTTATTCACACTTTAAGAAATTTTTTTATGATTTATTATTTTATTTATTGTAAGTCTGTAAGGAATTTTTCCATAGATTTTGATAATTAAATAAATAAAAAGAAGTATGACAACATGATAAGTAATGCCACACTTAGGACTTCTCGTGAATTCACCAATTATATAATATTTTTGAATATTCTAGCTTTTGATAAATTTTGTTCTAGCTGTTACGCTGCACTATTTTTACTCGAAATTATTCAGTGCTATTGAACTACAGGGTACTATATATGTAATCGTTTGTAGAATGTTAGTATTAGCGATAAAAGACCTCAGAAGCGAAAAAGAATTGAGCACTTCAGCTGAATTTTAATAAAAAAGAAAACGTTAACTGGTTCCGACACACATAAATTCATATAGCTTTATTTTGCTCTTATACGAGCGCTTAAAAAGATTGTTTTTTTTATTAGTAATCTCAACTACTATTTTCTCTTTAAGTTTTATGAAGTTGGTGGATAGTGAATTCTTTGCAGAATGTTTAACCTATAAAGTATTTTTTTAATTTTTGTAATTAAAAAAACAATATGTAATTGTTTTTGTTTGAAAAATATTCATAGCACATTATTTTTTGTTTGTCTTTTATAAAATATTTTCTAATTAACAATTTGTGTACATTTAAATCTTTTTTTTTTTTGGTTTATTATTATTTTCAATTTTAATATTTATGTATTTGACATTGTATTGATTTATGGTTAAATATCGTTTATTTGTGTAGATTTTTGGTGACACAAGTGCTTATGGCAATTGTCAAAAAATTTAAAAATAAATTTATATATGAAATATGTCAATACAAATAAAGGGTGTTTACAGTTTAAGAGTCAATGTTGATTTTGAATAAAATACAAACTATTTATGAAATGATTGTCATTTCTTTTTATTATGATAATATTGGTATGGTTCAACTATGTATGGAATAAAATATCGGCCAAGTGGCAGCCGCGACTTTGGCGGCATACCTCCATCCGATGGTCTAAATTTTCAATGATAATGTTGATGTTGAATTGTTGGGCACGATGATGAGTCGAAGTTGACTGATCTTTTGCCACACTATCGCTAAAAAGAGCAATGTTTTCCGTTCAACGAACTAAGAAGGCATTCACAGATGTTTTCACATTTCATATTTAAATATTTTTCACAATTCTCCTGATTGTGGACGACTTTAAACGATTATGTTGACGAAATGAATCATAAAGTGCAAGAACGCCTGAATAACTTTAACGCGTTGATTGATTGTGTATCTTTCTATGGTGGTGTGAAATTGAGAAATGTCAAATGAAATGCAGAAAAAAACTTGACGTTTTGGAGTGGTTCATATTCAACATCGGCCCTTAAAATTTAACCACCCTTTATATCAATAACGTTAAGGCTTATTGTTTTATTTAAATTTTTTATTTTGCCCATAAGTAATAGAAATTTGAAATCTGTTTTTATTTTTGTTTGTTTGTTTTTTAAGTTTAATATAAATCATTCTTCTAATTGATATTTAAGTGATCAAAATAATATTTTAATATTTTGCTGTTATAACAACGTTTAAATACACAAATAAAAATGTGCACAGAAGAAATTAAAACAAACATGTTTAAAGAGAGTATTGTAATTGAATTGTAAAGCGAAAAAAAAATGTATTTCAAATTAAGTTTTTTTCATTTGTTATGTTTATTTTTCAAACAGATATTTGTTTAACAAGAAGAAGAATCACTCTCATATACCAAATCGTGTAGAACGGAAACAGTTTTTGCAACGTGTGTGTATGTGCCAATATTTTTAAAATATTTTAATCAATATTTGTTACATACCACTTTAAGCTCAAGATTGATTTTATAAAAATTGAGACATGATTTTACAAATGATCTTAATTTTTTTAGCTAGTTATTGATCACACCAAGTTCACAAAATTAATATTAAATTTATATAGGATTTCATTTAAATTCTTTATTAATTTTATACCTACATACATATGTACATATATATTTATGTTTGTACGTATCTACATACATAATACATATGTATGTATGTATTTTTCATCTTATCTAGTAATTTTTTACTGATTAACCTAACCTCTACCTAGATAAGCTTCATTTGTTGTACCCTGACATACATAATTGTATTTTTTCAGCACATTAATATATTATTATTATTATTTTTATATGAAATAACAATAACAAAATACCTATCTTATATAGGTAGGTATATACCTAATAAAAGGTTTCAAATACTGGGCGAATGAAAAATTACAAAGGAATTAATAACAAAGTTTAAAGATATCTACATGTGTATGTATGTATGTATGTATGTACTTATGTACCTACATCTGTATGTAGGTAATTGAATAAGTTTTTGTAGAACATCAAATAGGTATGTACCTATTTTTAAGTTGAAAAAGGTAATAAAATACATAAGTACATATTTTGCTCATGAATCATAAAATATTTTTAATTCAAATAGACAAAAAAATATATATGTATATGTAGACACATACCTATAATAAATACGCATGTATTTGTATTTCATAGAATATTTTTTTAATTCTATTTATGATCGAACACATAAGCTTTTTTTATTTGACAGATTGAAGAATTACTAATTATAAAAAGGTAGGTAGGTACCTACAATAATACATATCAACACCGTATTATCAACAACACTCATTTTGCTATCGCAGTGTAAGCGCTTTAATCACTTTAATTAAATTATATTTTCCCTAATTACAAAAAATAGGTAGATATGTATTACCTTTTTTAAATTAACTAGAGACTTACAACTAGAAACTTAGCCTACCTTTAGTGGAGTTAACGGGTATCGATTCACTCTAGTTCGTAATCCAATATCTATAATGGCTAATAATAAACGTTGCACTTTGTTTTATAAAATGTTAATTATTTGTTTTTAATTAAAACTTTGTAGGTACGTTTTTATTATTTAAAGCAGGTATTTTCCGCACGTAGGTATTTTTTGGTTAAATATTAATAAAAAAATATAATTTATTTATAGGTACATACATATTTATTTGTGTTAATTTTTTTAAGCTTATCACTTGTAAATGATTCGTGTTTTAAATTAGTTTGTTTTGTATAATTATTTTTAATACAAACTACATACATATTTTCAATTGTTCTAACAAAACACTCGTATTAATCATAACCCCTTTTGAAAAATAAATAACAAACAACTATAACGAGCGTGCGCACACGTCTTTACTTTAACAATGTTTATAAACTTGTGTTAAGACTCTTCACTCATACGCACTGACATGTTGTCGGCTCAAAGGTAAAAAAATCAAGAGTGAATTATTTGTGTTTGAAAATAAATTGTGCTCATTCTTATATTACTCATATCAAGAGAATAAATAAGTAGAGTGAAATTTCAAGACTCATAGTTTTGGTCGCATGTAATTGATGACGCATTACTTTGTAGTTTTGATTTAAGTAAACAACTTTCAAGCAAAAAATTCTTTGTGAATATACATACAAATTAAACATACGTATCCATATTATCATGGTACAATTATCAGGTAGCCTCACTAAAACAGCTGATTATTTTTTTCTCTACCTTAAGGTTTAACTAGGTGTCAAATTTTGTTTATGTATATACGTATATATTCTACCGCCAAAAAAACACGCACACACATTTGCTTTTTGACATTTAAGTCGTCGTTTTCCAGCAACAAAATACATTTAAGATTTTGTTGTTGCAGAACTGAGGCTACCTGATGATTGTACCATGCATATTATAATATGTATAGGGTATTCCAAGATTAAAGCCAGCTCTGAATTACAAATAGGTAGGTATGTAATTCAATAAACTTTTAAAAATCTTAAACGAACTACTAAATCCTTGTCTAAACATCTTGGTCGCCTTAAACAATTGTTTTCTCTAACCAGCATATACATACATACATAAATATAATTATCGTTATATTAAATTAAAAGTGTCTTGTGAGTCATAATATGGAGCCACTATAATATCTTTTGCTGTACAAAAACTTTTCATTTCACAGTTTCACAAATATATGTATATATGTATGTAGTATATATATACGTTACTCAAAAAAGAAAATATAATTTTATAAAAAAATATTTTTTCTATAGGTTTTATAGCACAATTATAAGTCCGACAGTCTTTTTATACCCTTCACACAGTGAAAAAGGGTATATATAGGTTTGTCATTTCGTGTGAAATTTCTACAATTTTCATTTCCGACCCCATAAAGTATATATTTTCTGAAAGCTTATGAATAGAGGAGTCGATTAAGCCCTGACCGTCTGTCCGTCTGACCGTCTGTCCGTGTGTATGTTGAAATCAACTTTTTGAAGCCCCCCGACATAGGTTGGACCCGGGTAAGGTATTAAAATATCAGAAATATTCGGGAGTAGATCGGTATTGAAAATCAGAAACATCGGTACATAAACAACTGAGATATGAGCAAAAACCCACGACCACCTCGATTTTCTTTTCATAAAAACAACATTACAACAACAACATACATACATACAAACGTGTATACTGGTTAGAGAAAACGTGGCATCGAATCCCAGCTGAGGCAAAAAAATTTTTTTTTTAATTTTTTTTTTAATTTTTTTTTTTATTTTTTATTTAATATATTATATATATTTTTATTATTATTTTTTTTTTTTAATTTTTTTTTTATTTTTTTTTTGTTTTATATATATTATATATGTATATAATAATTTTTTTTTTTAATTTTTTTTTTAAATTTTTTTTTTTTTAATTTTTTTTTTATTTTTTATTTTTTTTTTGTTTTTTTTTTAACATACATACGTGAATTTACTGTTATTGCATGACTACACGTTGTGAAGAGTATATAAGATTCGGCACGGCCGAATATAGCGCTTTTACTTGTTTTACCCTAACTCTGTCCCACTGTAGTGTCATGAGTGGTTAAACTGCAAATTCGCATATTTATTATCATTTATATTTCAAAAGGTCCTACTACATTGTGTAATGTTTTCGTCACTCTAACTAGTATAGAGTTTTTTTTAATTTTAAACGAAATGTTTTTACCTCATTATACGCTTACTTTCGTTTAAGATCTAGTATTATTATAGAAAGTTCTTAAAAATTACCACAAAAACTAATTCATACTTTTAAATCTGATATAAACGATCCGGACATATCTTCTCAATATACATAGCACTCATCATTTAACAAAAGTGTTCTTTGCTGACATGAGTGTTTTACAAAGAATTGACCAGTGTTGCTTGTTTAGGGTTTTTTTCTGGTAAAAAAGTATACAACAGTTTATTGTGCTTAGCAATTCATTATTTTCTTTGTAGGATTTCTTTATTCAATGTATCTGTAGAGAGGACTTCTAATTGGTTAATGTTTTCAAAAATATTTTAAGAAACAGAATGAATGTTTTACTCTTAAAAGTCAAGCCCTTTTATTTGATACCCATATTGAAGCGGTTCAAGAAGTAAAATTTTAAAATACCAGATTACCCATACATAAATTTGTATTGGTGGTCAACATGTATATATATTGCGCTAGTCAAGTCTTTTCAGATGATACTAATATTGACTTTCTCTTGACCACCTCGTTTTTTTCATAATTACAACAACAACATACATATATACTGGTTAAAGTATACAGTATAAAGTATAAATTTTTTTCATTTGATAGGTGAAGTAAAAATTCAAGAAATATATAATTATAACACACATGGCACGGTAAAAAAATTTTTTTTTAATATTTTATTTTTATTTTTTTAATTTTTTTTTTGTAATTTTTTTCTTTTGTTTTTGTTTTTGTTTTTAATATTTTTTATTTTTTTTTTGTAATTTTTGTTTTTGGAAACATACATACATACATACATACGTAAACTCAATTTATAATTTTGCAATGGGATGTTTTTATATATGTATGTTTTTTATTTCATATGAGATAAATGGTAATACAAACTTTTGTTGTGAAGGGTATATAAGATTCGGCACGGCCGAATTGTTTCGGTGCTTTTTAAAATGTTAAAGTTGACAACCCTGGTTGTGACAGCTGAGCTCTCATTGAACAAAGATTGCTTTTGAGTAACTCACTCATTCTCCCTATGATAGTGTGTATCTTTTCCTTGTATTATTTTTCTTGTTCTTACTTGATTCACTTTATATAAATAAATAAAATTTAACTATGTTTTATTTTTGTAGTTTCTAAAACGATTTGGTTGAATAAAACAATATCAATTCATATACAGCTGATGATCACAAACATCATCAGTAGCATCAACGAGTAAAAGGAAAAGGTAAGTTAAACGAAAACCTAACCAAACACACATCTTAAACTCGACTGAGGTTTCTGCTTAATAAATAGCAGATGTTTTCTTTATCCTCCACCAGAATTAGTTTAAATTGGTATGTATTTACGGTATTGGTATGTACTATGTACGTATCACACTTTAAATATAAAAGGGCAAACAAAAATCTTAATTTATATTAATTTTTAATAAGTACCTACATACATATGTGTAAGACATAATTAATTCACATTATTCCAATTCGTATAATAAACAATTTAAATATTTGTAACTAAAAATATTACATTTATTAGCTCTCAATATTTACATTTATGGCAAAAAGTTATGCCACGACATATTTCAAAGAGCAGTCAAAGTTCTATAAATAATTGAAAATAAGTAGTTCACACATTTTTAATTATATTACTGTGAATGTTTCAGATAATACCAGATTAATATCAATTTAAAGTTAACTAGCATTAACTAGGGAAATATATTAAATGAAATGCAAATTTCGATAAAGTTGGAAAAACTAGTTTACTAACTGCTTTAGTAATTTTTGGAAATGTGTGGAAAAGTCTTTACAGTAACGATTCCTAAATTTGGAAAATATTTAGTAGTCTTTTCGGAAAATGTGAACGTTGTAGATTATTTTAACATATATTAACATACCGTTCGACAGAAAACTCTTAGTCAAAATTTTTTTTCCGGACAAGCAAATGGGTGAATTCATCTAGAGGAATTCTGTACAAGTTAACATAAGACGATGCATTTAATTAATTTAAATTCTTAATTTTAAGGAAAAAAAACTAATTTTTTTTTAGAAAATGTTAAAGAAAGACAAAAGTATTGCAATATAAAAACAAAATTTTATACCGATCTTTATCGTAAAGAGAGTTCAGTTAAAAAAAAGTTTTGCAGTTATTTTTGGATTTTTATGTTTTGATTATGATTATTTTATAAATAAAACTCAAATGTCGTTCGTAGGTAATCGCATCATTTAAGAACAGCTGCACCGATTTCGCTATTTAGGTTTTAACAGAACGACAAATTGGCTACTTCCACTTTTTTTAATTTAGCTAAAATCGGAGAAAGCTGGCCCGATTTGTCTTTTTTTTTTTAATATACATAAAAATCTAATTTAAGTTTCTACGAAAACCGATTTGGCTATTTTTTTTAAATGTTTGTACAATATTATACGGTGTAAATAAAAACAAAATGATGTCCGCGCAATTCAGTTGGACACTTGCACAATAGCATTCCATATTAAATGACCATGTTATTTGTAAAAGAAAAAATAATTAATGTTTCCAAAATGTAATTATACCCTTCACCTGTGGTGCACAAGGGTATACATATGTATAGCTTTGTCATTCCGTTTGTAATTTCTTCAATTTTCATTTCCGAAAGCTTATGAATAGAGGAGTCGATTAAGCCCTGACCGTCTGTCCGTCTGTTGGTTGAAATCAACTTTTAGAAGCAACCATATGTTCCTCAGATCTGTGTATGGTATCAATCTTTTGGAAATATCCGGGAATGAATCGCTATTGAAATTCAGCACAATCGCCTGATAAATTTCTGAGATATGAGCAAATAAACACGACTGCGTCTATTTTTTCCTATATTTTTACCACCAAAATTAAAATTGTTCAGCCATAGAATAATTTATAGGTACCTTTGCTGCTATTTGTAGATATAACATGCCTCTAGATATATTCGTGTAAAATTTTGAATAAATCGGGCTTTTATCGGTAAAGTTATAGGCAAAATATTTTTTTTTTATACATATTCGAAAAATTTACAAACGAAAATCAATTTTTTCAGCTTTTAGACAACCGAAAGAGTCATAATTGGTATCATCTAAAATGTTACTTCTTGAACCCCCTCAATATTGGTATAAAATGCAAGGTCTTGATCAGTAGAATGCAGTAAATTATTCTAAAATGTAAAATCCAAGATGGCGTCTAAAACAAAATGGCGGATAAATTTTTTTTAACCCCATCAATATGGGTATCAAATTAAAGGGTTTGACTAGTTGAATACACTTAACTACCTAAAAATTCAAAATCGAGGATGGCGTCGGAAATAATAAAGAAAAAAGGGGAATAACATGAAATATAGGTTAAGCTACGATGTGAGATTATAGCTATGTACATGATGGTGAAGGGTATTATCAGATTCGGCACGGCCGAATATAACACTCTTACTTGTTTTAAATTCTATGTAATTTTTTGCTGCTGATTAATAATTTAATATACAATTTTTAATTTTATTTAAAAATATTTTAATAATTATAAATAATATAAACAGTTTCTTCTATTGAGCTTGAGATCACTTTTCTTAATAAAAAATAGTTTAAATTTTATTTTCCGATATTTAGCTACCACATTGGGTAGCTTCTTCAGGGAAAGTTCTTTCACGTATGTATGTTAAAAAAAAATAAAAAAAAAAAATTTAAGAAAAAAATTTAAAAAAAAAATTTTAAAAAAAATTAAAAAAAAAATTTTAAAAAAATAATTAAAATATATATAATAAATATAAAACAAAAAAAAAAAAATAAAAAAAAAATAAAAAAAAAAATTTAAAAAAAAAATTAAAAAAAAAAATTTTAAAAAAATTTTAAAAAATTAAAAAAAAAATTTTTTGGCTCAGCTGGGATTCGATGCCACGTTTTCTCCAACCAGTATACATGTTTGTATGTATGTATGTTGTTGTTGTAATGTTGTTTTTGTGAAAAAAAATCGAGGTGGTCGTGGGTTTTTGCTCATATCTCAGTTGTTTATGTACCGATGTTTCTGATTTTCAATAGCGATCTACTCCCGAATATTTTTGATATTTTAATACCTCACCCGAGTCCAAGCGATGTCGGGGGGCTTCAAAAAGTTGATTTCAAGATACACACGGACAGACGGTCAGACTGACAGAGCTTAATCGACTTCCCTATTCATAAGCTTTCAGAAAATATATACTTTATGGGGTCGGAAATGAAAATTGTAGAAATTTCACACGGAATGACAAACCTATATATACCCTTTTTCAGTGTGTGAAGGGTATAAAAATGAATGTTCAAACCCCGTGGTGACCCAAACCGAAAAGAAAGAATATAAAATGCACATACATTTACATACATTCATAACAGATCTTCTGATTGCGATTCTTATTTCATTTGTCATTCCATTCCATTAAAATCTATGTAAATAAAGATAATTGTTTGTAAGTTTGAGTTCTCATTCGTTATCATTCGCCCAAATGCGACAATTCTGCTTTTTGACGAATCCACCGAGGTGAAAATGTTCCTCATCATTGATCATCCTCGGGTGCCATTTCTTGCCACCATTTTGACCATTGACGATGTTTAGAATGGTCAAGAGGCTTTAGTTCTTGAGTCAATTGCACCTTGTAAGCGTGTTAATGCAAGCCTTTATTCATATTGTTCATCAACGACGAGCTGAGAGGTACAATTGGTTGGCCTGAGGACGAGTTGAGGTGGATGGCTATTCAGCCATACTATCGCGAACAGCAGCAATATTTTCTGCAGCATGCACTGGTGTTTTCACGTCTCCTACAGACTCGGTTTTCTAAGATTTTCGCACGATTTTTCCGATTGTACAAACATTTGAACGATTAAATTGACCGAAAGAATCGCGAAGTGCACGAAATTTATTTTGATTTAAACGCCCATTTTCCTAATAAGCCTGAATAGCTTTAAAATGTCAAATGAAATGTTGAAAAAAACTTGACGTTAAGGTGCGGTTCACATTCAACTTCGGCCCTTAAATGTTAACCACCGTTTATCTTTGATCTTTCTGTATCAATTTGTTGTCCTTATAATTGAGCTTGAAATCAGTATTATATAAAATATTATCAAAAAACAAAAAAAAAAAATCAAATTCAAATACAAATACATATGAAATACTAAGGGCCGTATTCATAGAAAATATTTAAGGTTTATTAAAGGTTTATTTAACAGATGTTGTAGAGAAATTTGCCAAATAAGCCTACTGCGTCTGTAGTATTTCGGGATAATAATTGGAATTAGTACAGTGTAAAGATAATGCTGTTTTTTTTACAGATTATTATATGTAATAATATAATAATAATAATATATAATAGATTATTATATTATATGTAAAGGGTGGGCCAAAAGTCACCATGGGGACTACTTATTGCTAAAAAAATAAATTTTCATAAACTAAATAGGAAAACAATTTGAAACCCCATGGTGACTTTTAATTGTAATTCTCTATTTTGGAAAATTAAAATTTTACCAAAGAGAAAACCATCAAAATGTATTAGGCAGGACTAAATCGTAATTTACGCCACAATTTACATACATTCAAAATTTATTTATTTATTTATTAATTAGCAAGTTTTAAAATCATAATAAATTATGAAATTAAAAGAAATACAAGGTACCAACGACAAAGGTTTTTGACCTACATGCAAAATTATTTGTGTGGATATTTCTGCATATCTATATTGGGGTTTGTATTATAATATCTCGTAAACTATTGCTTTAGAACAGATTACATACACATATGTATATTGGTTACGTATGTACATATGTAAGCAAGTATAAGTAAACGCACATAGATATCGATGGCCAAAAGTAGAAAAGCTCTAACTTGTATTTTTTACGAAATTGAGCTTTTCAGTGATTCCAATAAATATTACACGGATACAACTCGACTAAAAAATTCAATTCAATAGTATTAAAAATAACATTTAAAAAAATAATATTAGAAGAGACAGTTGAATGAACTTTCAGATTAACTTATTGTTTTTATCACTGTATTCTTATGTACAGCAACAAAACCAAAAAAAAAAAGAAACAGTAAGAGTGCTATATTCGGCCGTGCCGAATCTTATATATCCTTCACAACGTGTCGTCATGCAATAACAATTGTTTGTATCACCATTCATCCCATATGAAATACGTACATAATTTAAAAAAAAAAATTAAAATAAATAATAATAATATAAATATAAATAATATATAAAATAAAAACTAAAAAAAATAAAAAATAAAAAAAAATTAAAAAAAATTAAAAAAAGAATTAAAAAAAAAGAATTAATATATAAATAATAAATATAAAACAACAAACAAATTAAAAACTACATAAAAAAAAAATAATAATAAAAATATAAATATATATTAATAAAAAATAAAAAAAATTAAGAAAATAAATATAAAAAAATAAAAAAATTTTTTTTTTTGGCTCAGCTGGGATTTGATGCCGCGTTTACTATAGCCAGTATACACGTTTGTATGTATGTATGTTGTTGTTGTAATGTGGTTGTCGAGGTGGTCGTGGGTTTCTGCTCCTATCTCAGTTGTTTATGTACCGATGTTTCTGATTTTCAATACCGATCTAATCCCGATATTTTAATACTTCACCCGGGTCCAAGCGATGTCGGGGGGCCTCAAAAAGTTGATTTCAACATACACATGGACAGACGGTCAGACGGACAAACTGACAGAGCGTAATCGACTCCCCTATTCATAAGCTTTCAGAAAATATATACTTTATAGGGTCGGAAATGAAAATTGTAGAAATTTCACACGGAATGACAAACCTATATATACCCTTACACTCACTGTGAAGGGTATGAAAAGGAAAACATCAATTTTGGAGCGTTTTGGTAATACCACAACAACAAAAATGTAAACATAAACAAACACAGGGAATTTAACATACAAGAAGAAGAAATTCTGAAAAGCAAGATCTAAAAAAAAACTCCTGTGTGTTTGCGCAATGTTAGGCACTACATACATACATACATACATACATACAAATATCTTATCCAACAACAAACATTAAAAATGGAATGTTGTGAGACTCCGTCATGTCTCGCGAAACAAATAAATTATGCTGCAGCAAAATGAACGATTCATAGACAACATGTTTGTATAAAAAGAACAACAGCTGCTAAAACTCATGGAACGCTTAACCCACTTACGACTTGTTTCAATAAGTATTACAAAAAAGTAAAAAAACAAGATTTAATTTTTTTATGCATTAGATATTTAGGTCTAAACAAAATTGTTGAATGTTGCTAAATAACACAGAGCATCAGGAATCTTTTAAAATTCGTTAATTCTTTAAAAAATTGTCTGAGTAATCAAAATTATTATCTATTATCTATATATATAAAAGTGAAACTCTGTGTGTGTGTGTGTGTGTGTGTGTGTGTTAGCTATAGACTCTGAAACTGCAAAACCGATCGGGCTCAAACTTTGGTAAGTTGTTGTACACATACCGGGGAGTGTTTATGGATGAAAAAAAGTGGGCGGGGCCACGCCCATAAAAAATTAGTTATCAGTTTTAGCTACTTGCACTTGACCGATTTTTCTGAAACTTTGCACACATATCGAGCTGTCATGACTAAATAATTTCGCGATAAGAAAAGTGGGCGGGGCCACGCCCCTAAAAAAATTTTAATTTTGAGGTACTTGCACTGGACCGATTTTTCTGAAACTTTGCACACATATTAAGCTGTCGTGACTTTATAATTTTGTGATTAAAAAAGTGGGCGGGGCCGCGCCCATAAATAAAGGGTACAATTTTGAGGTACTTGCACCAGACCGATTTTTCTGAAACTTTGCACACATATTGAGCTGTCATGACTAAATAATTTTGTGATTAGAAAAGTGGGCAGTGCCACGCCTATAAAAAAAATGTATAATTTTGAGGCACTTGCACTTGACCGATTATTCTGAAACTTTGCACACATATTGAGCTGTTATGACTTTACAATTTCGTGATTAGAAAAGTGGGCAGTGCCACGCCTATAAAAAAAATGTATAATTTTGAGGTACTTGCACTGGTCCGATTCTTCTGAAACTTTGCACACATATTGAGCTGTTATGACTTTACAATTTCGTGACTAGAAAAGTGGGCAATGCCACGCCCATAAAAAAATTATAATTTTGAGGTTTTTGCACTTGATATTCAATTAAAATTCAGAATGCATTTCGATTCATTAAGGGGCGTAGCAACGCGCGCCGGGTTTGGCTAGTTTAAAATAAAACATGTTTTATCACACATCGTATCGCAAAAAGGCCCAATTTATGAACACAATTTTGGTTTTCTTTTCAGAAAGCGTTAGATTAACTTAGTACGAAAAATATTTACATGACAACAATGAAACTAAACTTAAAAAATAAGTCTTTGTCTTTTCGTCTTTAAAACCAAAACTATTTGCAGAAAGAACCCGACTGGAATTTTTGTTTGACGAAATTTGATCTTATTAATATTTTTGCTTAAACAAAAAGAGCTATTTTTATTTAGCATTAACTTATGTATGCGTCTGCGACTTTTGTAGGGGTTGGCCCGAATATTCTGCCATAGCTCTAAAACGATTTGTTTGGTATAAATAAAAAATAATAAGAAGAATATCATTTTTGTTTTGTAATTGTTAAATTGTAGTTCATGGAAAACTTGTTATTTGGAACGCCTTTTCGATTTAGTTTGACAAATGTAGACAAAATGTAACGAAAAAGTGCTTGTATCTAACGCTACATACAATTAATAATTTTAATTGTATTAATTAAAGGCTATAATACATGGCATGTTTTTTACATCTGACTTTAAAATTTGTGAGACATATGTAAATCTACATGTCTGTCAAAATTTTACTTTTACAGGCAACCGTCGCTGACTGCTTTGCAGCAGCAGAGATTTCTGCCAACGGCTGATGTCAGATGTTTTTACAGAAGAAAATAGAGCGCGCTTTGATTGTTTTTTACAGAAGTAACGTTTTAAAGGTAACACACGACATGTTCGTATTTATCAGTGTGAAATTTGTCAAGTCAGATGTAAAAAACATGCCGTGTATTAGCTGCTTAATGAAAAACTATAAAACCTTTTTGTTCGGTTGATGTTACTCGGTAAATTATTAGTTTTGCAATAACAAAAATTTATGGGGAATTAACCAAGTAACATCTACCGAATGTGTATATGTGTGAAATTCATTAATATTATTTTTTAATCACCGCAATAGGTTTTAAATTTGCTTAAAAAGAAGTATCGGATAAATGAATTATTTTATTTACACTGCATAAGCACAAACTAAATTCATAATTTATATTTACGACGGACATGTACATAAGTATGTATGTTTTATATCTTGGAACTTTATTTTTGAATCATTTTGTATTTATTTATTTTTTATGTGTCAAATGAAGCATTAAACAAATACACAGAAGTGTTTGTATGTATGTATCAGAGAACAGAATGAAAACATTTGCGTTTGCCGCCTATTCACAAATTCATTGCTTTTGCATTACCTTTGATTGATAATAAAAAAAAATGTGTATTTACATTTGCATACTCATTTCTTTTTCTCCTTGCACTCTCAACAATCTCTTTTTGTGATGATGTCATATGAAAGAACTGAAAACATTCGTTCAGTATTCGTTGACATTTGTGTGTACAGTTTGAAAACAACCAGTTTTGCTTACGTACATGTCTGTGGCTTTCATGGGCAAGCGCCTATGTTCATTTTTTACGATTTTGAGTTAATAATGCCATATTGCTTGGTTTCAAACGCTCTTTAGTTGGCTTTAAAAATTTCTGAAATAATATGGATCCATTCCAAATTTTTTAATGGCATCATAAAGCAACTTCTATATATATTTATTGACATGAATGGTAAAAAAAAGTTTAAAAAGTTCATAATGTAACCCGTTGTTTTATATAAAACGGATGGTAGACCAATCAAACCGTTTTCTGGTATGTATGTATGTACATTAAATCGTATCACCTTACAATAAGTCCTCTATATAAAGGCAATTTTGAATAAAATCATTCTTTTTATCTGTGACATTTAAAAGTGTGAAATATCGAAGCTTTTGTCTCGAAAAGACCAATGTTTTGTCCTACAACCCTAATAGTAGAAAATTGGAGATCATTCAACTTTTGCGAAAGTAGTAATGCGATTACTATGATAAAATTTTTTTATTATTTTTTGTTGCCGAATATCAATGGCCTTAAGTAGAGATAGGATTTTACCCGTAAAAACCCTAATGTGGGAAAAAATATGAAAAAAACCCCGGGAAAATTACCGAATGGGATAACATTCGGGTTTTTTCATATTTAGCATATGTAACATCTAGGTAATGTGTAGATACAAGTATATATCAAATAGTACGTACTATTTAAGTACTATTACTACTAGTTAGAGCTAATCTAATTTTGTTTATTTTCATAATTTAATAAATACGTTATATACTCCATGCTGGTGATCGATCTATCTTACACGTTGTTTTGGCTTCATACTGTGCGTGCTTGTGTTAATTTGTTGGTTTAATTGACGACTTGTTTTGTGGACTTTTAATTGCCTAGAGATTAAATATGTGATTTACTTTGGATTGACAGCTACTGCTATTCCTACGAACTTCGATACCTACTTCTACCTAAAATAACACGCTTGTAACTTTTGTAAAGTGTAATAAAAAATTCATAGTAAGTATCTCTCGTTGTTTTTTTTTGTTGGTCAAAGTTTCAATAGACGTTCTTTATGCAATTAAGTAATATTCCATCACAATGCGCAGAAAAAATCTTATGATAAAACAAGAAGACGTCTTTTTGTTGTTATAATAAACTGCTGGTTTTATTTTAGTTCCTGAATCAGGCTACACATTTTGACGTTTCGAAAAACAGGCAATAGCTAGTGCCCTATATACGCTGGCGCAAAGTATGTGTGCATCGCAAAGTACCTATTTTTCGCTGCATTTGTACTAAAAATAAAAAAAATGTTATTTTTTTAAGATCTTGATAATTACGTTAAATAATGAAAATACCCGTCTATTGCGTTTTTCCCACATAAATACCCGGTTATTTACCGAATGGGAAAAAACCTGGGTTTATTCTCGTTGAGTTTTTTCCCACTGCTCATCTCTAGCCTTAAGTCTATGGTCACACACGACAATTATAGTTGGGCAATTATTGAGTTTATAGATGTTTTTTACAGTTTTAGGTGAGGAGTACAAAAAGCGAAAAATAATCGCCAGTACTCGGCTATTTGAAGCATTTTTTGTTGTTGAATATTTGACATTTCTTTTCATTCGGTGTTTCGCTTCTTGGTGTGTAATTTAAAATTTGAATTAAAAACGTCACAAATTAATCGCTTAAAATATTTAAAAATAAAAAAAAAATTTTTAGTAAAAACATTTTAATTAAAAGCGTTAATAATATTATTCCATGTGTGTTTTTATTTTTATTATTGCAACTTACGGCTAAAGCACAAAATTGTTAGAAAATAAAAGCTAAACAAAACAGTAAAATCGCCAAAGAAATTGTCGTGTGTGAAAATAAAAGCAAGTTCAAAAGAAAATATGGAAAAAGTTGGGCAATTAAAATCGTCGTTAAAATCGTTCATTTTAAAATTTGATTGTAAAAACCCAAGATATAAAGAAAAATTTAATAATTAAATCCCAATGTTCGGCAAAAAAAATAATAATTTCCTTGAAGAACTACTTTATCTTCGATGGATTACGGCAAAGTTTTTTCCGGTACGGTCTAATGTACACAATAAAAACACATGCATAAAACATATATACATACATACATACAATCAAAATCTCAGGAAAGCATAGAATATTACTTCTTCGATTTCTTTTATTCGTACATTATTGACAGCTGTTTGTTAGCTTTACATTTTGTTGCCAAAAAAGAAGTAACAAAAAATAAAAAAAATAAACAAGAAAGAAACAAATAAAGATGTTATAGAAAAGGATAAATAGTACTGCTGCATACAAGAGGGTTTGTAAACAAAAACTGATTCAATACAGATGTTCATAGGGACGGACAGGCAGCAATTTCTTAGTTCGTTCATATAAAAATTGTTGAGGCAGACTTTAAAATAAATTTGTGTATTTTAACACTATCGCAACACAGTGGAGCCTCTTGTCCTACAAAGCTGTTAAGGGAAAAGAGACTTCAAATTATTAATTTTTTTCAGTCCAAACTCTTTGCTTACTGTTCTTCATTATAAAAATAAACAAATTTCTAAAAATACTCCGTTTATTTTTCCAAGTGGCCTCACACTATTATACTGAGTATTACGAGTTGTTATCAACTAAATTAAAATGAAAAGGTATAATAGTGTGAATACAGTAATGAAAATAATAAAATATCAATAAATAAGAATAGAACCCATGTATTACTTGTCCGATTACAATTTGCCTATAATATATAAGAAAAATTAAAAAATTCAAAGAGTTTTTACATAAGTTTCAAATAAACTACATATACATATATTTGATTAAATGTGTTTAAGAAAACAATTAACGACATACCATAATAATCAGTATGAAAAATTACGATTGTATTAAATTGTCCATCTCTGTTGAATGTAACAGAAATATGTAGCTGTTTATATAATACACAGACTAGTTTTTTTTTCAAGAGTAATAGTGTAATTGTAATGAGAAAATTTTCTATTTGATTTGGTAAAAATCAGACCAAATATCATTTTATTTTGCTCTGACAAAATCCAATGAAAGTCTAAAGACTTGTAGAACAGTATGAAGCGACATATAAAATTATTTTATTTTATTATATAATTAATATATTTATATAACAGTTGTTTTTTGTATTGAGCTTGAGATCACTTTTTTTATAAAAAATAGTTTTAATTTTATTTTCCGATATTTCGCTACCACATTGGGTAGCTTCTTCAGGGAAAGTTTTTACAATTTTCAACAATTAATAATTAAAATATTAGAATTGTTAAAAAAAAAAAACGAAAAAGATCGAAAACATTCATTTATTATATAATTAATATATATATTTTTCAAATTATCCAAAAAATGGCTTTAGAAATCTGTATATAAATCTGTGGCTTGGAGCTAAAAGGGCCAATGTCAAATTATTTACTTTTGAGAAAATTGGAATTGAACTTTAACTTTTAAAGATGGTTTCGTAGAAGCTGTTCTGGGTTAAGTTTTACCATAATGAAATAGAGCAAAAAAACAAATCTAATGCAATGATTGACTTAAGAGAGCAAGAAAGTGACATTAGCCCTTTTAGCTCCAAGCCACAGAAATATAAGTACAATATTGTGTATTTGCCATTGCAAATTTGCACAAATAAAAATAAGTTATATTTGTGTATACTTTGTTAGTATAAAGTAAAAATGTACTCTTTTATTTTGCAAATGCAGTTATGCAAGACCTTTTGAACAAAATTGTGAATTAAAAAAAAAATAATAATAAAAGATTTATTATATTTTTGAAAAGTAAAATATCCTATTTTTTCTATTATTTTTGTACAATTTTCATAAGCTTAAAAAATATCAAATTGTTTTGGAAGCCCAACAACTGCTTCTCTATTGATCTCTCAAGTTTTAAACAGATCTTATAAGTAGTTTAGAAGTTGGTTACTTCTTACTATTTATTTTGCAAAAGGTCCCACTGTGCACATTTGCTACAATGCTAAAGGTTTTATGTGTGTAACTACTATGTATTAAGTAGTTGTCTCTGGTTTCACTTTATACAATTTTGCAGACATTTGTGGCAATAATATTTGTCACTAGTTGCATGTGGCGTTTTTTAAACTCTTCCTCGCTTGTGGAGTTGAAAATAAAATCTTTTTTTTCGTACTATTAATGTTATTTTAATGTGCTTTATAATATTCGCTACATATTTTGCTTGGATTTTGATGACCCACATTTTAAAGTTTTATTTATAATTTTGAAGTGAAAATAAATAAAAATGCACTTTTCTTTACAAGGAAGCAAAACACAAATGTATGTGTGTACATATAAAAAATAAATTTTTACTACAAATTATTATTAATAAAAACTCAAGAAAATATGTCTAATCGGAGTAGCCCGGTACATTCTATAAGACTAGATAAAAATATAAATGAAATTGTTAAAGATGTCAATGAAACAAGGTTATTCGGTTTTTATTGAATTTTGTCAAAGCAAAATAGAATGATATTAAGGTAATGAAATTTAAATTAAATTCTCCAATTTGGTGTACACAGATATTCAATTTAACTCAATATAACTCATTAGCATTTGACAATTAGATTTGTTTTAAAAATCCTTAAAGAAATTAGTTTTTGCAAAATGTATTTTCGAAAAAAAAGGATGTGATTACTGGCTTTAATTCTCTTTTTGTTTTCGCATTTTTCTTATTTTATTATTATACTAGCTAATACCCGGTGTGCTTCGCCACCCCCATTGTAATGAAATAAAAATTTTATAGTTCCTACTATTACTAAATCAACCATTTCTTATTCAAATAATCATTTAGACGTCAAAGTGTCTCTTGCAAAATTTGGGTACTCTAACTGTTATCGCTTCCCAGATATACGAATTTTTGTATTTAATTCATATGACAGGTGCCATGCCCACAATTACTAAAGCATCCATTTCTTATCAAAATAGTCATATATGTAGATGTCAAAGCTTCTCGTGCAAAATTTGGGAACTCTAACTGTTATCGCTTCCCGAATATACGAATTTTAGTATTCAATTGCTATGAGAGCTGCCACGCCCACTTTTTCTAATGTACCTATTTTTTCCAGAAATGTTTATTTGGGTGTCAAAGTTGCTCTTGCAAAATTTTAGTACTCTAATCGATATCGTTTTCCAAATATACGAAATTTAGTATTTAATTCATGTGGGCACGCCTACTATTGAAAGTCCGCCCATTTTTTACCGAAATGTTCGTGTGGATGTCAAAGTTTACCGTACTTAATTTGAAGACTCTAGCTGCATTAACTTTCGTGATATATAATATTTAATACTTATTCTTTAATAGGGCGTGGCACCCCGCCCACTTACAAATTCAAACCAAAGTATAGCCTATAGTTCCTTCCAGACATACAGAAAGATTCCGTGAAAATTTCAAGGAAATCGGTCCAGTCGTTTAACCGTCTATAAAGCACAAACAAACATACAAACACACATTGATTTTTATATATAAAGATTATTTTTTTTGTTACATTTAGTTTTGTATTTAAATTCATTTGATTACTTCTACAATGATATTTGTTATAAAAAATTTTCGTTATTCATTTATGTATGTATTTGTTTCCTTGGTTTTAAAGTTAGTTTTTAAAAAATAAAAAAACCAAAATAAACTTTTTTAAAATTGTCAAATTTCTATTTGTATTTTGAGACAAGGAAAAAAAAGAAAAACAATTGAATTTAATCTTAAAATAAATTTAAGTAATATCTTTATTTGTATGCAGTCGAGTTAAGTTGAGCGAAATAGAAAAATTTTCAATTTCGTTTTGGCGATATTTGGTGTAGAAACAGTCACATGCCATTAAATTATAATTTTAAAAAAATTAGTATTTGAGCTTATTTCAGCAAGTATTTGCTAAATGTGAAATAAGCACAAGTAATTTTTTGAGTCAGACCAGCAAGTAAAGTTTAAATTTTACAAAGTTTTACTATTATTTTTATTAATTTTATCAAGAATTAACCTTTTAGCGCTGACTACCAGTTTCATTATGTATCAAACCCATTATGGACCTTGAGAAATAATGGTTAGATGATGGTTACTTATGGATATAAAGGATTTTGTGTTAACAAAATATCTATTATAATTTAAATAGAATTTATGCTAATTTTTTAGGGCTGGAGATTTATTTAAAAAATAAATATTAGAAAAAAAAATGGAAAAAAGTTTAAAGTTAATTTTTTCTACATAATTTATACCCGCATATGTTCGATATTCTTAAAGTGTTTTCTTTTTTCTTCTTCTTTTCCTTATACAATTAATATCAACCACCCCTTTATGGTCTTGAAAAATGTTGGGAAGCGGGTGACATCTGCCTACTTTAGGTTCTTTCTGCTTCACATAGCACATTCTATAAATGTAGAATATACGCACACACCACCCCTATAAATATTTATTCAAATAAAGACTCATACTTATTCATACAAACATATACACACATATTTACTCATTAACAGTGAAACGTACTCAACAAAGAAACGTCATTATTATCTTTAAGATACAATTAGAATTTATGTCTGTAATTACTTTGTTGCTGACTGACTGTATTTTATGTTAAAACAAAATGAAAACATAAACACCCTAAACAACCCTTAATTATTCTTCGAATGTATAACGAAATACATAAAAAAATAATAAACTAAAGTATCTTAAAATTAAATAAACTTTAAATTTGCTATGTTCACATACGAAGTGAATTAAAATCTGTGTAATGCCTTATTTTTCGATTGCAAATGCAAAAAAAAAATAAGAGTAACTCAAATCCTCAATAAAAAAAGAAAAAACTGTTTGTGGACAAAGTTGCATGCAAATTAAAAAAAAATAATAATAATAATAAAACAACCTTGAATATTTTTTATCATGCGAAAAACCGTCATTAACATAAAATAGTTAAAGGAGGTTAAGGGTAGCACAATTTTACAAAACTAAATTATTTGTTGCTTTATACATTACACATATAGGATATGCGTAGGGGGAATACCGAAACATACTACTACAATTTCTGATCAGTTTTCTTCTCAGTGATTTCAAGGTGGCTCGGCATCACTTCCTTTACTCAGTCCAGCGCCACCTCCATAGTTTACTCTAGACTAAAAAACGATTTTACACTACTGATTGGCGACTGACGGCAATCCTCATCACAGAGGCCTGTGTAATAGCCAGCATTTCCCTCAGACTCCACATTGAATCCACAATTAGTGTGTGCCTGCCTATGAAGATAAAACAACAAACAAAACATTCGCATACTACGTTTTGCCACTGAAGTAATTTATATACTTTTTTAAAAAAAGTCTTTTTGTTAAAAAATCTAAAATTTAAAGTTAAAAATAAATCAATCGATGTGCTTAATGTTGTTTAGAAATGTATGTAGTTGTTGTATTAAAATTCTTCTTACGTAGCAGATATAAGGCCACCCTAATATATACTCAGAATATAAATTTCACTTTAAACTGTAAAAAGTCATATGCACACATTTACATTCATCTATTTTATTTTCGCCACTAAACGCTCTGGCATTTAAAAAAAAAATAATAATATTTTTTAAGCTGACTCATTCAGACATTTGTTTCTATACATACATACGTATGTATGTATGCATGCATGTATATATGTATGTATGTTATTATAATTTGTGCACAAGTGCTTTTTTTCATGACGCCGTTTTATAATTTTATAAATATTTTTACAAGTAAATTTTATTTTACATTTTTTTAAATAAATTAAATTTTATAACATTTATTTTAAGACTTAAAATTTACAGAATTTCACTTCGTTTATTTTTTTTTACATATTAGTATCATATCGAGAGTCTTCAGTTAAAACATGTTGATTTTGCTTGTTTTTGCGCTAAGTTAGCACATTTTGATTTAGCACTTTTTAATAAATATTTCACGTTATGAATTGCAAAAAAAAAAAGTTCTTCATCTAAATGGGATATTTCAAAAGTTTATGAAATAAATATTTATATTTTTCTACGGAAAATGAAATGTTTAGGTAGTTAAAAAGTATTTGAATTATTTGTTAAACATATCTATTGAAAATTCTGATAACTTCCCCATTATTTATGACTATTTGCAAAATACTAGTCAGCACAAACAACAAATATGTATGTCAATACTTTGTAAATTGTAAAAAAAATGTGTGTACATAAATCCATACATACATACATACATACGTATAGTATTAAAAATATAATTAAATAACGCAGAAATTTACAGCTCGCGTAATAAATTTTTTAGTTTTAATTAATTTGAATTGGTTAAAAAATATTGTTGATGTGTTTTAAACAAAATGAATGATTGGAACATTAGATTTAAATATACAGGATTTTATTTTTTCATAAAGTTTTTTTGTTGTTTTTTTTATGTGAAAGGCAACAACAATGTTAATATACATATCTATATATATAAAAGTGAAACTCTGTGTGTGTGTGTGTGTGTGTGTGTGTGTGTGTTAGCTATAGACTCTGAAACTGTAAAACCGATCGGGCTCAAACTTTGGTAAGTTGTTGTACACATACCGGGGAGTGTTTATGGATGACAAAAAGTGGGCGGGGCCACGCCCATAAAAAATTAGTTATCAGTTTTAGCTACTTGCACTTGACCGATTTTTCTGAAACTTTGCACACATATCGAGCTGTCATGACTAAATAATTTCGTGATAAGAAAAGTGGGCGGGGCCACGCCCCTAAAAAAGTTTTAACTTTGAGGTACTTGCACTAGACCGATTTTTCTGAAACTTTGCACACATATTAAGCTGTCGTGACTTTATAACTTTGTGATTAAAAAAGTGGGCGGGGCCACGCCCATAAAAAAAGGCTATAATTTTAAGGTACTTGCATCAGACCGATTTTTCTGAAGCTTTGCACACATATTGAGCTGTCATGACTAAATAATTTCAAGATTAGAAAAGTGGGCAGTGCCACGCCCATAAAAAAAAAGGTATCATTTTGAGGTTCTTGCACTGGACCGATTATTCTGAAACTTTGCACACATATTGAGCTATTATGACTTTACAATTTCGTGATTAGAAAAAGTGGGCAAGGCCACGCCCATAAAAACAATTTTAATTTTGGGATACTTGCACTGGTCCGATTCCTCTGAAACTTTGCACACATATTGAGCTGTTATGACTTTACAATTTCGTGACAAGAAAAGTGGGAAATGCCACGCCCATAAAAAATTATAATTTTTAGGTTTTTGCACTTGATATTCAATTAAAATTCAGAATGCATTTCGATTCATTAAGGGGCGTAGCAACGCGCGCCGGGTTTGGCTAGTACATACATATATATATAGTAGTCTGTTGAAACGTTAACTATTTTTGTTTGTTTCTAAAACACGAAAATCTCATTTCCCATCCCTGTATAAATAATTGAAACGAGAGCGATTTTAATAAATTTTGTCATTACGCTTTTCGAGTAGTTGTCGAGACAACACTACCTTGTAAATACTTTTTGTAATTTTTGTTTAAACTAACATTTGGCTTGAGTTCACCTTAAAAAAAATTATTTTTCATAGAGAAAAAGGAATGCTGTTGGTAAATTATTTTCTAACTCGACACAATAGGAAAATATGACAAAAGAAATACATAGTAATAAGTAGTTACCGAATTTAATTATCTTTAAACCTGGGAATTAAAAAGATCATACATATTTACTTTAACTACTTAATCATAAATTAAAGAGTGCTTAGGATGACACAGTAGTTGGTTTCATTCATTCATGGTTTCATTAACGATAATGACTTGATACTGATTCTGTGTTAATGATTCATCTACGCTAATCTCATAGTTATCGATGTCGCTTAAATACGTCACCAGGTAGTTAAGCTTCCGTTGTAAATATTATCGCTCATAACGACAGATGGAAAAATAGAGTTTAAAGACTGATATAAAAAATCATGTATTTATACATACGTTTTAAGTATTTCATTCTTTGGAATTGAAGTCGAATCATTGTGTTTTGCCTTACTCAAAGTTGTTGTTATTGTTTTTTTATTTTTTATTTGTTACTACTCTTAGAGATCTTCATTTGTGAATACTGGTAGAACACTGCTCAGAAAAATATGTTTCTAAAAGTCGTTTGTTGAAATTTATGGTAATTTTTTTTATAAATCTACATAAATATGTTAATGATTGTACATACTCGTACATACATATTTCATAATTTTTACTAATTATAAATAAGGGTGCTCATTTAAACGCCTTAATTTTCATTTATTTAGATAAGCAAATTTGGCGCGATGATTTTAAAACACACTATTTGAGAGAAAAATAAAAAAACAAGAAGTAAAAGATAATTAGCCGAATTCGTTAAATGACGAAAAACAGTTAAAGTTTGCAAGTATACATATTTTCAGTGTATTCTAATGTGGGAGCATGCGGGATACCAGTTTTACCAAAAATCATTTTCCTTTTTAAAATTTGTAGTTTTGAACCAAGAAAATTTCATTAAAGGAGTGAATGAATATAATAAATAGTCAATCATTCCATTATTTTTATGCTAATTTTTGTATTGTATTTATTATGTTGTTAGTGAAATTTCTTTTATATATTTAGCAACTGACCTCAACTGCGTCCGCATGATAATCAGGATAAACGAAAGATTTATTGATCCAGACTGTTAGATCTTCTCTGCTACATAAAAACTTTTGCGCGATATTAATGAAAACACTTTTCCTTTAGAAAAGTTTTCATTCAGTGACACTTCCATAAGCGATATTGCATCTGTTTGCGACTTTGCGACTTTGTTTGTGATAAACATGTTTTTTATATTTTATAACTGAGAAAAAAATTTTCGTTTTGTCCTGTAAAGTTAAATAGAAATCGGTTTAGGAGAAATTGCTGACAAAGAATAATACTTTTTTAGGTATGGCACTGATGTCTTTTCCAACAATTAAATTATATTGATACAGCAACCCTATATGTGCGTGCAAAAATTTTATAACGTAATATATGGGCATGGCACTGTTCACTTTTTTTAACAGAAACCAAGCGGACGTCCTCAAAAGGCGCATAGAGAAAAGACAAACATTTATTTTTGCATACAAAGATTTTCCCGTCCTTTTGTAAATGTTTTTTACTCCTTATTTATTTTCTCAAAAATTAGAATTGAGCAAGGAAGTAATTATAAATATTTGTATTTGCATAATGTTTAACAATTTATTTGTCAAAGTTAAAAAATTAATAATTTGTTCGACATACATATATGCGAACAACTTAAACATTTATATGAGAAACATTTAGGATTCAAAAGTAAACAAAATTTTTTTTCTATTATTTCTTCTTGAAAACATAAGACTTACAAATCACATTGTTTTTTGCCTTGCTTTGGATTCGTTAATTTTTTCTTTTTCCAACTAAGTAGATGATTAATCTGCTGTACTCGGTTCCAGGATGTTTAAGCTGCCCAGGAGCAACGTCTCCATGTAAATACTATTATGAAAACTAAAGTTATCATCAGGTTTTGTTGTTTTTGTGAATAGTTCTATATCTGTCCTTTCTATGAAATTCTATAATATAATATCGACATTATAGAATATAAAATAAATTTAAAATATTTGTTCATAATTTAGGTTTTTATTGCACTACACGGATAAAATAATATTAACTAATTGATTGCTTAAGTTTTGTGAAAATGATGGAACCATTAATCTACACTTATGTATTAAATTTTGTTTGTTGGTTTATAAAGCCACATTCAAGAAATAGTTTTTTTAATATTTCGTATAATTTGTTGTGTTGACAAATAAAAGAAAAAATAATAATATTGAATACCCTTAAGGCAATTCGATATTAACTCACAGTTAGCCGGAGGTCGGAAGAGATTAGTAAAACTTTAAGCAGATAAAGATAAACAAACAGACAAAAGGAAACTGAAAAAAAGCTTTACGATGACTCATTATATGCCAGTGTTGTTGATAAATAAACGACCGTATGTGCTAAATGCGAAATAATATTGTGCTAAAATCTTAAACTTTGTTTGTGCTGCATTTGTGTTGCGATTCTGCCATTAAACACTAGTCATCCAAAAAGCATTTACATCATTAAGGCAGATTTATGGGCGTTCAGAAGGTTTTCGAAAGTAGGCTTCACTTAGAAGCCAAGACCAGTTAGATTATCACAAAGAATTTTCTCTTACAATCTTAAAAAGTAATAAGAATGACATATTTGGCCGCACCGAATGTGATAATTTACCATTTTTCCATTATACCTAAATTTTTAAATTTCGAACGTAATTTGTCTTTTTTATTTCTAATGCCATTTTTTTTTTTTTTTGAATCTTTAAGTAGTTAACTGTCATGCCTTTTTATTGGTGGTTTAAGGGAAAAAATTTATAATTATTAAGTTTGATCCATATACATATAAATATACTGTACGCCCTTGTGTAGTGGCGGCCATTATGGCATAGTTTATATTGCATTTTTTACTGTTAGCTAAGGCCATTCATTTGATATTCATAGTGTTTCTCTCGGTTTTCTAGAAGTTGAAGAAATCAATTTAAGTTTGTAATTTTTAGCAACAATACCGAAGAAGTTGTATTTTGGTTCTTATATTTATTTATTTAAATCAACAAAATAATTTACAGTTGAACAATATTTTTATTCAAAGAAACCAATAATTACATGAACAAAGAAAGACAAAAACATCATTCCATATAAGCATTTGAATTCAGAAACCTTATCAGTTTTCCTCTAGTTACAGCAACAAGTCGATGTGTACGTAAAACTATTTACCTCAGCACAAATTCTTCTATTTGGATCAAAGTTAATGTAGTTTTATCGGTAAAATTTTATATATAACCCTACGTTGCCACAAGCAAGTATTAACTTGCAAGTAGTGTATACGTATTACTAACGAAAATCAGGAGAAATGCCAAAAAACACAAAAAATTTTTGAGTGGCTACACAGCACAGTGCAAGTTCATTTTTAAAATGTCGTCAACAAATAAACTTCAAACAAATTTAAAACAAATAGCGCTGCTTCAATTGGTAATTAAGTGTTGTCAATAGCCACTATTAAACGTTACCTTTAGACATATAAGTTTTTAATATAATTTTTTTTATTAAAAATTGATATTTATATTAAAACTTACATTTTAAATAAATATTTATATTTTTTTTTAATATTCTTCATATAAATATATACATATTTATAAAAAAAACTAGCTGAATTATTTACCACAACTGTATGATATATTAGTGAGTTAACAAAAAACTCAGTATTAGACAACACTGTTTTTCGGCTTGTCACTTTACTTGCCGTAACTGTAAAAATTTAACTTGCTTAAAAATTTCTTCGCAAGCTGAGTCGCAGGTTGCCAAAGTGTAGTTGTGTTAGTAAAAAAGTGTTTTGGTTTTTTTTCACTTGCACTTGCATGTGGCAACGGTAGGTAAAGGTTCATAAGATATGAGCTGCCTTTTATAGCCTTTTAACACTGGCTCACATCTTAGCGGAATGCGTGGAAGATGTTGAAAATTAAAAAAACTTGTTTACATTTGCAACATCTTTCATCTGTCATAATTTAAAAACGCTGTAGTAATTGTATTAATTATTGCTCTCGGAGAGCAATTTATATTACAATACGCAGATTTCGTTGAATTTAGTTAGAGGATGTAGCTAATTAAGATATCTTTTTTTTACGACATATTTCAAGTCTTCTCGTTGTAGGTATGTATTTTTCTTTGCACATGTTAAGACACTAAAATACTCGAAAAATGTTGAGTGGAACAACAAGATGTTGCAAAATGTTGACACACAAACCTGTACAATTCATATGGAAAGATGTTAACATCTTGTTGATTTGATGAAAAATGAAAGATGTGAGCAAGTGTAAAAAGGCTATTAGGAACATTGATGCATATTATACATTGAAGATATATGGAATCAATTTTACCTTGAATTACATTCAGGACAAATGCAATGTTGAAAACAATTCTAAAACCAATTTTTTAGTTTTACTCAGGAGTAATTTGCAATTTTAAGTTGCTGAAGGGCAGTTGTTGAAGGGCAGAAAAATAAATTAATCATTTGTATCAAATAAAATACAAACATCCGAATGTTACTAGTAGTTAATTCGAATATACACACACATATACTCATATTTTTTTTTATTAATAAATTGACAAACTTATTCTAGGTTCAAGCATAAAATGTACTTGTGCGATGAGAAATCCTGTTTGTAAACAGTTTTTTTTAATGGATGTACTTCAACGCAGCTTTCAGTGGTATTTTTTTATTGCTTTTGGCTATTTTTAAAACTAAATTTTTTAAAATGTTGTCGTTTATTTTATTTATGCACACTTCATACTAATTTTGCATATTTGCATGTACAAGTGTGTTCGCATTGTGTGAGCATGTATATGAATTGTATTTTTGTTATGTTTTTATATATGTATGTATGTACGCACGTATGTGTGCAGTCATAGTCATAGAAGTAGAACAGTTTATGTGAAATGGTTAAAATAAATGCCTGTTGTTGTCGTTGTTGCTGTTTGTTACACATGTTAAGTTGGAGGCAAGTATCGACATAACAATAGAAGCAAGAATATCATCTGAAGTGGCACAAGAACAATGCAGCCTTTTTTTAAGTTTATTTGTTAAACAAATATATGCTGTTATAACAGTAGTTGGACTTTTGTTAGGCATTCAATATGCTGGATATTTTGCAAAAGTATAAAATGAAACTTTAACACATGTATAGTGTTTGCTTGAACTGTGAGTGTGTGAAAATATAGAAAGATGTGAGTGTATTTAACTGTATCACGGCTTTCAGACTAGGCAAGTCACTTGCGCAAGTGTTGTGTTTATAGACAAAAGGGGTAAGGTCGGGTTAAGAGGAAGAAACTTGCTCATTTTTGAGTACACACTTGCCTGTACTCGGCAAGTACGAGCAAGTTTTTGTTGAGAAACCAAAAACAAAAGAGTAATAAAAACAAACAAGAGTGCTATATTCGGCCATGCCGAATCTTATATACGTGTTGTCATGCAACAACAATTGTTTATGTCACCATTTATCTCATATGAAATACGTACATACAAAACATACATATATAAAAACATCCCATTGTAATATTATACATTTAGTTTACTTATGTGCTTAAAAAAAAATAAATTAAAAGAAAAATTAAAAATAAAACAATAAAAATTTGAATAAAATATAAAATAAAAAAATTTTTTTGCCTCACTCTAACCAGTATACCACGTTTGTATGTATGTGTAGATAATTGATAATTGTAGAAATTTCAAACGGAATGACAAACCTATATATACCCTTTTTCACTGTGTGAAGAGTATAATAAGTAAAAGAGAACGAAACTTGGGCAAGTCAGTTGCTGAGTCTGAACATGAAAGCAAGTTCAAAGAAAAATAAAAGAAAATAAAAAACTAACTTGAGCAAGTGACTTGCCCAATGAGAAAGGGGTATATGTAATACTGAGTAAAATACAAATACATGAATATAAACATACCTAAACTCATGCATTTTTATATTTATTTTTATTTTTATATTTTCTGAAAGCTTATCAATGGCGGGCGGAGTCGATTAAGCATTGTCGGTCTGTCCGTGTGTATGTTGAAATCAACTTTTTGAAGCCCCCCGACATTGCCTGGATCCGCGTAAGGTATTAAAACATTAAAAATATTCGGGAGCAGATCGGTATTGAAAATCAGAAAAATTGGTACATCAACAGCTGAGATATGAGAAAACAACCACAACGTGATATTGAATCCCAGCTGATCCAAACATTTTTTTTTTATATTGTTATACATACATACATACATATATTCTTTTTATTATTATTTTTTTTAGACATACATACATACATACATACATACATTCATAAACTCAATTTATAATTTAACAATGGGATGTTTTTATATAAGTCTGTTTTTTATATGTATTTACGTGTTTCATATGAGATAAATGGTGATACAAACAATTGTTATTGCATGACTACACGTTGTGAAGGGTATATAAGATTCGGCACGGCTGAATATAGCACTCTAACTTGTTTTAAATTTCTTCCTCCCACAAAAGTAACCATACCAATAACATGTAAATTTTTTAAATTCTAAATATAAATATATTTATGTATATGGTTATATCCATGGTGTAATTACATAAGGTGATAGCGTAAAGGAGAGCGATTTTTGCTCTGTTTTTTTATGTATTGATTAATTGTATTGATTGATATATGTATAAAAAAATAACACGACATTATTTAAATGTTCGAATGTATTGAAGTATACCACTACTTTTTCGCCTCCCTTTTTTGACCCATTTTGCTCCCAAGTGATTTTATCTATTTATTTAACACAGCAATATAAGGCCCCTGTCCCCTTTTAGTGCGATCACCTCTGCAAAAAAAAAAAATAAAATGAAATACTAACAGCACTATCAGAAATAGTTCTATCAAGCCTCTTCTCTGAAACAGCAAAAAGGTCAAACAAGTTATTACCTATAATAGATAGTTTATAAATTTAGATGACCAACTTTCTATTTATTAAGATTATTACAATACACTGTCTTGAAATAAAAATTACCGGGAATTAAAATACATTAAAACTATTTTAAAATATAACAGCTCAAAACCAAGGAATCCAATATAAAAGTAATTTGACATATCACATGTCAAACAATACTTCATAAAAAAAAAATATGCCACCATTTATCATCAACTGGTTAAAGAAAGAAAATTTTGTTACTATTTATAATCAAGAAAAGCTTAATATAAATATAAAAATGTTTTATTAATTAAGATAAATAATTAGGAGAAAATAATCACTGCAAGAACCAATATTAGCATAATTAATCTAGCAACCATTACAATAAGTTATCACAGTTATTAGAAGAAAAAAAATTTTAATTTTGGTGGTAAAAATATGGGAAAAAAACAGAGGCAGTCTTGTTTATTTGCTCATAGCTCAGAATATTATGGGGCGATTGTGATGAATTTAAATAGCGATTCATTCCCGGATATTTCCAAAAGATTGATACCACACAGATCTGAGGAACATATGGTTGCTTCTCAAGGTTGATTTCAACCAACACACGGAATTTATCGATGGGCTTAATCGACTCCTCTATTCATAAGCTTTCAGAAAATACATATTTTATGGGGTCGGAAATGAAAATTGTAGAAATTACAAACGGAATGACAAATCTATATATACCCTTGTGCACCACAGGGGAAAGGTATAATGAATATAAAAACAAATACAAACACAAATATATAATTACCTACTGTAAAATCAAACAGGAACACCGGACTCAGTGCAGAAAGTCTCAGTCGCGTTAAGCAATGGTTTTATCAGGCAGCGTTAAAAGAGCAATAGGCCTAACAGCATTGACAATCTTATATTTGCTTATAATTTTGTTTTTACTCAATTTCCAGCCAATAGCGTTAAGATTGCCCGCGGCTGAGGAATGATATTCATTAATAAAAACACAGCGATTTAGTAAATTAGAAGAATATCTCCGGTCAGTAACAAAGTCTAAAACATAAAGTGGTTAAATTTTGATAGTTTTAGATTTTTTATTAAGAACTAGCTGACCCGGTCCGTGTTGCTGGCCCTTAGCAAAAATTAGTGTTGTTTTACCACACGATTTAAATCGAGCTTTTAACGAAATTTACGGCCTTCAAATAAAAATCCATGGACTAAAGTTTTTTTTACAGAATAACTTACATATGGTGTAGGTATGGGCTCGATCTAAAAAAAAAGAAACGCATGTATTTAAGGCAAATTGGAAATTATATTTATTTATTACTTCATCTTAAGGCCAGCGGAGAGTCAATGCTTTTTGTTTTTTGATTTGGAGTAAAAACGTATAAATTTGTTGGCGTGCCAACTCGGGAGCAAGCCACATACAACTGGCTGTGTGAAAAACATGAATGATTGGCTTTGTGCTTTGTTGATGGTAATAGCAAAGGCAAGACGCAAAGGAAATTGGAGCCGTTTAAATTGGAATGGTAAATTGTTGGAAATTATTGGAATTCGTAGAATAAGTACGTATTCGCCTTTGAATCTGCCACCGATGATTGTTGCCTTTTTGATGGTTAATCTGGTTCCGTTGCATAACTTTGGTGCGTTTAAGTTGCGAATAAGATTTACCGGTGATCCAACCTTTAATGTTAGTACATGCGGTGGCATTCCGGGTGGTTCCAATGAATTCAAAAATTCAGTGGGATAATTGACGGCTTGTTCTTCATCCATTACTGTGTCGATCGATTTGTATTTGATTAATTTGCCGGGCAGTTTCAATTGAATGTGCTCATTGAACTGTAAATATATTTTTTGTAAATAAACCGAAAACTCGAATTTTGTAACATTTCGAAAGTTTTAAAATGTTGATATTGGATTATTATTACCATAGGTTTTTTGTAAATATCTTTGGAACTACATAACCGATTTAAGAGTTTGATATCTCTTTTGGTGCAATAAGAAAATTTTATTTTACCACGCCCCTCCGCCCGCAGCCAGAAAATAAAAAATCAGACTTCACAGCGTCACCCGCCTAAATATTCTGAAGATTCCCTGAAAATTTCATCAAAATCGGTTCAGCCGTTTTGGAGTCCATACGTTACATACATACATACATCCTGTTTTATATATGTAGATAGAAGAAGAAGATATAAAATGCCTGCTTAATGTCCTGCCTAGCAATCGGAATTCTGCAGAAATTGAAAATTTGAAAATATTGTTTTAAGCAGCATCAAAAATTTCGCAGAAGTATCAGATTCAGCTTTATTTATTAGTTTATTGCAGTCAACAATATCTGATTCTAAATTCTTGATACAGGAAGAGAATTCTTTTTTATATCACACACATAATCAGCAAATGAATGTTTGATAAAATCAAGGTCATCATTGACTTTGGATATAAAATCATCAAATTTAGAACTAAACCCATGAAATTTGTTGTTTAAAGCTGAAATTTCACCACGCATACTACCAGTTGATACCATGTCTTTAATCTTAGCGGATATAAAAGACATTATCGCAATTTCTTTGATTTTTGCCATATTATTATCCGAGATGACAGCACCAAGAACTATGCACACACAACGAACAAAAATCACACAAAATGCTATATTGTATACCAAAATTGAGCTTGCAGGCTCCACAAAGAAATGCTGAATGCATGAGTTCAACCCATGATGAAGTGGTTCAATTTAGGTGAAACATGCATGATTTTAACATTAACATGTTATTGGAGAACATGTGTTTGTATTAATATTTTAATAAAATTCACTTCATTCTAATAAGTGCATACAACTCATGCAAATCCAGCAAACAAATTGTGCACTAGTTCAATGTGAATAACATTCTTCATGACTTCTAATTCATACGTGCAAGAGGAGGTATGAAGAATGCCTTCTCCAAATCCAATATAGTGAGCGTCTAATGCAAATGCATGCGAAAAAATCTTAAACAATTCATGTAAACAAATTTTATTAACTCATGAAACATGACTTCTAATTCATACGTGCAAGAGGAGGTATGAAGAATGCCTTCTCCAAATCCAATATAGTGAGCGTCTAATGCAAATGCATGCGAAAAAATCTTAAAAAATTTATGTAAACAAATTTTATTAACTCATGAAACATGGGTTTCTTTTCATCTAAGTCTCCCTAACTTCTTTATGTACTAGGCCAGGATTCTCCTATGCCCGAGCCAGAGGTGCTGGTAATTCCTCTATACCCCGAACTAGCAGTAACACCAAGGCGTGGACATTGCGCCAAAGTAACATTCCTCTTGGCGGTTATACAAAAAAAGTTGTAGATAACCAGGTGGTCTAATTTTATGGGCATTGACATTCAACTAAAAAAAAACACGAACAATTATAGCGAAGCCAAATCATAGTTTAAATTTAACAAAATAAAAATAATGTTCAATTGATTTTTTTCACAAAAAGTGAAGATATCAGAAATTTTAAAAATATTATCAACTGCACATTTAAATGTATGTATGTTTTTTAAATGGATTATGGTCCCCAATTGATTTCTGACAGTGTTTTGAAAGAACTGCTGGTACAGGCTTTTTATCAACTTTATGTAGAGTGTATACATGTGCATGTGTGTGTGTGTGTGTTAAAGGCACAATGGAAAAGTGTTGATGATGATGCTGGCTGCCAATGTTGCAAAATAAAACATGTCCTTGTTAATGTGTATGTATTTGTGTGTGAGAGTGTAACTGTGAGTGTGTGTATGTAAAATAATGTTTTCATTTTTGTTATAAAATGTTATTTTAGTGGTTTTTGTGCGACTGTGTGTGTACTCGTATTAAAAAAACTGTTGAACAATTTAAAGTTATACATGTGAATAAACACAAACAAATGCAGACATTTTACTGGCATTACAAACAGAAATAAAAAGAAATACAAAAATCTGTAAGAATTTACAAGTTTGTAAAGAAGGTTTCTATGTGTGAATATAGGGTAAACTATAAGGTAAATTATGATTTACACATGCATACATATTTACTATAAATACACACACACATGTATATATATAGATAGACACATGTATGGCGTTGATCACAGGTAGAAAGGCCCTAACTTGAATAATTGTACTTTTAGAGGAGAAAGTAAAAACGACCCAGGTACTGTATAATTATAATGTAACTTCTTTTGTAAAATCGCTTGTAAAACTTTTATTTTTGTCACTATTGCGTTAAATTTGTGTGTCGAGGTGTATTTTTATGAAATGTATTGAAATCACCGAAAAACTTGATTTCATAAAATATAAGAGTTAAGGCCATTCTACGTGTGACCATCGATGTGTATTTCAACAGTCGTTCTAAAAAAGATGAAAAATGAAAAGGAATAAAGAAATCATGACATACTTGTTAAGCTTTTTGAAGATGTATACTTTTTGTTCTTATTTTTTAGACATACTCGTACAATTATTTATTTGCTTAACGCACATATTTGCTCTGCCTCAGCTGCTACATGCACAATACGGTGTAGCACAACTCCTAAAACTTATTACTCTTTAGCTTAAGTATCGCAAATAAGCTAATGCTGTTCTCATTACTACTTCTTTGACTATAACTACATATGTACCAGTACAATGTATGTTTGTTAATATTTATACATAACTATTACCACAACCACTACATCCACTACAACTATTTTCTTTTTCACATTTCCACACATATTGTTACATTTTTTATAAATAGCAAATACAACTGAAACTACATACAATTTATGTACATGTATGAATGCATACATATTTACCTGGGTATGTGTTTCTTTTGTGAGCTTTATAACCAGAACTGTAAAAAAATATGTGAATAGTACAAAGCCCCACTACATATATGTATATACATACATACATACATGTGTATGTATAAAATGAAGATATTTAAAAAAGAATCAGATGAAATAAACAAACATAAAAAATAAAGAAACTTACAACAATACTTTTTACAAGGATTTCGGATTTACCAAAGTACCTTAAACATGCCACAATGTTTGGTGCCATAAAAACAGTATATATCGATGGCTTAATACAAAAAGGGCTCCACGAAAAGCCCCCCAATGAAATAACGCCCAAACGAAAAATGAAATATTCCCCAAATTTTTTTCATACATTTTTGGGTGTTATTTCATATGAAATAACTCCCAATTTTTTTGGGCCGTCTTTCATTTTTTTGGAAATTATTTCATTTCTCATTTGGGGTTTTCAAATTATGAAATAATCTCCAATGAAATAACATCCAACAAATTTTTAAATTCGGGGCTTGTTTCATAGCGTGTATAATTTGGGTGATATTTCATTTTGTATTCGGGGGTTATTTCATTTTTAAAGCTTTTGGTTTTGGGGGTGCTTGTAAATAAATTATATAAAAATAGGCCTTTTACAAGAAAACTTTTAGCCTCTGAATATATTACAATATCTTTTTAAATACATAAATGATAACGTTCTGGATTTGGATGGTGCGACCTTCGTGACAGACTACGAAATAAGTCTACGGAAGGCAATAATGATTGTTTTCCCTAAATAAAAAGTAATCGGTTGTTGGTTCCACTTTTGCCAAGCAGTAAGGAGGTCCACAATAATAAAGTGTAACCAACTGGCAGCATTTGTACATACAACGCATATTTTCTCCATTTTGATTTCATGAGCAACCATTTTGTTTTTTTTTACCATTTCTTACGTATAATGTATTAAGATTATTATTTATGTATGCACATGAAAATAATTTTTTGGTAGTTGGGTTTCTAAAATTAATATATTGGAAATATTAAACAATTCTTTGTCCATACTTCCTCACATCTCCATTACAGAAAATTACTGCCTTCTTCACAATATTGTAACTATAAAAACGTCTCCCATGAGTTGGATTTTCAAGCCATTCGTAAAGTTTTAGGATAGCTCGTTGGTGGCTGATCTGATATGGCTTCCATCGTATAAGGGAAATTTACTGCACTGGACTTAGTTCATTTACTGGACTTAGTTCTTTCACCAAAAAAAAATTGATTTTAAATGCTGGCACACTTTTGAAGTTGCATATATCCTTATTATGAAGAAGAAGCCTGCGGCCCTCCACACGATTTATATCAATAAATTTGCGATTTTGTTGTTGGTCCATATTGACTTCATGAAATCCTTAATGAATCTGACTCTTTTATGAATTTCGGGCTTTATTTCATTTTTGTTGCTGATGGGGTTTATTTCATTGGGGGTTATTTCATTTTCATCATTGGGAGTTATTTCATATGAAATAACTCCCAAATATTGGGGGTTGTTTCGTGTTTGCTTTGGGGTTTATTTCATTTATTTTTGGATGTTATTTCATTCACTGTTTTTGGGTGTTATTTCCAATTTTTTGGGGTTTACTTCATTGGGGATTGTTTTCTGGGCGTTATTTCATTGGGGGGCTTTTTTACATGTATGAATGCATACATATTTACCTGGGTATGTGTTTCTTTTGTGAGCTTTATAACCAGAACTGTAAAAAAATATGTGAATAGTACAAAGCCCCACTACATATATGTATATACATACATACATACATGTGTATGTATAAAATGAAGATATTTAAAAAAGAATCAGATGAAATAAACAAACATAAAAAATAAAGAAACTTACAACAATACTTTTTACAAGGATTTCGGATTTACCAAAGTACCTTAAACATGCCACAATGTTTGGTGCCATAAAAACAGTATATATCGATGGCTTAATACAAAAAGGGCTCCACGAAAAGCCCCCCAATGAAATAACGCCCAAACGAAAAATGAAATATTCCCCAAATTTTTTTCATACATTTTTGGGTGTTATTTCATATGAAATAACTCCCAATTTTTTTGGGCCGTCTTTCATTTTTTTGGAAATTATTTCATTTCTCATTTGGGGTTTTCAAATTATGAAATAATCTCCAATGAAATAACATCCAACAAATTTTTAAATTCGGGGCTTGTTTCATAGCGTGTATAATTTGGGTGATATTTCATTTTGTATTCGGGGGTTATTTCATTTTTAAAGCTTTTGGTTTTGGGGGTGCTTGTAAATAAATTATATAAAAATAGGCCTTTTACAAGAAAACTTTTAGCCTCTGAATATATTACAATATCTTTTTAAATACATAAATGATAACGTTCTGGATTTGGATGGTGCGACCTTCGTGACAGACTACGAAATAAGTCTACGGAAGGCAATAATGATTGTTTTCCCTAAATAAAAAGTAATCGGTTGTTGGTTCCACTTTTGCCAAGCAGTAAGGAGGTCCACAATAATAAAGTGTAACCAACTGGCAGCATTTGTACATACAACGCATATTTTCTCCATTTTGATTTCATGAGCAACCATTTTGTTTTTTTTTACCATTTCTTACGTATAATGTATTAAGATTATTATTTATGTATGCACATGAAAATAATTTTTTGGTAGTTGGGTTTCTAAAATTAATATATTGGAAATATTAAACAATTCTTTGTCCATACTTCCTCACATCTCCATTACAGAAAATTACTGCCTTCTTCACAATATTGTAACTATAAAAACGTCTCCCATGAGTTGGATTTTCAAGCCATTCGTAAAGTTTTAGGATAGCTCGTTGGTGGCTGATCTGATATGGCTTCCATCGTATAAGGGAAATTTACTGCACTGGACTTAGTTCATTTACTGGACTTAGTTCTTTCACCAAAAAAAAATTGATTTTAAATGCTGGCACACTTTTGAAGTTGCATATATCCTTATTATGAAGAAGAAGCCTGCGGCCCTCCACACGATTTATATCAATAAATTTGCGATTTTGTTGTTGGTCCATATTGACTTCATGAAATCCTTAATGAATCTGACTCTTTTATGAATTTCGGGCTTTATTTCATTTTTGTTGCTGATGGGGTTTATTTCATTGGGGGTTATTTCATTTTCATCATTGGGAGTTATTTCATATGAAATAACTCCCAAATATTGGGGGTTGTTTCGTGTTTGCTTTGGGGTTTATTTCATTTATTTTTGGATGTTATTTCATTCACTGTTTTTGGGTGTTATTTCCAATTTTTTGGGGTTTACTTCATTGGGGATTGTTTTCTGGGCGTTATTTCATTGGGGGGCTTTTCGTGGAGCCACAAAAAGGGCATAACTCGATTTTGTTTTAAATCGCGTTTTTAGTGTTTTCTGGTAGTGCCCTAACAATCACATTACCCCATAATGGATTGATAGCCACATAAAAAAGCCCGAACTCACTTCATTCTTTTAAGATTTATTCAGCTTTTCCCTTCTACTGTAAAGCAACCGAAAGTCGATATGTATTTACAATATTCTCGAAACCGAAAACCTAAACCAATAATAAGGACAGCAGAAACGGAATCAACGGAAAATTCTAAGAAATTGTTTTAAAGAAAAAATTATTTTAAAATCGAGCCTCCGATTTTATACGATTTGCATATATTTTAATACCATATTACATATGCACTTGGGGTATTCACAAAAATTCTTAAGTGTCGTATTGCCATAAAGTTTTAAAATTTATGAAAAGTCTTATATTGCTCAATGTAACATTTTTTAACTTTTTTAAAATTTCGAAAACTTTTGAAATTATGACAATACGACATTTAGGACACCTCGTGAATTCACCAAAGGAATTTTTTTCCGCTGTGCTAATATTAAACGAGTTTTAATAAAATATGTCCTCCAAGTCCATGAATTTCTAACGTAACGATTTACATATCTCAAACATTACAAGAAATTTTAAAATTTGACAAGTGTCAGTTCTCATATAAACATTTTTAAGTTTTAGTTCTTTTACATTCTTGTCAAAGTTTAAATTTTATTACAAAATTAAGAAAAAGGGTATAAAACGCATATTTTTTTATATTAAAAATATGTTCGCGCCAAAAATCAAAGGCTCAACTCCGTTTTTAGTTTCATTTCATTCCCAGATTTTCTGTAGATTTATGTTTTGCTATATGTACACTTGGTGAGGATATACATACATACATTGACCCACCCTAATGGACATACTTAATATTGAAAATTAAATGTGTTGATGTTTATTTTGCCAATAAATTATTTTTCCTTGAAAGCTGTTTTAAAGCTAAAGGCATTCCGCCTATTAAAATTAACATACAAAAGTTAATTTATTTAAAACTACCAAGTGCCCACGACTTCGTCTGCATAGTTATCGGAATGACAGGTAGCCTATGTGTTAATCTATATTTTTATATGTGTGTGTGCCTAATTTCATTCGGTTTCGTTTAGCCGTTTTTGGGTAATTGAGTTTCAAATATTCAAACATCGAAACAAAGTCATTGTTTAAGGTTTTACCTTTTGATCTAATTTCGAAATACGTTCTTATACAATACATATATGTTGATTGTAAGCAAGAAATTGTCTAATTATGTAACTAACGACCCCTCATTACCGCGTAATAAGTGAAATAATGGCAACCTATAATAAAAAAATAATTTGATTTATTTGATTTTATATTATTTTCCTTACGCCAAATACAGTTATTGACATATTACAATGGCGTCAGTTCATTCATTCATGCAAGTGGTTTAAATTAAGAACATTTTTTTACAAATTTGTAGTTTTTAGAAAGGATTTTATAAAATTTTAGTGGCAACATTTATTTCGTCAAATATTTGCCTAATGTGAACAAACCCTTAAACGTAGGTACTTTTTCTGAATTCAACAAAAGTTAAATCTGTTCAGCAGTACTTTAATGTTAAAACAATATTTATTGTTTATCTTTTGAATACGGGGTTTTTGACTCACTTATTGCAAGTTATAGCATTTTCGTTCGTTTACTCAAACGTTCGTTTACACAAATTTCTATATAAAACGTGAATAATTTAGTAAAGTCCAGTTAAAATTGGAAAAACGAACCTAGTGTAAATAAAAAAGTTTCTTTGTTTTGCTGCGAAAATGTCGAAATTGCCGCTAAAGCAGACCGAAGCGAATGAATCCATCGGTTTCAACGAGTCATAGTCGGTGATTTGACAAGGCAGGTAGATACTTTCCAGGCCAACAAAAAATGTTTGAGACGAACAACAAGAGCTTGAGAATTCATTGAAATCTACTTAAGCATTAATTCTAAAACGTTAATGAACAGCGGATACATGTGAAGCAGGCATTTGAAAGATATTAAAAGATGATTTTGCATGTTCAAAATGCTGTTTGAACGCTATAAAAGTACATTTATTACCGAATTATTATCTGCGATAAAAAAATGGATCCTTTACAATAATTTGAAACACAAGAGGTCGGATGTGACGCCCTATCAATCAGCTAAATCCACACCAAAACAAAATATGTATAAAATTAAAATAATGCTCAGTATTTGGTGGGACCAACAAGTCCTATCTATTATGAGCATTGTCCGAAAAAAGTAAAAAATGCGTTCAGATATGTCACCGTAATATTCTATCTATAGAACGCCCGTTCGCATTGGGCAAAACCTGTTAGAAAAAGTGGTTTGGAATTTTTGCCTCACTCGCCTAGTTAGCTATAGCCAACACTTTGAATACATTTTTCTATTATACAAATGTTTTAACATAAAAGCTGAAATTTGAAAAAATCCCTCGTTTTCAAGTTACATATCAAACATATGTATACGAGGCATTTAAATATACTATATGGTGCATATTTTATATTTTAGTAACACTTGGTATAAATCCACAAATATTTACATATTTACACTGTTTACTCGTATAAGTATATTCATGAGCAATATTTTCATATCTTGAATGTCTTAATACACATTGACACATTAGTGATTCATAGTTATTGTGGAAAATGTAACGATTTGGTTTATGTTGAATATTTGTATAAAATATTATTCAAGATAAGATTTGGTTTAACTGAGTAGGGAGAGTATAACTACGTACAGTGCATATGGACAGTAGCTTTTTAAAACAAATTGTTGAGGAGAAGAATCCCATTTGCGAAACAATAAAATTTTTTGATTGTAATTATTGTTTTCGTCAGCCCGAAAATTCTTGATTTTGGTCATTTTTGCCTACAGTTAAATTAAAAATAAACTTTTGGGGTCGGGCAATTTGTCAAGGAACCATTAGAAAGTTGTACATACTAACATATTAATGTTTTAAAAATAACTTGTATGTAGTTTTTTTTTGCAAATCGGCCGGAAACAAAGATGTTCGTTAATTAAACAACAAGGCGGATCTAATGGTAGAACTGCAAAAATTTGGTTATCGCCCTAATGGACATATAAAATATAAAACTCAACAACTATGCACACACATACATACAAACACTCATTCATACTTATGTGGCGTAGGGGAGAAGTATGTAAAGCAATAAAAAAATATTTTATTAAAGCGGACATTCAGTAGTAAAGTGTATGATTACATTCTTTTTCATAAATACAATATTATGTTGCTATAAAATGTTAAATATTGTTTGTAAAATTACTTCTCACGAAGCATCTACATACTATATATAAGTATATTGTATATGAAGTAGTTATCGACATACAAAGTTTGTTAGTTCAGGTTGCTATCTGTTTGGCAAATTTTGTTTAATTCCGTTCATCCGCCTTTGCGGAGTAACTAAGAACCAAACATATGTATATGTATGTATGCATGTATGTACATACACTGATTGTCATTTAAATAAGGCAACTGCTTTTTTGCAGTTTTTTTAAGTAAGTAAATTAGTTTAATTTTAAGGGCCGTTGTTGATTTTGAATAAAACACAAATTATTTAGGAAATTATTGTCATTCATTGGTATGGTTCAATTATATATGGATCAAAATATCGGTCAAATGGCCGCCGCGACGTCGGCGGCACACCTCCATCCGATGGTCCAAATTTTCGATGCCAATGTTGGTGTTCAATTGTTGGGCACGATGATTAGTCGAGGTTGACTGCTCTTTTGCCACAATATCGCGAAAAACACCAAAGTTTTCCGTTCAACGAACTAAGAAGGCATTCACAGATGTCTTTACATTTCATACAGACCTGTTTTGCTGAAATTTAAATTTTTTTCACAATTCTCCAAACTGTGGACAAGTTTCAACGATTTTGTTGACCAAAAAAAAAATAACGAAGTGCACGATACGCATTTTGATTTGAACGCCCATGTTCATAATAAGCTTGAATAGCTTTAACGCGTTGCTTGATTGTGTTTCTGGTGTGGTTCACATTCAACATCGGCCCTAAAGACTTAACCACCCTTGATTGTTCATATTGTTGCCGCAAACGAAACAACACCACAGACAGCTATACAATAAAAAGAGAATAAAACATTTTTGAGAAAACCGTTACATAATTTTTTTTATATGGATTCATATTGATATTTTTAATAATGACTTTCTTAAACTGCATCATTAGAATAAGGCTATAGCTGCAAAAGTTGGTAGGAGCAAAACCGTTATAAGGATAGCTATGCAAAAAACATGAAAGGCCGCACTTACCGCGCCACATCACTGCGGGAGCGATATTTAATTATAAGAAACGCTTTTAATTCAGATTCCTCAGTAAGTAAATTCATTCTCAACTTGCTGTAAATTGGATCATTTAATTAAACTAATTTATTAAAAAAACAACTATTTGTTAGACTTTAATGCATTGAAATTTTAGGATTTTTTTTTGCAAAACTTAAATTAATGTTATCATTATAATTCTTTTTCTATTTTTAAATTTGATTTATTTTATTATGATTTATAAAACTAAATAAGCTTGAAGAGAGTCTGGTTGACTTGGTGTTAAATCACAACTTCTTGGAGGCCATTCAATATTACAATTTCTTGAAATAATCGAATCTAAAAACTTTTCTCGCAAAATTTCAATTGTTGCATTTGCTGTGTGGCACGTCTTGTTGGAACCGAATATTGCCAAGATAAACTTCTTCTAATGTCGGCCATAAAAAGTTGGTTGTCATCGATTTATACCGCTCTCCATTGACAGTGACGGTGTTACCAGCTTCATTTTGAAAGATGATTCCACCAGAACAAAAATCTCACCAAACTGTAAATTTTGGTTAATGTAATGGTTTTTCATGAATAATTTGAGATGAAAGTGAGCCTTGATTTAGTTGAAAATGTGCTCCAAAATTGGGTTCAACGAATTCGTTCCTGCAGAAAAAGTCGTGGAGGCCATTTGAATGTCGTTTTATTTAGAACTTAATTGTATCGATTACACTTCACATTAAATAAACAGCTTTTGGATTTCCTTAACGATAAGTGTGTTTTTTTATGAAATCACATCACTCTTATTGGAAAACATTTTACATTTTATTTTTCATTAGCCTGTAAGGAATATTGTTCTTAAGTTTTTTATAAATAAATAAATGAACAGCAAAAGACAATAATTTGCCGTATAAAAAAGCAAAGATTGCCGACATCAACTGTAGTATGATTTCTGCATGATAATTAATATTATAATTATACCTGGCAACCATTATACATATATTTTAACTACAATCATACAATTCAATTACACAGTACAACATTTTTCAGTTAATTGATTGCCAACTCCATTCTGTGAACTGTATGTGAAATTAGACCCAAAAGGAAGAATTTCTGCATCATTCGTTTTGTCTTCTTACCTGCGATTTAAAGTTAGTATCGATTTGAAGTTAGTACTATCGTATAGGGGAATTTATCACGTTTTAGGCCCTGTTGTTTGACATAGCTCGACAACCACTAGCCCAATTTAGTTGAAATAAATTTTAAAAAATTAAGAATTACAATTCCCTTAATCTGTTCATATATTGTTTTCCTATACAAGTAACACTTTCGAAGTTAAAAATGAATGTATGAAGGGAAAAAATTATTTTTTGCCTAAAAATTTAAATTTTTTTTTTTTTTTAAATACATAAAAAATCCAAAATGGAAAAAAGTTTCAAGTCTAGTTATTTTTTCGCAAAGTCACATAACCTATGAGCAAAATGAGACAAAGATCATAAAAATCGATGCACGTGTTTCGCTTTTATTCGCAATTGAGTAAATGTATGAATTTCAAAAATCAGTTATAGCCACCACCCTTAAAATAAAAATATAAATTAAAAAATTATCATGAAAAAAAAACTTTATTTATAAAAACTTAATGAAAATAAAATAATATGCATAAAAACAAAATTTAGAACATTTTTTCAATTATTGTCAATATCCATCCTTGTAGAAGTTGACGCTTGTGGTTCTGATGATTTTGTTTTCTTCGTAGGTTGTTCATATTCATGGTCTGAGTCTGTATCGTCATCCGAGATACACATACTATTCAAGGGCGTGTTTCTTTCACTGTGTCCACCAATTTCAATGTCTTCATCTTCGGTGCTTTCTTCAAACTGCATAATTGTGGAACTTCACCAACAAACCTCCGCAGCACAGCCTTCAAACTAGTAACTGAACCATCGATGAATAAACGCCAGTCGCCAGCGATATAATCCATTCCCAATTTTTTCACTAAACCTGGGATATCATGGCCGTACGTGAACGTATTTGCTTCGTCAACGGAATAAAATTTCTGAAAATCAGCTTGGCGTTGTCGGTATGATGTTGCGCTGACATTTTGCTGTGTGAGTTTTCTTCTCTTCAAAAATGATGTCAGCCATTCGGAGTCGTGTTGTGATAGTCCCAGCTTGGCCACAATGTAATCCATTTCGATTTGTAGTAGCGGTTGTGGTGCACTATTTTCAATATCGGGTATCCAATCAGCATCATCCAAATCGGTCGGATTGGTGAAAACGGTTGCGGCTAGCAGGGACACAGTATCCGCACTCGGAGGTTTAGGTGCTTCGGTATCAGCAGGGCGTTGCACTGGAAGTGTGGCAGTAAATGCAGCAGTGTATACTTTTGTTTTCAATTGTTGTCTGTTTAATCCAGGACGAAAATTTATGCATGCATAGCACCTGGATTCATCATGTCCAGTTGTGTCTTCCACCCAAATTACTGGCTTCATAAAAGATAACTTTCTACTTTTTCCATGAATCCATTTTAGAAGGGTAGTATAACAACTGTTGCACACTGTGTTCGGCGTAAAATTTGCACCACTTAAATCTGCTTCATCGAAATAATTACAATACGCGGTTTTGAATTGCTCAGTAAACAAATTTTTTCGATCTTTTTTCTGTATTTTTCGGACGATATGACCACAAACGTAACAATATTCATCCAAATATGGGCACTTGTTGTTTTCCATATTGATATATTTTATGTTTTGTTGTTATTCACTTTTAAAAAACTGGAGAAAAATCACTTTTACTGTTCGCCTTCGTCGGCACTGGCTGAATGCCAAAAATCGATCAATGCACACCTATAAATACTACGTATTTTTGAATATTTTACTGCCAGGTACTTATAAATGGGCGCATATTTTAAGGGCGGCTGGCTATATACCTGATTCAGCACTTGTACGTTTCAAACTGTGCAAAACTTTCAAAATAATGACCACCCTTAAATGTGGGTGCAATTTCTGTAAAAAAATCATATAGGTAGCCACCGGAAAAACCAAAATAATAAAAAGGTCCACTTTCCGTTTAATTGTCCACGTACATTTATTACCGCAATCATAAAAATCAAATAACCTTTTGTTTATTCCTTTTTTTTTAATTCTCAGAATCATTAAAAAGGTGTCAATGTTTTCTCCAAATAATGTTGTGCATATCTCGAGCAAATTTTTGAAATTCATACATTTACTCAATTGCGAATAAAAGCGAAACGCGTGCATCGATTTTTATGATCTTTGTCTCATTTTGCTCATAGGTTATGTGACTTTGCGAAAAAATAACTAGACTTGAAACTTTTTTCCATTTTGGATTTTTTATGTATTTAAAAAAAAAAATTTAAATTTTTAGGCAAAAAATAATTTTTTCCCTTCATACATTCATTTTTAACTTCGAAAGTGTTACTTGTATAGGAAAACAATATATGAACAGATTAAGGGAATTGTAATTCTTAATTTTTTAAAATTTATTTCAACTAAATTGGGCTAGTGGTTGTCGAGCTATGTCAAACAACAGGGCCTAAAACGTGATAAATTCCCCTATACGATAGTACTAACTTCAAATCGATACTTACTTCAAATCGCAGGTAAGAAGACAAAACGAATGATGCAGAAATTCTTCTTTTTGGGTCTAATTTCACATACAGTTAACAGAATTGAGTTGGCAAATCATGTGTTGTACTGTGTTATGGTATGTTGCTCTTAGGTAATGATTACCACAACCATGTTTTTTCAGGGAGAAGGCATGACTAAGCTATTCCTAGTAATAAATTAGCGTTTATTAATTGCAAAAAATATATCTGCAAAGTGACACATCGCATATAATAATTATGACTTCTAAAAGCACTCTTAAAAGCAGATACGCAATAAGCAAACGGTTAAAAAAGCGCTTTTTTGTAAAAAGATTTCTGGTAGATGTGTGTACATTGTACATATATTCTCGTATATTCTTACATATTAATTTTGAGTTTGTATTTTATTGTTAAAAAAGGAACCGCAGAATTCAAAATCACTATATTTAATTCGCAAAAATCGTCCTGGATCCGGCATTTTTGCGGGGGGTGTCCTATCAAAACTGATATCTGTGACCATATAGTCTCTCACATTCCCGTGACATCGAACATAATCCTGGACACCAGTTTTCCATAAAATCCTATTGTGTTCGATATTAAGTAACCCGAATTACCTAGCCTTATTAAGCTCCTTGCCGCCATTTCCTTCACCCATGGTAACTAAAACACATGCATATTTTGAATTTTTAGAAACTCTAATATATAACGGTTTTTTTACCAAAAGCATTTGCTGCATACGAGTTAAACATATGCTTTTCAATAGATTTCATTACGAAATAATTTATGTATGTATGTATGTATGTATAGACATGTATAAATTATATACAAACGTAATGAAATAAAAATACGACAATCAACCCTCCTAGTATGAATAAATAGTCTAGACTTTAAACAGTGAAAACGAAAAATCAACGCTTTGAGGCAGATGTGCAACTCGAGCAAAAGTAAATACACATGAGAGTGTGGCGTTAATAAAATAAGAAATGATCAGGAATAAATTGTACGTCGCCTTGCCCCTCATTATAACCAGGATACACATGAGAATATATCAAAAATACTGAAACGAAAACATATACACACACACACCCAAATATTTCTAATATAATTGCTATCCTTTTTTCACTCAATTCAGTTTTTTTTTACTCTATTTGCCATTCTCTTGTGTATGCAACACCAAGGGGTGCTTTACTGATTTTACCATCTCAACAAGGGAACCAACAACAACAATACAATCATCATCAGCAACAAAGACTACAACGACAGCAACATTTAATAATGTTTTTATAAGCAGTTGAGCACCATGCATTGTCTACTTTTATTTTATTTTATTTATTTTTCTACCACAAACTACCACTGCATTGCATCTTTGCTCGTGCTACTGCTGATATTGGTTTTCATTTACCTTTTTCTACACTCGTTACTATAATTACTTGCATCCGTGAGTTGCACGAATGTACAAAAACGTACATTCTCTTTGATTGTGTGAATTTTGTTTGAAAAATCCGTTTTGGAAATTAAATCTAAATGGAAACTACTCATATAAATTTCCGTTAAAATAAAATTGCTTGAGTGTATGTTTACAATGTATGTATTTGTATTGCTATTGTTGTTATTGTTATTGTTTTTGTACTTTCAAATATATTTATTATATAAGCATCCATTCGTACAGCTTCCTTATACATCACTAGAATTAACATTCAAATAATATTTGTATTTGTATGTGTTAATTCATGGTTAGTGGTGGGTGCTTTCCTTATAACATGCAACTTGAACATTACATTATTATATTTATAAGAAAACAATGTAAATGGTATATCTCACAAACAAACAAATTCAAAACTCATGCTATAAACACAATCAAGTCCACCGACCATCGACTACAAGATGTCAAAAATAGAATACATGCGTGCTTATGAGAATAATTCTTTTAGCCGCTACACGACTACCGACTACACGGCTACTTTTGTAGCCCGTAGCCAACTTAGGCTAATTTCTATTTTTCTTGGCTACAAAAAACAGATTAGTGCTGCCAATACAATAAATGCATGAAATGGTGGCTTTAAAAACGCAATACATTAAATATCGCTATTAAAAACGCGAAAAACTATTATAGTGGCACCATTAATTAAGTTTGTTTTGTTTTGGTTAACTTTAATACATATGTCAAAACAGATGTTTATTTTTTGTAGTTAGTGGTCGGTAGTCGTTAAAAGAATTAAGTAGCTGGGGACTTGGCTATTTTTGAACCCAGCTACTTTTGTAGTTGGTAGTCGATAGCTTCAATGAGAGATGAATTTCAAACCTGTGAAATTGTAAACATTTTTATAGATCTGGGTCTTAAATATCGTTTGTGAAACTGTGAAATAAAAGTTTTGTACAGGAGAATATGACATCGCACGCAAAAAGTTTTGATTTCACAGTTTCATAGAACAAGAATTGAGACCCTGAAAGCGTTTTTTATATGTCAAACGTAACTGACAAAATTGCTGCCCTTAATACTTACTCATGATTAATTTTTTAGCACCATTATTTTACTGTTTTAATTATACGAATTTAAAATTCAAACGTCTTTAAAAGTTGTCACTTCATAAAATTCTTTGAACAATTCTTTGCTACCAAAACAACGGCTGATTTCAAAAACGTAGTTTGTAAAGTAAAACTGCATTAAATTTTATAATGCAAAGTAATACTTCAAGGTATCAGTGCCTTGTCCAATATTGTAAAGACATTTTTAAACGTTTATGAACGCATAAATGTTTTGTCGTGCATTTTGTTTATAACGCATTTAAACCCATTTTTAAATTGGCTAAAGGTACCATGTTGCAATATTAATTAAATACAATTGAAAAATAAAAGTTTGTAAAACTTAATGGCGTTTATGAACTCAGCCAACAACTTCGTATGCACATACATATGTATATACATATTTACATATGTATCTTGCACATAAGTGGCCAAACATATAAATTTGAAACTCGTAAGAAATCACTTGTTTGTTTAAAATAAGGTACATTAACAAGGTACTCGTACTCAGTCAGCTGGATATTTATTAGCGTTACCAACTTTTTTTTAAACTTTTCTGCATCTGTAAAGATTAATTTCTTATTTTTAAGCTACAATAAATAATTTGCAGTTTCAGTCGTTCAAATCGTTTTGAAAAATACAAAACCGTGAATAAAAAGTTTTTGTTTCAAAGCCTTTTAAAAATTATTAAAAGTAAAGACGAAAACGAAAAATTTATGCGACATATGCCGACATGTAAACAAAAAAAAAAAAAAAATTCACGTGTTATTTTAATTGTTATGTTTGTTGCCGCGATACATATCCATACCTTACGAATATGCTTTGTTCTGGAATATTTTAAATGTTTTTATGTTATTGGAAAGTTTATTCTTTACTGAATAAAGCAATTGACAAATGTCAATTAATTATTTTCTATCAGTTTTGGGCTTTAATTCAAATCGAAATGCAATATCAAGACATATTTATACAGGCATATGCAACTCTCAAATTATATATCAGGAATGGAAAGGTCGTTATGATCAAGATATATATCAGTAAAACCAATGATAAATTGTATAAAAACAAATAGTATAAACAAATTAAACACATTTGTTATCAAAAAAGTACGCTAAAGTTAATTTTTTAATGCCGAAATGAAAATCTAATTTTCCAACCCTGCATAAATATAAAAAATAAAGGCGAATTTTACAACTTTTGACGTTACACTTCCCATTCAGCTGTTGCGATAAGAATACCTGTATGAATCTGCCTTCTTCATTATATTACATAAATTTATACTCAAAGTGGGTTTGAAGGTACAACAGAATTATTTATTGTTTGTGTCTTTGAACGTGCTTTCAAATATAACCGCTATGTTTAGATAGAGAACACGACAACTATTGTATCTCACCCACTAAGTGAATACAATATTATGGTGATATTTTATTATATTCGCCTTTAATTTTTATGGAAAACATAAATTATATTAATGGACTCCTCAACATTTTTATCGTCAACTTTTGCTACTGAAAATGTCTGCTACAACGTTTACAATATTTAATTTTTATGCTGGGGATTCTCTAAATTTTCACAAAGATCCTTTAAAAATTAAAGTAAAATTGCAAAATCATACAAAAAGGTGTTTTTATTATTATTCGTGATGAAGTCTGAGAAGGACAATTTGTGGACTATTTATTATTCTTTGCATTCACAAATGCGTACACACAATCTCATATACATACATACATACACGCATCGCAATAAAAACTCAACAGACAGACACTTTGATTGGCAAACTGGGTGCAAAATAATGAAAACAAAGTTCATAGTGGTATTTTTGATGTTTTTCTTTTTTTGTTGTGTGTTCATCCATTCATTCGCCTCTTGTCACTTTAATACAATTAATTATTTAGTTGAAAAGAATTTTAAAACCGAATGAAAACTTGATTCTATTGCTATTCTTGGCTGCTTTTTATTAATTCTTTGTGCTTTTCATCATAGGTATAAAATTAATGGAATTTGCCAAATATTTCATGTTGTTGGGGTGTTTTTTCAACTTTTCTTTTTTTTTTTTTTATATAAAAGTTGTTATTGTTGTTTACAGATTGGTTATGTATCGATGCTTATTCAAAATTCAAAACAGGTTATTGTTTTAACAGTTATGATCTTTTATTTTATTCTTCCGAAACTCAACACCTAAGCGCATCCTTAAGAAAATATGTATATTTAAATAGAGAAATAAAAACCAACTACAAAAACGAAAAAAAAAAAATCGTTTGGATACGTGGTAGCATTTATTTAGTATATTGGCTACGCTTGGATTAAATAAGTGCTAAATTTGTAAGAGTGTGTCGTGTTTAGGCTTGCCAGACGTACTTTTTTGTAATAGTGCGCGTACTTTTTTAATGATTGTACTTGATTGTCTGTATAGCACCAAAAAGTTCTTTCTGTATATAAATATTTTTAATTTTACAGAAATAATTAAAAGTAATAAAGGAGTAATTAATTATAAACTAGCTTAAAATAAAGTGACAGTATTAAAGACATTAAAATGGAATAGCTATGACTAATTTTATTGCTATAATGTAAAATACATCTCCTATAATATGAGTTATTGTTTGCTAAAAAAGAATTTTCAATTTCATATCTGGCAACCCTTACTGCGTTACAAACAAAAATGCATATGCGACCATGTATGTATGTAGTACGTACGTTCCTTTACGTTCCTTTGCTTTTGTCTACTTTTTTTCATAAAGTTTCTTCTTTGAATTTTCTATCATTTGATTAATTTACTAAATAAATCACATTGTAATTATTTCTATGCGAAAACAAATAAGTTACTTTAAGCGTTAAACCATCAATCCTGGAACTGACTTAATTACACACACATACACATGTACTGATGTAAATAATTATTTTATTTATACATTTTTGTATTTTGTAGACAATAATGCTAAGACAATCGGCTTTATTTGAAATACACTTCTACTACGTTTATGATATTCGACTTAAAGTTTAAGTTTACAAGTAAGAGCAATATATTCGACTGTGCCGAATTTTTTATGCCCACCGCCAACTTTTATAGCATAAAATATAATATTTTGTTATTAACAGTAATCGCTATGGAATAATCTCTTTATACTTAAATATAACTTCGATATGCTAGTAAAATCTTTTCGTATATTTAGTCTTTCAATGAAAGTGGACGTTAAAGTAGGCGTGTCAATATAATTTCTGCTAATAAATAAAACTGAGACATTTCAATATAGGCCTTTATTCTTCCAAAATTTTTATTCATAGAGAAATTATATGAATTTGATATAAAGCGTTATATGGGAGGTGGGCGTAAAAGTCGGCGTGTTACAAAGCCTTTAAACAAAAAGCAATGTTTGCAAAATTTCAGAATCATACATCTAATTTTGTCAGTTTTATTATGTTTTAAATTTTGAATATACTGAAAAATGCACTGTTCAATATAAATTTTCGTACATTTTGATTTCCTTTGAACTCCTTTCCTAATGCATGGATTTAAGAAATTTTCAAGGAAAAATATTTTTTTTACTCAGGATATATACATTCGAAATTTCATGACTCTACGTTAATGCGTTTGGATACAATTGCATTTTATTCGATGTTGGAGAGACATTGTTTCTTCTACCTACTCTTGCATTACGAGCTATAACTGTTTTCCTAATATGCCGATTTCACGCATTTTCAATACTAAACAAACCTTGTGTATAAGAAATATTCTGGCGAAATTTGAGCCTCTAGCTTTTTCGGTTCCACCTCTATCGTGCTTTCAACAGACGGACAGACGAACGGACATAGCTCGATCGCCAAAAATTAAACCCCAATTCAGGAAACATATAATTTATGGGGTCTGAAATGGATATTTTGGTGTGTTACAAACGGAATGACAAAATAAATATATACCCCCACCATTTTTTTGGTGGCGGGTATAAAAATGTAGTACAACAACAGTCGAACTGTTTATGCACACGCATAAACACGCTCACCCATGCAAATAAAAACACTTACATTCGGTTACACACACACACATCTATTTATATATATATAAACACACACACACCCATCCATACATAATCGTTGTCATAATAAAAACGTATCAAATATTTGTTTATTTGTTTGGGCTGACGAACAAACTCAAAAGTTTCCGTTACGAATATTTTCCTGTGTTGTTGTCAGTAGTCTGGGATCCTTCTTAACAATACCCAAAAATGAATCTTAAGTTAATAAAAAAATAAAAGAAGAGTCACTGGAAATGGGTTTTTTATAAAGCAATTTCCGGTGATCCCATTTTGAGGAGAAGTGCTGGAGTCCTTTACAAATTACACAAATACCATCTAAGTCGTAATGAGTATGGGTGTGCTGGTATGCGTGTTGTTCATTATTTGTTAAGCATTTGAATTTGTTAAATATGTATGCATGTAGTCATTTTCTTATTAGCTTTGTTTCATGAGGTTGCATGGGTTGTATATTTCTCCCGTTTCGTAGCCTCTTCATTATGTTTATTATCAATGTTAATCATTTGAATGGACATTATGTCCTTTTATTATTCTTTCGACTTTCTTCTTATTATTATTGCTATTTTTAATTTTTTTATTCATCTTTTTCCATGAATTGTGTACTGGTGCGTGCATGTAGATTACTGTTTTAAGTGTTTTGCTACTTCGTCACTGAAGTGAATCTTGTTAAAAGGGGCTGTTTTTTGTTGGCCTTAATTTTTATTTTATTTATTTTATTTTTTGTCAAACCTAAACTTACAAAAAAGGTTATAGTGGTTAAGAAATTGTTAAAAGCGTTAGCGTGTGCCTCTTTTGTATATTCTCGCTGGTGTTGTTTTTTATTTTTTTAAGTTTTTCCTCCCTACAACATGCAACTCTTATATCCTTATGTTAAAGTGTGTTTAGCTCGTGCTCTAGCGCCTCTCAGATGTCAGTTGGTTTGATAAATGAAATTGAAAATTCGCTTAGCACAACCGTTAGTAGTTTGGCTTTCGGTTTTGTATATGTGCGAATGTGTGTGTGAGTTAGTATAAAAGAACAAGTCTTACACTAGTTATAGATAATATAATATGTATGTGTTATGTAGTGCCTCTGGTGGAGGTGGTGTTGTGAGCTCTATCAACTGTAACGGCATAAGGTTATCAAATAGTTTTTCTAAATATTAAAAAAAAAATAAAAATAACGAAAAAAGGTCAATGGTACAATAAAACTGTTTAATGTCTTAACATTATTGCCCATAAGGAGAATGAAATGTCGATAACAAGGAATCGTGCTAACAGTGTGCCCAACTAAATTAGAAAAAGAAAAACAATTTGAAAAATGAACTTTATCATAGCATTATGTCAACGGATTATTTTATATTTAAAATTCAAATTTTCAACAACAAATTCAATAAAATAAAAAAAACTTCAATGTTTTATTTCATAAAACTAGTTCATAAATTTAAATAAAAATATATTAAAAATTAATGAACAATGAATGAATGCGTTACAAGTTGTAAAAATTGTCCTTATCCTACAACAAGCTAGTTGTATGTACTTGGAAATATATGTGAAATCATTTGAACATGACAACTTTTATTTCATTGTGTTATCAGGAATGCAACTCATAATCATATGAAAAAACTTAAAGAAACTTTGTTATTTCTCATTTCTTTTGAAACGGAATTTTCAATCAAAACTTAAATTCAATTTTCGTTATTGCCTTGCAAATTACTTTGATTCATTTCGAAACTTAAGTTTTTGTACGAAAAAAAAAGTATTCTTGTAACTTTTTAACAAAAATTAATGTGTTCAGATCATTCGCCATTGCATCATTTTTGGTTTAAAAAAAATCTTTAGGAAAAATAAAAACTAAACATTTTTTAACCTAAATCTAACAGATGCTTTGGAGATAAAGACAACGCTTTCAAGGTAATTCTGCATTTACATGTTACACAACGTGTACTGTCACCATTTATGAATTTTTTATTTCTTTTTCGTTCACAAAAATATTAAAATGAAGGTGTACATGTGTGCCTGTGTGTGCATATTTATTTGTTAGGATGAATGCATGTACAAACATATACATAAATAAATAAACAAACAAACAAATAATAATAATAATAATAAAAGTGAATAAGCATATGAAAGATATGAAAAATCTATTAAATTCGTGTTGATTTAAGATGGTTGAAGGTTGTTGTAATCGCCTGTCTTATTATATTTAAATGAACATTAGGGGAACATCGTTTTTAAATACATTAGTATGTGTGTATGTATATAAAATCGGTGCTATTTATTTAATGATATAATATTTAAATTTGTTATTAAAGGTGCATATTAATAACACGAGGCCAACAAGCAAAAAAAAAAAAAAGTTCGGTGCCGAGATGCCGTTAGTAGTTTTGTATTAAGTCTGCATTTTCCTACGTGTATCTTTTGATCTACCTTCCTTCGTATTTCAGTGTTGGCTGTCATAAGAAGGTAAATTCGTGTGTCCGTTTCGTAATCTTAAAATTTACATTTCTAAAAATAAATCGATTTTAACATTATTTCCTCATCCCGAGAAAGTTGTCGCAATGACTGAAATACGCTTTGCTACATTTGCAGTGAATGAAATTTAGGAAACCTATTAAAGATTTAGTGAAAAACATGAATTTTAATAATTTAAAGATGGAGATAAGGCCCTGAACATGCCGTTGGCTTCTAACATTATTTGTAAAGTGTGTAGTAAATATTTAAGACAGTGGAAAAACAGTAAACACAGTTATATAAAGTTTGGTGTACCTACGATTTTGACATCTATATATATAAAAATTAATCCCTTTTTCCCTTGGTCACGGCATCACGCGTGAATGGCTGGACCGATTTCACTAATTCTTTTTTTGTTGTATTTGTTATTATTAGGAGAAGGTTCTTATGTAAAAAAATAATAATAAAATAATAATGTTTACATGCTCTTTGTAAATATATCGGTCGGAGTTGGGGTGTGGTCGGAGTTATAATAACAAAATACCTACATAATTCATTTACCATTTCTTAGTGTACTTTTCACATTGTGTGTTTTTTTCTGAAACGTGTGTTCAACAAGGTTAGTCAAATTAAAATAGTGTTGGAAACTTTTGATAGACCATTTTGATACTTTTACAAAGGAATAGGTAGTTTTTTTTTATTTTCAGTTGAATTTTCGTTTCTAAAAATGCCGGCAATTAGACGTACAAACTTAAGTCGACTTTAAACGGTTACAATTTCCAGTGCGGTTAGCATATGCAATGTCGATAAATAAATCACAAGGGTCGCTAAGTGTTTGTGGCATTAATCTTGAAAATTCATGTTTTTCACATGGCCAGTTATATGTCGCATGTTCCCGTGTCGGAATACCAACAACACTATTTATATACGCGCCAGAAAATAAAACTAAGAATATTGTGTATCATAAAGCATTAGAATAATAAACACTTTGTTTTTGGAATAATTTTGATTTATTAATATACCAACAACAATACTTAATAAAGAAATTAACTTAATACAGATAAAAAGGTAACAGATATTTCTTGATTATAGGGCGGTCGAAGTTCGCCGGGTCAGCTAGTAGGTTATAAAATTACCTGGAATAAACAAAAGAAAAATGACAAAGAATCAAATATCAGAGAGTGTTGACGATGTCTTCACTTTATATACAAGATGTCTAGTGCTATGAACACAACTGCGACGAACGATGAATTTTTGGTTGCGAATATTTGACCCGAAAATATAATATGCAATTGCACACAATCACGGCGTCAGGCGAAATTCGCGACAGGCAAATATTTTTCATACATTCAATAAATGATTTTAAAGCAGCGGCTAAACAATGTTTTGTCGCCGTTGTAAAAAATGTCTTTAAAAATCGTGGATGTAATATGAGCATAAAAATTAACGATGCACAGTCATTTAAGCAAGTGAAACAAGAAGGACATTTCTATACAGATTTAAAGGAACTAAAAGTTATATACCAAGATCCCTAGGATAAACATATGATGACAGATTATTGTTGGAGTACTATTCGCAAGTGTCATAATAATTCAATTTCTCAAAAACTAAACGTGGCATTAAAAAAAGCATACATTTAGAATCAGGGTATCGAATATTCTTAAAATTAGTTTCAATTTTGGCGGCGCCATATTCATTGTCGACCTGTGTAATAAATTACCAAGAAAATACAAAATAAGATTTTTAAACTAAATTTTCGGAATGTGTAAGTAATGTTGATACTTTTTGTTAATTTAGTCACGTCTTCGGAAAATACCACTTACTTTGGAGACTTAAACATTTTTCGAAAACGATACTTTACAACTTTTAGTAATCCTCCTAATGCCAATACACACATTTATGCATGTTGTATGTTTATGTTTGGAAATTGTTGTGTGAGTGTTTTATGTGTAAAAAGAAGAACAAAATAAAAAATAAAAAAAAAACATATCAATACACACAGAGTGACAAATTGTTTTCGAATAACCTTAGGTTATGTTGATATTTATGTATGGATGTATGTATGTATGTATGTATGTATGTATGTATGTATGTGTTGTGATCTTTATCAAAAAAGACAAAGATTGGTGGGAGCACACACTATTGGGTGGAGTGGTTGGTTTGATGTAACAGTTAAAAACAAAGTTTGCATGAACTGAATAAAGTTCAAAGCTAAAATACACATTCATACCTACATACATACATACATACATACGTATTTACATACACACACATACTTATGTACATATAAATGCGAATGCAGGCTTGAATAAGCATCTTATTCCAAACCATGTACAGGAAACAAGGATTTAAATGTTTTTCTTTTAGAAAGTTTTAAAACGTTGTACAAGACCTGAGTGTAAGTAGGAATGGGTATAATTATTTGCTTTTTATGTTTTAATTTCAAAACATAATATATAAAAACTATTGTTTATTATGTTTTATACATTTTAGTTTAATGTCTATTGTAATCTTACGGTGTTGTTAGAGCAAATGCTGTTGTTTTCTACATAATTAGGTCAATTTAGCGGTTAAGTCGTTTTCAGTTTTATACACTGAAACGAATCCATATAAAGTATAAGTCAATAAAATCGTTTGCAAGTTAAAAGCTTGTACACATTTTTCAACACGCCATTTAATAAATAAGTATTAAAGAACTACTTTGTGTTAAATTGTAAATTTTTTTTGTTTGTAACTTCTGAATAGTGAATTTTATTTTAGCCAGTCTTTTTTACTGCTATCAGTGTGACTAGATTTAACAATTATTGTAATGCAAAAATAATAAAAGCCTGGCAGCGGCAGTTTGAAAATTTCATACAAAATATGGTCAGAATAGTGTTTTAACTTCGCCAGCTGTCCCATTATGCCATCAGCCCAAAATCGACACCATAAAGTGACACGTTATTGATGCGTTTGTTTTTTTTTATTGTATTTGTATTTATTTATTGGTTTTCTAATACGACAAGACAAATTATTTTATAAATAATAGTATTAGAATCAGAACAGTTATCCAATAACATTTTTTTTTTAAATATCAAAAAAAAAAAAATAAACAAAAAAAGAAGAAAAAAAAAATAATAATACTTCTCCCCCTTCTTGATATTGAAAACTGTAATCTATCATAGAGACATTTTGGCTCCTTTTTCGTTATAATTTTGTGAATAAAAATTATATTTTTGAATCTTAAATAATTGGGAAAAGACATGTTGAATATACGGCATGAATATTGGGTTCTATGATCAAATTTTCTTAATCCATAAATGTAACGAATAATGTTATTATACGTCATGGTGAGTTTTCTCATGTCATTTGAGTTGCAACCAGTAAAAATTTCTGATGGGTAGAGAAGTGTTGGTAGTAGATATGCTTTTGCCAAAAAGATTTTAACCTTCAACGGGGTAAATTGTTGAGTGGCCCATAAATTTCGCAACATACTGTATGTTCTGTTCCGACCAAGTTAAGAGATTTGTTAAATGTTACACCCAAATTTCTAGCTGTGTTTACTGTATCTATTTTTGAGCCATCAAGAATAATATTGATGCCATCATCAATGAGTGTATTCTATTTTCTTATTATTATGCATTTTGACTTTACAGATGCCCACGTAGAAATTTTCTCCAAATCATTATTCAATTCCCAAAATTTTTTCTGTGATTAATTCCTTGGAACAACTAATATTCAACTGAACGTCATCAGCATACATATGCATTTTAGAATATAGTAGTTGTTGTGGTAAGTCATTAGCATATAACGAATATAGTAACGGTCCAAGTATGGAACCCTGTGGAACACCTCTTGTAATTTGAAGCGGACGTGAAACTAAACCACCACTTATAACCGATTGCGATCTACTAGTAAAGTACGATGAGATCAGTCTAACAGCAAGCGATGAAAAATTAAATAATTTTGATAATTTTAGGCATAACATTTCATTATGCACAATATCAAAGGCCTTAGAGTGGCACAATAATACCAAAAATGATATTCTTTTCTCAATAAGATTACTACGAATTTCCTCTATGACTTCTGACTGACGATCAGTAAATAGGTTATTGTCTCTAACATATTCATATATTTGTTTATGTAATAAATGTTCAAAAACTTTCGACAAATAAGGAAGGATTGCCATTGGACGGTAGTTATTCGTCAATTGAATATTATTTTTATTCTGAAGATCGCTGAATCAGAAAAAACAATTCCTAATTTGGAGGTAAATTCAATAAACCGTCAACGTTAAGTTCAAAACTCAAAAAACCAACGAAACGTCTTTAAAAAGGGAGTTTATCATAATACTTATCAATCCTTTTAGTTATTTGTAAGAATGTGTGCATAGGTGTAACACCGACAAATTATTATTTTTTCATTCAAGTACAATCTGCAATGCTTGCTAAATGTGACTATGTTCCAAGCCCCACTAACTCTCTTTGTTTTGTTTTAGTTTGGTTTTTGTAACAGACTCCTAAAGCAGTCTCTTTACAAAGAGAATTTGTTTTAACAGGCATTACTTTGTTCGTTTTTTGTTTTGTTACCTGCATATTGTATGCTTGTGTGTTAACTAGTAGCAACTTTATACGCACATAACTCTTAAAATATTAAATCGTTTTTTATAGAATCTAGATTATGAACGTCTGCAAGAAAATTCCTTTCAAATGCGTACATTTTTTTATTTCTTGTTTTATACGTAAAATATCAGAAATCGACTTGTTTGTTACTCGTATGTACATGGCATTTAAATGGGTTTCACTTTTTTAAAGAGAAAAGCGTTTTTTTTTTAGATATTTCAGAAAATTTTTATTCTTTTTATTACAAATATATTTTTAATATCACTGCATTTAATATAGTTTCTTACTTAATACCACAATTTTTCTTTTACAATTCAAATGAAAAAAATGTTAACTTTTCGAAAACAAAATATTTTTATATATATTTTACATTGTACCATTATTGCAGCTATTTTATTTGATCAAGAATTCCACTTTTTAATTACAAATTAATATTTCATAAACAAAAAAAAAATTAAATAGCATTACACTTTCAGCATTTCAACTTATTTATAGCAACCTTTTCATAAATAATTAATGTTTTGAATAGACTTTGAGCACAAATTATAACTCAAATACAAACAAGACGGGGATAAGTAAATTCAGTTTTAAAATAATAATAATAATCTTCAATATCCCTTGTTTTTATTTTTGTAGCAACTTTATACAAAATAAACAAAGACAAAAAAAGAAAAAACTGAAAAGCTAAACGTAATTTATGCAGCTAAATCGGAAATATATGCTAAAATTGGCTGTAAAATTTATTTATTTATTTTTAAAAGCCAAACATTATTGAAAAATTGATTTTGTATTCTGTATTAAGTTCAAATAATCTATAGAAATTAAAACTTTTATTGATAGGAAAGAGTTTTAATTATGAAATTGATTGCACATGAACAACTAATACATTTTCTTTAAGTGTACAATTAATTTTTATTGTTGAAAATTGCTTTGCTGTGGTCTGTTTATGACTTTGCGCTCTTTTTGTAATAAATAAGGTTGTGACAGGTAATATTTCCTTAAATGTTGGTTTTGTTTCTTATTTTTTGTTGTTTACTTTTGCCCTACAACAGAGTCATTGTAAAATATTTAAGAATTTAATTACATATTTTTGATGCTGTTATTTGGAAACAAAAAGTTGTATCAAGTGGTTCTCGCCTGTAAACTAGAAAATTAAACCCACCAGAAAGAATTAGCTACTGCGGTGGAAACCATGCAACCAAAACAATAAAACACAACCGGCCACCTGTTTGCATTTCCACAGCCTAAACTAATATACCAACAAACATACGTACATGCTTGAAAAATATTAAGGACGTTTGTAGAGATTATTTTCGACACCCAATTAAATATACTTTTTAAAGGATACGTCGATAACGGGAAACTTTATTGTATGCTTTTCTGGGATACCACCACAGTTTCCGTTGCGTTTGTTTACAGTTTTTGTTTGTTTTCTTTATTATTTACACCAGTTTTGCCAGATTATTTAAAACGGTGACACGATGCTAGGGAAGCCAAATTTTCTATTTTAGTCTAGAAAGAAATTGTTTTTTCTTCAAAAATTTGTGTCATTACACTCAAAAAACAGATCATGTAACACGTACTTAAATCAATCCGTAGCGGTGTCAGAAGTACGATAAGTACGGATTTTCTTAAATCAAGTACAAAATTCTTGATTTAAGAATGAATGTGTCATTCATAATGTTAGGAATAGTTAAGCGGAAAAAAGTTGGATTTTATGAATTATTTGCTTGATTTAAGCCCGAAACCGTACTTGACGAAAGCTTAAAAAAGATTAATTTAAGTATAAATGAGAGTGAATTAATCAAAAAATGCGCTTGTTTCAAGAATTCGTAACTTGGTTTGATCGTTGTTTAGTGCAGTATCTTCACTACCTACTCTTTGAAAGAAAACTAACGGACAAATCATGAAAGCTAAGTTAACTCGGAAACTGCTACAGCTTTGTTGTCGTAAGTATTGTTACTTATAGCTAAATTATGATAAAAAATGAGAATTACAAAAACACACTTGAAATTTTAAAGAGTGTGTTCATCTAAGCAAATGTCTCAAAAATATAAGTTCGTTTTTAGTTTGAGAGAAATAAGACTTAATTTAAGAAGTTAATTCTTATTTCAATAGTCTTGCACTTGATTTTGTAAAATAATCCCGTTTTGTACTTATTTTAAGAAAAAACAGAAATAAATCGTACTTGAATTTTTAAGCACGATTTCGGCCTAAATTAAGAATTTAATTCATGGATTTAGAACATCATTTTTCTTTCTGTGTATAGAGTAGTTACGGCATTTCGCTTTTTGTTACCAGAAATTGCAAAATCAAAAAAGAAAGAAAATTTTACGGGCATAAAGAATACATCAGGGTACTCCTTGCTGCACAGAATATCTTTAGTAGAATAATTTTCAGAGCTTAAGTTTACATCCAAAAAATATTTGGTTTGATTACACTGAGAATAAATGTGTTGGCGAAATCTATCAAATGATATATTTATATCTGTGTGGACTTTTGTGACAAAACTTAACTTATTTCGAATTTCCAAATATTTCAGAAGATAGAAAAAAATAAAAAAGACATAAAAATCCAATTAATTTATGTTGATTATTTTTGATTATTTCGACAGTTAGTTCAATTTGAAAATTGTTAGGAAAGATACAATAAAATCAAAGAAAATTAAAAATTTATTTTAATTTACTTGTTTATTTACGTATACGTAGAGAGAAGCCGATTAGTGTTAATAAAGCGTCTTAATACTTTTACAATTATAAAACTTTAAAGTTGTCTTATCTCCAGTTAAGAATTTTAGTTAAAAGTCCACAAATATATCGCATTTTTACCACTTTACAGCAAAAGAAAAAAACTGAATAAAATATAAAATAATGAAATTGGTATCGGATTTTTTACGTGGCTATGAAACCGTTGTTTTCAACCATGTCTGACTAAACCTTTTAGATATATAAAGCGTGGTCCCACCATAATGCACGATGTTAATTGTGAGTCACACCTTATGCCAAGTTTATTGACCATGGAGAGGTACACAATTGAGCATCGCGTTAAGATTTTTGAAGCCTATTACGTAAATGGTGCATTTCGTTCACTTAGAGATTTTTTTGGTCAGCATAATCGACCAAATATGTCCACAATCTGGAGAAATGTGCACATTGCTCAAACTTCATTAAACAGTGTGTGTAGGAAATGGGAAAACAACTGTGCATAGTCCCCTGGTTTGTTCCGTGTAAAACATTATTATTGTTCGCGATAGTAGGGCAGATGAGCGGTAAACTTGGACATGCCGTGGAGCCCAAAAATTTAAGATCACACGAATATCACTAATGCGAATTTTGAATAAAGATTTAAACTTACACGCTTACAATATTTAATTGACTCAAGAGCTAAAGCCTACTGACCTTTTTAAGTGTCGTCAATACGCCGAATGGTCGGTTGAACAGACAGAAGCAAATGGTGACTTTACAAAAATAAAAATATCTTCTACTACGAGGCTCACTTTCACTCCAGTGGTTTCGTTAACAAATAAGAATACACGAGTGATTGTTGAAAAGTCTATGCATCCACAAAGACTGACTGTGTTGTGCGGTTTATGAACTAACGGCGTCATCGGGCCGTAGTTTTTCGAAAGTGTGGTCGGCCAAGTAGCTACCGTGAATGTTGTTTGCTATCGCTATCGCTCGCTATATGATAACGGACATCTTGTGGCCTGAAATTCAGTATATGGATCTGGACGATATTTTCTTCCAACAGGATGATTCAACTTGCCACACAACCAACTTACTCATAATATGTCCTTCTATCATGATAAAAAATATTAAGATGCTTATGTGAAAACTTTTTGTTTATTAACAATTAACATCGTGCATTTCGGTGGGATCACTCTGTAAATATGTATGTATGCATAAAATATAATGTAATTCGCTCCGTACTTAAGAAGAAATGAGCAAAAACGTATTGTAAGTTTGATAATTTTTTTCTCAGTTTTAACATATGTTTTCTTCTACTGTTTACAGTTTGTTTTATATTATTCCATTTTCTACATTCTACACAAATTTTTGACAGAGCTTACGACTAATAATGTAAAGAATGTAAACCTAGCTTACACAGTAGATTGAAAGTTCTAAATTTTTTATGATTTGGTTGAAAGTAGATAGAACAAGTAAGAGCATTATATTCGGCTGTGCCGACTTTTTTTACCCACCATCTATTTGATGTACTTTTTTTGTTTGTTATCACTTAATAATAATCTCTTTATACTAAACTATGTATCGCTTTCTTTGTATAACTTCGATATGCTAGTAAAATGTTTTCGTAAATTTAATCTTTCAATGAAAGTTGACGTTTAAGTAGGTGTGTCAATAAAGTTTCTGCTAATAAATACAACTTGGCATTTCAATATAGTCCTTTATTCTTCAAAAAACTTTGTCCATTAAGAAATTAGATGAATTTAAGATAAAGAGTTATATGGGAGGTAGGCGTTAAAGTGGGCGTGTCACCTTAATTTTTTGGCATGACAATGATGTTGGCTAGGAAGCTATATGTAGCAAATTTCATCATCATAAGCTTTTAAATTTCATTAACAATAGATTACGTGAAAAGTGTGCGTCATAGTAGGCGTGTCGAACTAGTTTTTGCTAATAAATGCAACTAAGATATATCACAAATGTCCTTTATTATTCAAAAATCTTTATCCATAGAGAAATTATATGAATTTGATGTAAATCGTTATATAGGAGGTGGGCGTGCCACATTTATTTTCCGTTAGTACACAGCCTTTGACAAAAAAGCAATGTTTGCAAAATTTCAGAATCGTACATCTAATATTGTCAGTTTTATTACGTACTAGCCAATCCCGGCGCGCGTTGCTACGCCCCTTCATGAATTTTAATCGCATTCTAAATTTTAATCGAATATCAAGTGCATAAACCTAAAAACTTTAATTTTTTTATGGGCGTGGCCCTGCCCACTTTTCTAATCACGAAATTGTAAAGTTAATATGTGTGCAAAGTTTCAGAAAAATCGGTCCAGTGCAAGTACTTCAAAATGATACCTTTTTTTTTATAGGCGTGGCACTGCCCACTTTTCTAATCACGAAATTTTAAAGTCATGACAGCTCAGTATGTGTGCAAAGTTTCAGAAAAATCGGTCCAGCGCAAGTACCTCAAAATTATAACTTTTTTTTATGGGCGTGGCTCTGCCCACTTTTCTAATCACGAAATCATAAGGTCATGACAACTTAATATGTATGCAAAGTTTCAGAAAAATCGGTCCAGTGCAAGTACCTCAAAATGATACCTTTTTTTAATGGGCGTGGCACTGCCCACTTTTCTAATGACGAAAGTGTAAAGTCATGACAGCTTAGTATGTTTGCAAAGTTTCAGAAAATTTGTCCAGTGCAAGTAGCTAAAACTGATAACTAATTTTTAATGGCCGTGGCCCCGCCCACTTTTTCAATCACGAAATTATAAAGTCATGACAGCTTAATATGTGTGCAAAGTTTCAGAAAAATCGGTCCAGTGCAAGTACCTCAATATTAAAACTTTTTTAGGGGCGTGGCCCCGCCCACTTTTCTTATCACGAAATTATTTAGTCATGACAGCTCGATATGTGTGCAAAGTTTCAAAAAAATCGGTCAAGTGCAAGTAGCTAAAACTGATAACTAATTTTTTATGGGCGTGGCCCCGCCCACTTTTTTTCACCCATAAACACTTCCTGGTATGTGTACAACAACTTACCAAAGTTTGAGCCCGATCGGTTTTACAGTTTCGGAGTCTATAGCTAACACACACACACACACAGAGTTTCACTTTTATATATATAGATTAAATTTTGAATACACCGAAAAATGCACTGTTCGGTATAAATTTTCGTACATTTTGATCTCCTTTGAACTCCTTTCCTAATGCATGGATTTAAGAAATTTTCAGGGAAAAATATTTTTTTTTACTCAGGATATATACATTCGAAATTTCATGACTCTACGTTAATGCGTTTGGATACAAATGCATTGTTTTCGATGTTGGAGAGACATGGTTTTGTCTACCTACTCTTGCATTACGAGCTATAGCTCTCTTCGTAATATTCCGATTTAGCCTATTCTGACAAAATTTGATCCCCCTAGCTTTTTAGATTCGAGCTCTATCGTGCTTTCAACAGACGTACACACGGATGGACATAGTTAGATCGCCATAAAATGAAACCAGGACTTAGAAAATATATACTTTATAAGTTCTAAAATTAATATTTCGATGTGTTACATTCGGAATGACAAAATGAATATACCCGCACCATTATTTGGTGGCGGGTGTAAGAAAAGAAGTGGCAAGTTATATCGGTAAAAACTAAACGTATTGGACGAAGTTTACTCGAATTGAAATAAAATTTTAAATTTATTTTTTAAAGTAATTAAATTTTATTTTAATATTTCACAGATAGACCACAACCATAATAATGAGTGTTTATGATTAGTTCTTGTCTTTTTCTTTTTTTCAAAGATGTCTTTTTAACTTAACGGTTCTTCATATGCACAAATACTTCGGTGAACTCTTTTTATTGTTCTGGTTCCATGGAAGGCTTTACTTTTGCAATGTATTGTTGTATCCTTCAATTTATTTAATAAGACAAATAAATGTTGTTTTTTCGTATTTTTGTTATAAATATTTGCAGATTTTTTCTCACTTCCGGCAACACTGTGTTCAGCACGATGGACCAACCAGGAATATTTGGCCAATATGTAGTATTTTGTAAATATAAATCATTATTTTCATTTACTTGAAACGCATTTATTTTCATAGTTTATTCGTGTTTATGTTTTGTTTTTGTTGCAAAAAAATATGCAACAATTTTTGTATTAAACACTGAACGTAACTTCATCTACATTTAAAACATTGCACAGTGTTGTGGTGGTGGCTAAAAATAGTAGATTTGAAAATTGTAATAATTTTAGAAATTATTAAAATAAACTAAATAAAAATTACCTATTATCAAACGTATCTTAAAAATTAACATGTGTGTACATGGCCTAAAACAAAAAATTACATAAATTAAGAAAAAAAAAACTGACCCTACACTATTAACTCTAATTATGTTAATTAATGTTTTTTGTTTTTTGTTTTTTTTTTTTGAGCTATATACTTGTATCCCTGTTAAGAAGTTAGCTAAATGTATCACACAATATTAATGATATATCCTCATAATTAAATTATTGATGTATTTAGTTCTAGTTCATTTTCAAATGGATGGATATATGTAAGGTAAGCGTATCCTTGCTTCGATTTTGATGAAATCTTGTATTTTTGCATATTAAGGTACATAATATCTGTGGCCTTTTGACAAAATAATTTATTGTAAGTTTTCAAATTTTTCAAACAACAAATTAAACAATAATCATGTCCTCTCTTCTTATTCTACAACGCGCGGAGTGTGAAATGTCAAAATGTCAAAATGTCTTGAAGATCTATCATTTATAGTTGAGTAACCTGAAAACTTTCTTATCTTGACTTAAGTTATTCTACCAAAAGCCCAGAGATATTTGTGTATACAAAACCTTTTTAAATATAATTTATGTACGGCAATTAAGTATGTATGCATGCATATCATGCAGTTATATCTAGTTTTCTCCACTCGTTATATGATTTGACAACACTGTGCGTTGTATGCATTTTGCTGTAACTTTATTTAGTCGTTTTCGCTTCCGGCTTTTTCGTGTGTTTTTGTTGGGTGTAAAAGTGGCATTTGTTTTTTTTTTGCTAGCATTTTTTAACATGCGGTTTAAGTTTGCAAATTATAAATGTTCTCCTTTCAGATTCGCTTTGTTGTCCTATTTTTTTTACTATAACAAACACAATTTGGTGTTTAATAGTGTTGTTGATAGCAAAAATAGGTTAATGTCAGATAATATTTTCTTTCTTAAAACTTATCACAATCGATTTCGTTTGTAGATGGAAGCTTTTAATAACTAAAATTGTAGCCTTTTGAAAATTTATTTTGTTTAGACCGCAAATAAATGCCAAAAAATTATTGAATAGTTTTCTCAAATAAAAATGATTTTAATCCTTGATTAGAAAAAAAAATAATTGTTTACAATCAACACAATTTTATTTTTTACAAAATCCGTACTTGTGTATATAGTATTTATGGAAGGATTTTATACACACGATGTTAATTACATTTTTAATACTTTTACACATACAAAGATTTGTAACTTGATACCTTTTACAAGTCGGTTTAAAGTTGTACAAGGTCTGTCTCCTTTTAAAGATTATTTGCATGAGTAAAAAATAATATTAAGTCATGAACATGTATCCATTCTTACTCAATATGAATTCAAGCAAATGTTTTGTTAGAAAAGAACTTAGTGGGGAAGAGAATCTTTTATAAAATTTTTAGCAACAAACATCGTTCATATTTAATACATTTGTATTTAGCCTTATTACGGATAGTCACACACACACACGCACGCATACTTAGTCACAGACACTGAGGAACACATCCAAATATAAGTATGTACGTCAAAATGCATATGTATATGTTAACCATTTCGGAAGCTGAATGCTGTGTGAATGTGATGAACAGGTTTTTTTGTATAGTCAAATTAGTTGGTAATGAAAGGCAAAAGTGCTAAAAGGTTTTTTCATTGTACTTCTTGAATATTTGACTTTGGTCACTAAACTTTTTGCAAAAAGTTTAAATGCCATATTCATAATTTTTTTTTATATATTCTGTCCAATAAGCCTTTAATAAACCTGAAATATTTTTATGAGTACGGCAGTAGGTCTTTATTATCGTTTGGGTTTTTAAGGACACGATAAAAGTGTATAAGTTTATGAATATAAAAATATTTATGTTTAAATTTATTTTCAAATTATATTTGTACCTTTAATTGCAAAAATGTTCATAATTACTGAGTATTTTGTATTTATTATTATTATTATTATTTGTAACTGCGTTTCACACTTACTAAAATATTTAAAGTCGTCCTCGTATGAATTGAATTGAACCTTGAATGTGGCCAATATCTGAAAATATAAAAAAAAGAAAATCGTTTCACTCGTTTTGACTTAATGTTAGTTTACGTTTCACGTCTGTCGGGCACGTTAAAGCACTTTTTAATCATCTAAATACATTAATGTTCATTATAACTATTATAAAAGACTTAAACTTTCGAAACTATTAGCTGCTAATATGGTGTGGCAAAAATTCAAATAATTTTTTAAAGTAAACTTTAACAAATCTTTACATTTGCATGTATGTAATATGTTCATACAGACATAAGTATGTATGTTTGCATACATACGAATAAGTATGTTTACATGAATTTGCAAGAAACTGTAGTGAGTACGTACATACACACACACACACACACACACACACCTGTACTTGTGTTAATAGGAGTTCATGTATTGGAAAAAGCATCGTTCAGATTTAACCTTAAGGGCATCATTATAAGTTTGTAAGCGTGTGTGTTATATGTGACTCGTACTTGAAGTCATAATGCCATTCAATATTAAATAAAATTGTATATGTATGTATGTGCACATGTAGAGTATACATTTATTAGGCGTCTCATTAATAAAACTATTTTCTAGGCGATTTAGAAAAGAGTAATAAAAGGCTAACTCTGAAATAATTTCTTTGGGCAGAACTATGTTTTTAATAATAAGCAGGGATTATTATTTTGAATTTTGTCATATAGTTGTGTGAAAGGAAACATAATGATTGATATTCATAATCCATTTTAAAATTCTCTTAAAATCGAATAACAAAATGTATGTTGGAACATCCTAAACCATATTCATATACACATAAACACTTGTGTGCATAGAAAATTACATGGTAGGCTAAAAGTGACCGCGTTTCCAGCTTCGCAATGTTGGGATCGTTTTAGAGCATTTTTCAAAATATCTTTAAAAAATCGTCACTGTAGTGCTCGAATTTTTGCAACAATGTTTGCTTTGAGTTCGAGGATTGTCTTGGCCTTATTCGCATGTACCCGCTTCTTTAAGTAACCCCAAAGAAAATAGTCGGATAAATCTGCCGTACACGCTGGCCAATTAATTTCCGAATTTCTGAAAATTATTCGCTGTCCAAAAATTTTTCTTAAAAGTGACATTTTACTTCGGCCAGTGTGGGCAGTGGACCCATACTGCTGAAACCACATCTCACGTCTGTTGTCAAGACCAGATCGTAAAACATTCTGTGATAAAACGATAATGCTCTCCATTTACGGTTACAGCATTTCCATCTTTATTTTCGTAAAAGTGACTCTTGGATTTTTAAAACCCCAGAACATATAGTTCTGTTTATTAACAAAGCCATTCAGATAAAAACGAACTTCATCACTCATAATTAGATTTTCAACAAAGTTTAATTAATTTTAGTTCAACTGTTGAAATGTAAAATTTAGACGTTGCCGATAATCTGCGGATTTTAATTTTTGCACCACTTGTAACTTATGTATATGGAAACAAATGTAAATCTTTTTCTAAATGCGCCGCTGTGACGTATGAGCCATTTATAGCTGAACAGAATACCTTTTTGTAGATGATTCTGGTGTTTCGTTAATCTTTTGCTCTACACGTTTAATAATTCTGTAGTGCGAATTATACGTGGCAAATTTCTTATGGTGCCATGATGGTGCTGACGTTGAACTAAGCAAGGAAACATTGCTTTAGAAGACGAAATTCTTACGTTAAAAATCCGATGATAAGCTCTTTGCGTTGCGTTGATTTTAATAATAAAATTCTATTATTCTGGGTCTTTGTCCAGGTGCAAATCTCGCCATTATTTATTCTCCATGTGTTATTTACATAATACATAGAGAAAATAAAAATAAATATATAAAAACAAAGAAGTGATTAAATTTTAAAACCACATGGTGGCTTTTGGACCACCCTTTATATGGTGGAAGCATTTACATACTTTCATGCCGTAGTTGGTGCATTAATTATAATTTTTAATGTATTATACGCTCCATTAAAATGCACCAACATGACTGAAAATCAGATGAACATTTTTAAGACAAAGCAATTTCTTCACAAATATATTCTGAAAACACTACATGTTCGTTCCAGCACTTTTAACGAAATGATTTTTTTTATTTTAAATTTAATTCTATAATTCCGAGGAACATGTGTGTCAATATCCTCTTTATTATTTAATAAATTGCAGTTTCATTATCGATTTGTTTAAACTTAAAATTTTATTATAAATTATACAATTTTTTTTAATAAATTGAAAATTCTTCTACACATTTTCAATAATATTTTTCTTGTTACATTCTCAATATAAAAATGGTTTGTTTATTTAAAAAAAAATCTTTATTTGTGCATAACTACTTTATTAATAGATACTTGCATTCAGATGAAACTTTTTTGGTTTTTTTTGTTTGTTTTTTTTTTTGCAAAATTGAGGAAATTATTAAAACGTAAAAGTTAGTTGATTTCTGTTTGTGTTTGTTGTTGTATAATTTTGATATTGCTTTAGGGTTTATGTATCTGAGCTAGTAGTTTATCTTGTTATTTTTGGTTCATCATCATCATTATCGTCGTCATCATGGAAATGGAACATTAGACAACTTTTGGTCGCTTATTTACTCTGAGTTTTAGTTTTAAGGAAATTGAAAAGTAATTTTACACAGAAAAAAAAATTACACAGAATTTTTTAAAATGTCTTAAAAATTAACAAATTAAACAGATGTTTTGCTCTCCTAATAAGGGATTAAAATTATCCCTCGATATGTGAGCTTCTTTTACAGGTTGAATTTATGTAAATAAATATTTGATTTTGACATGTTGCAAATGGATACGAAATTTAATCATAAATAATGTTTTTCTTTTCTGTGTATATTTGTTTTTATAATTTAAGAAAATAGAAAAAATGAAATAACATAATATTTTTGAAATGACGACACCGCATCGTAAAAAAATTTAGTCCAAGTAAGCGAAGTGTGTTGAAGAAGTGGCAGTAGGAGTATCATTAGGAGTGGTTGCAAGAGTAAACTTTGTAATTTAAGTAAATGACTTTTTTTTTGAAAATTCATCATTTAAAAAAAAACACACACACATTCTACACAAAAATAATAAAAGTTTGCTTTCTTATTTGTTTTCTTATCAAGAAAATACAAACACACACACTTGCAGAAAGAAAACTATTTTTGCAAGATTATTTATTTTTTATTCCATTACTTTTTCCTTTCTCTAAACATTTGTAGTGCTTTTTGAGAAGAGTATTTTGTTTCTTTTTATATACATTTTTTTAACTTTAAAGCTCAAGTTTTATTTTCTAATATTTAAATAATTGTAAAAGTTTTTTATTTGACTAAATTTTGTTTTTGATGCTGCTCGAGTTCTTTGTTTCTTGTTGAGATTTAAATGTCTTGAGCTTTTATGAAGGAGAGTAAAAATTAATTGAAAATGCAAATGGTCATGAAACTTGGTTTTCCATTTGATTGCTTGTAAACTTGACAATAACTAAACAATAATACTCCAGGTGATTGCTTCCATTTCTTTTTTGCTCTTGTTTTTGTATATTTAAAATATGACCATCAGCAATGTCATCATCATCATCATCATCATCGTTATTGTCATTTTGTTATTAGTCGCTGTAGTCAGCAATTTTATCGGTACCAGTGAGGATGTCTTGTTTGTTATAAAATCTAATTAAAATAAGATTTTAATAAAGAATGTCCAATGTCATTAAGACCTGTCTGGAGACTTTTGTAAATCCTAGGATTGTGTATTGTGTTTTTGTTTTAGCTTTTTGTTTGTAGTGCACTAAACCATCTTTATTACTAATTATATTACCTATTTGCCATTATCAATATACATACAGACATACATACATTGTAAGACTTTTTTTAAATTATTAGTTTCTATTTTTTAATAACAATTTGGTGGATCTAAATGTAGAAGGTAATTTAAATTGTATTTATTTAGGTTACAACTCAATGAAATTAGAATTAGGGGATCATAGTACTTATTTTAAAATTTGTCTTTTTTCCTGCTCTTATCAAATAACATTTTCCTACATGTTCATATTCATATTTTTTAGTTTTTCAAGATTCTTAAATGATTACAATTTAATTTAATTTAATTTAATTTAGAAAAAATGTTTCAGGAAATAAAAATAATAGAATAAATGAACTTGAGCCAATATAAAAATGATTTACAGTTTATTTATTTATTTTTTAGTATCAAGCCTTTTATGACACTTGATCGTATTTTAAGTCCCAAATGAGGTGTAGACATAGTTTATGTAAGATTTGCAATTAAAACATTTATATTCCTACACTTCCTACGGTTTTATCATCGGCATTCTTCACTAGTATCGGATTAATTTTCCTGCATCCTAAAGTTAATTTAGTTCCCTGTAAATAAAAAGACATTCAAAATAAATAATGAATGCATGGGTTCAACTGACAATGAAGTGGTTCAATTTAGGTGAAACATGTATGAATTTAACATTAATATTCCATTGGAGATCATGTATTTATATGAAACTACACTGCAAAGAAACCGATTTCTCATGCGTTAATGCTGTTTGTTAATATGAATTGTTTAAGATATTTTGCATGAACTTGCAAGTATTTCGAAGCACATCATTTAAGACAATCTAATTTGTATTTTAGGAGGCCTAAAGAATCGTTGTCTTGCACTATTTATATAAGTCATGAAAAATCTTCTTCACTTCGAACTAGTGAAATTTTTTTTGCTGGATTGTTTGCGTGAAAATGAAATACCGTTAGAAGTAAAAAAAGAACATCTCTATTTTGGGTTTGTAGTTTTCTTTAAATTTTTTTCCAATTAACAACTGACATAGATTGAGGAAAAAGGCCAAACTGTATCTCTTAGATTTATAATTACTCCATAGCGAAACTATTTTGTACTATTTCATTACCTTTATTTCTTTATGTCAAGTACTTTTTTCACTGTCCGTAAGAAAATTTTCAAAATTCCCAAATATTAAATAAAAACACCCCCGATTTTCAATAAGCAATAAAATTTTATTAAATGCCATTGAAATAAACGTATTTTCTACCAAATATCAAATTTTTCTTAAATTCGTTTTATAATGAAGGAATGAATTCAATATTTTATTGATGATTTTAATATTAAATTTTCTTCCTTCGTTTCTTTGGTGAGATCAAATATGATGGCAACAAGTATTATTTATCAAATTACCATGAAATGTTGTTGTTGTTTTTTTGTCGCAACAAGAATTTAATTTATGATGTCAGCATCGTAATAAAGTGTAAGCGATATTTAAGCAATATGTTTGTTGTATCTGTGTAAAATTAAATTTTTCTATTTTTTTTTTAGTGCAATACGTCTGCACAAACTAAATTTACATAATTTAAAGGCATCCGAAATTGGAAAAGACATAATGCTAGAACAATTCTATATTTTACTTGACCTCCTTTTAAATTTGTATAATATGACCTCAGGCTCAAGTAATTAAATAATATAATGTTGGGAAAAGATTGTTTTCGTTCTATAATTGTAATTGGGTAATGAATTTCTAATTTATATGAGGTTTTCAAATAATGCTCATATCGATGTTTCACATTCCGTTATTTACACTTTAACCTCTTAATAATTTTCATAACTGCAGCTAGATCGAAGTGAATTTTATTCACTTCATATTCGCGTTTGAAAATAGTTGAAGAGATTTAGAGCAAAACTTAAGATCCTTAAAATTCATCTCTGCCTTCTAAATATACTACATACACACTATACATAATGACTATATATTTTTTTATTGGCTGGTTGTTGTAGTAAAATGTCTATATTTTGAATCAAAATGATTTTTCATTTCAACAGAAATTTATTTCAATAGAAATTAAATAAAGTTTTCTTTATTTGACTAGAGGATACAAATAAACCTCAAAGAGCAAAGTTTTTTAACATTTTCTAAAAAATGTTATAAAAGTATTAATTAAATAGAATGAGTTTAAAACAAGAGTTTGCATAATGAATCAGTTAATAATAAGATTTTTTGCGAAAATGGCTAAAATGTGTTGACTTTTTTTCTACCTAGATGACGTAGCCAATGAGCGGTGTCACAACTGACAATGTGTACTTCTTCTAGATGTTTCTGCATCAAGTCAGTATTTACAATCGTATTACAATATTTAATTACTTGTCTTCTAGCACATAATATTCAGGCACAGATTTCGAGGTCATGATTGTAACAAAGGAAGAACAAAACTGAAGCTTCCAGCAATTAGTCTAGATCAAAAGGAGGTTCAAGGCTTAAAATCTTTGTTAAAGAGTACAAGAAAATAAAAAGAACGAGGGATAATCAAAAATGTAGTTAAGTTTCCAAAATTAAAAAATGTAATATTCGTTTGTGCTGAGATTGGTGATTTACATCCGTCTATCCAAATAGATATTGCAACTAAAATTCGGACAATAAGTTTAGTATTAAGTCTAGTATATATTAATCAAATTATGTACGCTTGAATAGCTGTAAGGCCTCAAAACTTTCCTAATTACACTTTTTTAATAGGTCCACCTTATAGGTTGCACCAAGCCCCGAAATTCGTAACAAGCTTTTAATTGTTAACTTATCTTTTCTTACCTACCGAATTTCGTAATTTCAGCATATTTTTTGTTCCTTTTTCCGCTTAATGTTACGCCAAAAAATCGCTCTTAATACATTTGAATTATTTGGAAACTAAATAAAACTCACTTCCCAATTGTCAATCGATTGAAAAGGTTCTTGCAATCGAGTTATTCTATTGTGGTCAATGAATTTTGTTTGCTCTGTAACTGCTTATTGCTGACTATACAGTGAAATTTCAAAACGTAGTTCTTTAGCAACAATCATAAAATTATATTACTGCAACTAAAATTGGAAACTGGAATTGGATACTACAACCGAAATATTTTTCTATGTTTCGGGTTCTTGCAGTCGATTTTGCATTTAGAATTTGACGTGTTCTGTTCATCATTAACATTCTATAAAAAGTAGATAAATTTTTTCTTTTAAATATTATATGGGAGGGCTTATTACGAAAATACACACCAAAAATAATTAAATAATAAGGGACATCCTAATGCTAGAACTAGTTTATTGATTTTATTCCTTTTTGCAATTTGTTGTAAGTTTTTTTTCGCATTTATTCAGTTTAATAAATTAAATGAATTTTGAATTTTGACTGTATTTTTTGTTGTACAATATTTGAATTATAGTTTTGTAGCTAAACCAAAATATATTTATTATTTGTCCTTTCAGCAGAAGTAAGTAATGTACAAGTTTTGTATATTAGCGATGTGATAGACATTATTTCAACATGAAACAACTGAACTATTTGCGCTTTGTAAATAGATATTTTGTGAAAATATTTGTAATTTCTAGTGGTGTCGTCGACTTTGTAGGTTTTTGTTTTAATGTGCTTTGATGCAACTTTCGAATAGCCCACGTAATTCTGATACTTGATATGTGTGTATGTCTAACACAAACAAATATAAATATAGACATTCACTAAGTGTTTCCTTTTGAAGCTCTTTGTAGCAACTACTGTCAGTTACAGTCAGTGGCAGGCAACATTAATTCCATTGCCATACATAAGTACACGCACATTAATTTGGTTCCCCAATTTTGTTGTATTTTTTCACTGAAAGATATTTCTTTAAGAGGAATCCTCTTGTAGAATTAATTTCTGTTTTCTCTTCTAGCTTACCATTAACATTTTTCCTTGTTCTGCTTTCCTCAGAAGTTTTTGTTTTTCGTGCATTTTGTTTATTTTGCTTAAAGTTTAAAACTTTGACTTAATTAACAGCAAATGGTTGGGAAATATAAAGCCCTAGAGTGTCGTAAGAATAAAAGGTGCTGAAGTCCCACTACTGAAAAAGTTGTAATTAAAAGAAAGAAATTAAAAAGAAACAAAGTGAACTGGGCTAAACTGAAAAGTTTAAAATTTTAGAAGGAAAATGAAGAGTGCTTAGAAAGAAGTTTAACAGAACATGTCTAAGAGGTAATTTCGATAGCTTTGATGTATGTAAATCAACTGGTGGCATTTAAATGCATATTAATGCTAATAATTTCATAAAATGCGGGCGTTGTTGAAGACACGTTTTGTGTTTTCTTGAAAATAAAAGTTACAACGCTCACTTACATGATGAACATTACATTTGCCCGTATTAATGTATGTATGTATGTACGTGGCAAAAGGATTAAATAAGAAACAGTTAACAAATATGTATGTACGTGCATGTCGTCATGTATGTAAGCATTGAATACATTATTAATCGCTTCTACATCAATTGACAATGTTGTGCACGTGCCGCGCGTGTGTCATACGTAAAGCATTATGTACCTTCATTTGCAAAGTAGGACTGAACAATTTGTTGCATCAAGTATTTTTTCTTCGCTTTGTTTTGTCAGCCATCATCATTATCTTCATCACATGCTTGTTGCTGCCTCTAACCAGATCCCTTGAATGGTGACAGCCATGTCAGTCAGTTAGACATTGAGTTTGTTGGCTTCCTAGACTGATTCACTCAGTTTGTATCGTTAGAATTTAACTTAAAATTTGCTGGTTTTATTGACGCACACTTTATACAGGTTCAGGTGTTAAATGTAACAAAAATAAAGAAAGAAAAAAACTGCCACATATTTTACGGCATTGTCATATGCATTTCTATTTCTATTGTTGATTGACTCAATGGATAATTTTTGTTTTATTGTTGTTGCTTTTTTTTTTGTGATTGTTTTTGGTACGTATTAAGAGACAACCTGTAGATTTATTTAAGACATGGAAACCCCTAAGAAATTGTGTTGTCTTTTAAAATTCATTTAATCCTTTAAAATGTGTTTTTGGTTTAGTCCAGAAGTACGCCTAGTGCTGGCTTGACATTCATTCATAACAATATACACTATAGGACTGTTCAGCCTGTTGTTACCTGTTGTTGCCTACATAAACATTTGTGCATACATACATATGCACACAATCATGAATGAATGTATGTGTGTATGTATATTTGTTGGAATTTTTCAATAACTTTTAATTTCTTTGAACTGCGTACTACATACATATGTACGTATGTATGTATGCATGTGTCCCCGTTTTTGTATGCATGGTATTGAAAACATTTATATCCTTTGTAAGTCATTGATTTAATGTAAATTCCTGGTCTTTTTTTGGAATTAAAATTCCCCTTTTATATCTGGTTTTGGCTATCATACATAAAATAAATTCCGTTTTTTCTCTTCTGACTTTTTTATTTTATTATGGTTTTGTTTTCGTTTTACCATTTTTAAACCCGAAAAGTTTTGTTAAATGCAGTCATTTTTCAAACCACTATTTTTGTTTAATTTTTTTTATTATTTTTTTTTTTTTGCTTCTACATATGGTGCACGTTAAAGCATTTTAGTTCTGTCTAAAAATTGAAAAAGCATATTTATTACGAAACATATTTGTTTTATTCTATGCCATTCGATTAAATTTTTTTATACCCTTCACCTGTGGTGCACAAGGGTATATATAGCTTTGTCATTCCGTTTGTAATTTCTACAATTTTCATTTCCGACCCCATAAAGTATATATTTTCTGAAAGCTTATGAATAGAGGAGTCGATTAAGCCCTGACCGTCTGTCCGTCTGCCCGTCTGTCCGTGTGTTGGTTGAAATCAACTTTTAGAAGCAACAATATGTTCCTCAGATCTGTGTATGGCATCAATATTTTGGAAATATCTGGGAATGAAACGCTATTGGAATTCAGCATAATCGCCCCATAACTTTCTGAGATATGAGCAAATAAACACGATTGCCTCTGTTTTTTTTCCCATATTTTTACCAATAAAATTAAAATTTTTCAGCCATAGAATAATTTATATTTAAAAATTTACAAACGAAAATCAGTTTTTCTCAGCTTCTAGACAACCGAGAGAGTCAATATTGGTATCATCTGACTTAACTAGCGCAATATAAGCACTATAAAAAAACTAAAATTCATGTTGGCCGCCACTACAAAATGGCGGACAATAAATTTATATATGGGTAAAATATGGTATTTTAAAATATAACTTCTTGAACTCCCTCAATATTAGTATCAAATGAAAGGGCTTGACCAGTAGAATGCAGTAAATTATTAAACAATTTAAAATCCAAGATGGCGTCTAAAACTAAATGGTGGATCAAATTTGTTTAATCTCATCAATATGGGTATCAAATGAAAGGGCTTGACTAGTGGAATACAGATAACTACGTAAAAATTCAAAATCGAGTATGGCGTTGGGAATAATAAGGAAAAATGGTGTATAAAATAAAATATAGGTTAAGCTACGATGTGGGACTATACCTATGTACATGATGGTGAAGGTTATTATCAGATTCGGCACGGCCGAATATAGCACTCTTACTTGTCATAAGATCATTTTGTTTTGTTAGAATAGCTTGTTACACACATACATGCATAAAAATAAATAAGTTTAATTTTTTTGGATATAATTTCAGAAGTTATTAAATTTTCTTTTAGTTGATAAGTTTGTATGTATGTTTATAAAATAATTAAGTTTTTTCATATGTACCCTCGTTTAGTTAAATTTTCGATAAAATAAATAAAAAATACATTACAAATAAGTATAAACACTTTGCATAACAATTAAGATAAAAGTAAAACAAATTTTGCTCTTATTTCGACAATGTAAAGGACAGCAAAACGCCTCATTTGTGGAATAATCTTAAAAGAGATACCGCAAAACAAAGAGCTGTTTTAATAACACTTACCGTAGCCCGTTATTAGGTGTTAAATGTCTTATTTTTATATTTAAATGCAAAACTTATATTGAGGAAACTGTAGCGTGACAAATGTTAGAAATTGTGCTTCTAATTTTTCCAACAGCAACAACAATAACAATATCTACACTTATTTCAGTTTGGATTTGAGTATAAATGTTTATTTCATTTTTTGTAATGCTTTTAGCACACCACATTCAATGAAATACCAGTCAAATAATATAACGGTTCACAGTGGAGATTTTTCAAAAAAATTCCCTAGAATTTAGGTAGAATTCTATTAATATTTAAAAACAACTTTTTCAGCTTAAGAATTCTTTCATATCTAAATTATGGTGAGGAAGTTTGAAAAATATTATTAAGAGATTGTATTATCTGTAATGCTTGAGGAGATACAGGCAACGCTCGGTATAACGAACCATATAATGGTAGCTAGATTAACTAAAAATTATAAAGTGTACAAATATTAAGTATTTTTTTGATTTAACAACTATGTATATAAAAACGTCAAAAAATAGTAACAGCTATGTTATATAACAAGATGTAGCAAATTTCGCATGACAAGTGGCGTAACACAAGGAGGCATGAATATCGCCATAATGTTATAATCGCTACTAGTATTTACTAATTGTTGCTCAGGTGTTGACTAGGGGTATTATCGGAGATTAATAAGAACAAATTTTGCTTGTATTTTTTTGAATGAACATATTTTGTTGATTTTGGTATTTCATATTTCACAGAAACTGCTACAGTCTTGTACTCTTTACAATCGTCCAAAACTATAACTTTTTACTACTACGAAATTTATTTATTTTTCCTATTTCAGCTTCATTCTAATATGTGCACAATTTAAATTTTAATAAAAAACATTTAAGGTACATAGTTTGTTTTAAAAGAAGTTATCAAACAAAATAATAATGGTACTCCAACGTTCCTTATGTTAAGCAAGCTTGTTTTCAAACATTTGCAATGTTCAAAAATGGGTTAATATTTTTTATTTGTTATACCCTTCACCTGTGGTGCACAAGGGTATATATAGCTTTGTCATTCCGTTTGTAATTTCTACAATTTTCATTTCCGACCCCATAAAGTATATATTTTCTGAAAGCTTATGAATAGAGGAGTCGATTAAGCCCTGACCGTCTGTCCGTCTGCCCGTCTGTCCGTGTGTTGGTTGAAATCAACTTTTAGAAGCAACTATATGTTCCTCAGATCTGTATATGGTATTAATCTCTTGGAAATATCCAGGAATGAATCGCTATTGAAATTCATGACAATCGCCCCATAACTTTCTGAGATATGAGCAAAAAACCACGACCACCTCGTTTTTTTCACAATTACAACAACAACATACATACATACATACATGTAAAAAACATACCAAACAAAAAAAATTACAAAAAAAAAAATATTAAAAATAAGAAAAAAATAATAAAAAAACTACAAAAAAAAATTTTTAAAAAAATTTAAGAAAAATGTAAAAAACAATTTTAAACATTTTTCTAAAAAAATTTTTTAAAAAAATTTAAAAAAAATATAAAAAAAAATAATAAAATATAAATAATATATTAAATAAAATAAAATAAAATTTTTTTGGCTCAGCTGGGATTCGATGCCACATTTATTCTAACGTGTACGTATGCACGTATTTTATATGGGATGAATGGTGATACAAACAATTGTTATTGCATGACTACACGTTGTGAAGGGTATATAAGATTCGGCACGGCCGAATATAGCACTGTTACTTGTTTTTTTGTTGTTTTTTCATGCCATTCGTTTATTAAACCTTAAATAGCGAAAAATTAGAATGTTCGTTAGATCAGATTTTTGTTAAAATGAGATTCGTTGTTTCGAGATTTGCCTATATTTGCCTAAAAAAAATAATTTTTTTAATTTTTGATCTAGAGTTTTTCGATGTAAGCTTTTATTAGCAACAAAAAGTTCTGAGGAAAAATTTTGTAAATTTTTAATACATTAACTTGTAAAAATAAATGAATTTAAAATATTGAAATTAACCATAAAAATCAACAGTGTTTCAAGTAGTTTAATAGTTTTAAAAGTAATTGTTACAAATTTGAAATATATCTCTTTAACATATTCTTTTAATGTTTGATTTACATATACAGGACCAACTGCTTTTTTTATCGATGTTCAAATTTTAAATAAACCATATTATTAGTTGAAAATTTAAAATATTACCATCTATTTTTTGTAAGATCCACTGTGCAGTGGATTGTTAAATGTATTTAATAAAAATGTGTGATATAAGAAAAAATAGAAATACCGGAAGTATGTAATTTCCTAATATCGTTTTTATTTATTCTTTTCAAACAAAAATGAAAGAAATTTTTATTAAAAACTAGCAACCCGAATACCGAAGCTGATCCCAACAAAAATTTTTTAAACGTTTTTTTTTTCGAAAATGTATTTAAATATTGGATTTATGTTTGTGCACCCTTTTGTTTCTCTTGGAAATATGGTATTTTTTTTTGCGAAATAATGTTTTATGTTTACCCATGTATCAAGATACTTTCATACCAGATTTTATCAAAATCCATCCAGTAGTCTTCGAGGCTATTGAGGTCAGGTGAACATAAAGTCAAACAGACAAAATTCTTTAAAGTGGTGTTTCTAGATTTTTGATCGTTGATCATATACTCCGCCATCAAGATCAGAAAATATTTAACATACGGACTTAGTATTGTTAGAAGAATAGAGTATGACATTTTCTATTATATCAGTACGTCTATCTCTTTGTTAATATTAAAGCAATTTGTAAAGGAAGATGTCTAACAGGAACTCGGAAAAAAATTTTACAAAAAATCTTCAACCTCTATAAAAATTACAATTAAAACTAATTCAGACCCACTGTTGACTACTACGTTTTACTTGCTTAAGTTTTCTTTCATTCACTTTATGCTTTTTCTTTTTATTTTGTCTTTCCTAATATACTTAAGATTTTCAGTCTTCTATGAAACTAATGTTTATTTGATGCAAATATCCATGTCAAGAGCAAATCGAAATAAAATAGACTTGAAATATCTTTTCTTCTTCTTGCCGGATTTCGCTCATTTTTTTAACAATAAAACATTTGTACGTATGTAAGTACTTGCGCATACCCGGAGTTTAAATTTTGTACGCTGTACTCATAACCACATACATTCATACATACATATATTGTAATGGACCCGAGAATTCATAAAGAAATGTCATCAACAGGGTAACTGAAAATATTGTTAGTGCCTCAATTTAAGTTGGCTATTTAAAAACCCAATTAATCGCATAACCTTTTTAATGAAATTATTAAATTCCAAATCGAAATACGGCTATTAAACATCGAGTTCCTTTATTTTTCGCATTAATACTTGTATAATTTTGGATCCCTTTGCCACCCACTTCGTTCTCCAGTTATTTTAAGGCTACTAATCGGCAACCCTTTCTTCATTGATTTTAATGGCACCGCTGATGTTTACTTTAGCCTGAAAACTGTTTTTACACTGCTGACAATCCTTATCGCACATTCTTTTGTACAGACTTAATTTCCAATATCATCTATACTTGATGCGTTCTTGCCTGTCATTCTTAATCTTCCCAGTACAAAGATACTACTTGCGTAGCTAATTACATTAAAATTTTGCTGTGCAGCCATTTATATTTGGCACACATAAAAACTTTTGACTCTATAAATACATATATTTGAAGGCATAAGTATGTCCAGTTGCCCTGGATATCATCATTACTTAAGGGGTTTACAAGATATTAAGCACATAGTACAACTTTGTATTTAAAACACCATCAACACGGATTCATAAAAAAATCAGCCAACAAAGAATGTAGTTAAAGGCAATAGGAAAAAATTCATATGAACTGCAGGAACCTTAGAATTCAGTATGAAAAAAAGGGTGAAAATAAAAAATAAATTCAAGTTATTCAACCACCAATCATTCTCCATTTATTGGTATAAAATAAAAAATATGAATTTCTGGATAAGGATACAAGAACAAAATAAAAAATTCACTTTAAGTCTTAACACATCAGCATCAGTTTCAGCGGCGGTTTCGGCATCAGCAGCAGGTATTAGCAGTTTGCATGCTGTTATAAATTTAACATTTGCCTTAAGAGTGACATAACTAAAAAAACATAGTTTCGAGTATAACGGCTTTTAAAGTTTTAGGGCATTGTACTATTTTTTAAATAACTTAAAATAAATAAATAAAACAATAAAGTCGTAAACTATTTCTTGATTTTCATTGTATTTATAACCAGTGAAACCGCAAAAATATTTGATCCGTTCAAAACAGTTTATAAATTCTTGTACCGCTCTGAAAGTGTAATTTTTTTATTTATATTTTACTTTTTCTATTTGTTTGCACAATTTTGTTTAAAGACCATTTGATACTTCAAGAACATATTTTTTTATATGCCTATAAATCTATTTCGCGGCGAAAGCAAATACTTTTTTAATTCTGACCAATATGTGCATTCGCAAATTCTTATTATATTTTTTGCTTTAAAAAAATTGAATTTATTTATTCATTAGCCCTAATTAGTACGTTCTGTATTAAGGCTTTGAATAAGCAGCGATTTCGGAACCGAGTCACTTTATTAAAAAAAAAAAACAAAAAAAGGAAAATATAATGTTTTGTTTTTTCTTTGGCAGCATATTTTTTAATTTCGAGAGCAGAAGTTTTAAGCAGTATGTTTCTGATTTAACTGGAAATAAATAATAAACAGAGAATCTATTAATAGGTTCGAACGATGCACAAGGTATGATACCTCGTCATTTAGTCATAATGTTTTATCTTGATTGTGCTATGCTTGAACGGATGAGTTCCAGCTTAAATTTCGTCCATATGATGGGAAAAAATATTGTAAAATAAAGTAATAACCGCTACATTTATGTGAATTGGGAGGTTCTGTCTTGTTAAGGAAACCATTATTCTGAAATAATTTTCGTAAAATTTTAAAGCGATTACACGAGGTCCTAACGACATATGTAGGTTTTGACCACTTTTGAAATTATTTGTATTCATTAATTTATTTTTCAAACACATTTTTGCAGCCTGTTATTCTATTAGGCACTGATTTTTTTTTGATTATAAATTACGCATTACACATAATATACATGTCAGCCAATGGGTAAAAAGTCTACAATTTGCGACTATAAAGTGGCTTGCAGAGTCGTCGGATATGAATCAAATAAAGAAATTATTAAGCAAGCTCTGGACCCGCGCAAAATATATCTAAAAGCCTGCTCCTAACGAGATGGTAGTAATTTTTGCTGTAATACGCCAAACCAACTAAAGCATTTCTGGATCAAATATTAGGTCCATGATGGTACAGTCAGATCAACAAATAAATATGCTGAGTGTAAAAGTGATGAATACTTCTGCTGAATATAATTTTTCTTTTTTTATTAACTGTAACTGAAATTTTGTTTTTGAATACAGTTAACTATGCAATATTTTCGCTATTCACTTTATATACCTATGACCAGCTTTAACAAAATAAATGCGCGTCGAACATCACGAGAAATTGTTAAAGTTGTTTAGGCCAATTGCATTTAAATGTGTGCAGACTTGTCTACAACTAGTGTTGCTAAACATTCATTCATTTATTTATTAATTCATGCAAACGATTGTATATATTTTACAGATCTAATATAATACACTTACACATAAAAAATTCATATGTATTTATCAGAGAGATCAAACAGATTTTTTTTGTAACGTTTTAACCGGGTTTAATGGTTTTGCTGATGTCGATATTTTTTAAACATCCAATATATGTCGAACGTTTTGTTATTTAATTTATTCTTTTACAACACTCACTGACGGATTTCAAATTTAATAAAAAAAACTTTAGTAGACAAAATATAATGTTAAGCTGCAATATCTTTTTTATTCAAATAAACTCTTTTAATAAAAAAAAAAAAAATTCAAGCAATATGTATGTAATTTCTTTTTTTAATTTAAAACTGTTTCTTAAATGTTTGGGAAAACCCGAATATTCAGTCTCCCTAATATTTATATACGCATATACATACTTATCTTTGATGTTTAGCAAAAAAGTCTTAAATGCAAAACTGCATTTTGAGTTTTTGATTTTTATACCCGCCACTTCGACACGCCTACTATAGCGCCCACTTTTCACCTAATCTACTGTTAATGAAGTTTAATTGCTCATATAACCAAGAACTAGAGGTATGATGATGAAATATCGTACATATAGCTTCCTAGCCAACTAAATTAAGCTGACGCGCCCACTTTTACGCCCACCTACCATATAACGCTTTATATCAAATTCATATAATTTCTCTATGAATAAAGTTTTTTTGAAGAATAAAGGACTATATTGAAATATCTAAGTTGTATTTATTAGCAGAAACTTTATTGAGTCGCCTACTTTAACGTCAACTTTCATTGAAAGACTAAATTTACTAAAATATTTTTCAAACATATCGATGATATACAAAGAAGGTGATACATATTTTAGTATAAAGAGATTATTCCATAGCGATTACTGTTAATAACAAAATAATAAATTCTGTGCTATAAAAGTACATCAAATTGGTGGTGGGTATAAAAGATTCGACACAGCCGAATATAGTGCTCTTACCTGTTGTATTTATAACTTGAGTCTAGCACAACTGCTACCAAACGTTATCATTTGCTTTTTAGGCAATAATTCAGAAAAATATACATACATATGTACATATTTATATGTATTTTGTTTGGTTATTAGCAAAAACTGTAGCTTCCGACTTAAAATCATTTTGCCTAATTTCAAAGTGATGTGTGTAGAAATGAATTTAAATAGAAATGGAAGTGTTTCAATATCTTAACCTTAAGTAAGTATTGCATTCTTTGCACATGCAGATTTATCTGTGCACACGCACATTTATTCATATGCTATGTACATGCATACACACATGACATGACATGTTTAATTTATTTTTAAAACAAATAACACCTTGAAGAAGGAAGAAAATGGATTTACAAATTGCTTACGAATTTAAATTTTATAATTTGGTTTTAGTTAATCCGTAGGACTTATTGCACTGCAAGAACAATGTTTAAGTCCTTCCTCTGTTGCGAAAACTTATAGATTTGTATTTATAATAAACAAATTATGATTAAAATGCAATTAGTTTGTTGTTGTGTTCTATGTTCTGTGTGCATGCACTCTTTTAACATTGAATTTGAAAGGCAATATCAGTACTGGTACTTTTGTTGCAGCAGTATAAAAATTTTTAATATAAAATGTTTTTTACGTTAAACTCTTTTTATATTTATAACTTATTAAAACGCATCTAAGCTAACTCTGGAAGCTTAGGCGATTACTGTTAAAAAAGTCATTCGTAATTCAGTTCATTCAATTCAATTTCATTACACCCAATCACTTTAAAATGTGGAGCAAAAATTAATTTTTGATTTAAATTTTAATTATTTTATTTAAGTCATTTAAGCTTTTAAATTTTTTAACTGTCATCACTAGATATTTATAAATTATAGAGAAGAGCGTGTTACTTGCGGATTTTTAGAATAATATTTTAATATTCTTTTGATTGATAGTGCGTATTTCTCTTTTTCTTTTCCAAGTACATATTGAAATGATTAATGATGTACCCGCCGTCATCAAAAAGTATGTTCAGTGAAATATTTACTGTGCCGAAAATCAAGAGATGTGCGATTTGTAAAGCCAAATTCCGCAAGTCATTTACATGGAATATATTTAAAATCATTGAGAGATTCCAACTATTTGTTGAGCATAATAAAGACACATCAAAGTGTTACTAAATAAAGACTTTAAAAAAGAATACATCAAATCTCTACATGTGTATGTGAAATTGTACTAAACCGATTGTTATGTTTTTCTTTAAAAATATTTTTGTGAATTTCTACTACATCAAAAACTATTTAAAATAAAGAAAAAAAACATTATACACTTCCCTTTATATTTATTCTTATTTCGTGTGAATACAAAAAGTTATTTTATGAATATTTTAGTAATAATTCGAAGAAGTTAGTCGCTAGAAATCAGGGACAGTAATTGGAAATTAAACATTTTCATCAATTAAACTAAACGCACTTAAAATTTTTTTGATTTGTTTTCTTGATTTTCCTATACAATGTAAAACTTTTATAACTTGTCTTCGACGTCAAAAATAAATAATCAAATAGATGATCGAATCAAAGAACTAAACCCCTCACATCAAACAATTTAGTTGTTTAAATTATGCAAAAATAATTTAATTCAAATCGTGAGAAAAAGTAAGCAGAAACAAAAATGGGAACATGACGCATATTTACGAGTTTCTAAATTTCATTATGTGTGTATGTTTGTATGGATGAATGTATGTATTTATGTACTAATGAAAGCAGGATGGAACAAATGAACGAACGAATGGAGGTTAATGGAAGAGAACGATTGCGACAATATAAACTGTGCGCTGTAAGGAAATAATACAAACACTATTGAATAAAATCAGATTTGATTTCAATTGAATTCGAACAACTCTTGGCAAATACGAAAAAGGAATCAACTTTAAATAATAATAAAAATTGCATTTATTAACACCCTAAGTGCACTCCTGTTTTTTAAAACAAAGTGTGAACACGCTCACTCATCCGTTCTAAAGCTATTAAATGAAACAAATGATGACAATCGTGAAATAAAACGAACTAAATGTTTTTAAAGATTTCCTAAACCTTTGAATGTTAATATGCAAGTAGAAAAAAAAACAAAAATAATAAAAATAAAATAAACATAAATCAGTAAGTAACAAAATAGCATTTCTAAAACTTGTTCGAGAAATCATGGTAGAAATCAATCCCTTACTTTCTTATAGTTTATTTTTCTCCCTCACGTCATCTAATTTTTGTTTTATTTTTTACTTGATTCTAAGAATTTTTATGATGACAATCGTATTAAATTTTGACACATTTTAGCCAGCAAGTTTTAGCATCATTTGCTTATGTGATTGTGGATTTGCAATAAATGAGGATCTATAAATCTGAACCATTTTTCCTAAGAGTTTCCTTAAAAGGATATTGCGGTCATTGGTTATTCTTTCTGGCTCTCGTTGTATTACAGATGCATATGTGCATACATCTTCCTTCTTGTACTGTTGTTTGTTTTATTTGTTTTCCTTTGTTCATGTTCTGTACTTGTTTCGTTATTTAAGTTTACAAATTCAAGCCCTTTTTGCATAAAAATACAGTTTCTCTTGTTGTTACAGTTATGGATTGTATATTCCAAAGATACGTATGCTGCTTATAGATACATACTTTCAGATAGAATAGTTAAATGTTGTATAAGTGTGTGTTGGCTTTATGCATATGTATATTTACATTAGTCAATCAGCGGTTCTTAAATATTGTTTTGTTTGTTGCAATCCAAAATATTTTATTTTTTTTTACTAGAAATTTTATTGAAAAACACTAAATCAATCCATTCGTGTTAAACGAATGAACGAACGAATTAGAGAAGTAATAAAATTGGTCTGTTTGTTTAATTGGCCTCTTAGTTGATTGGTTAGTGTAGTTTAAAGTCTGTTAAATTGATTTTAATACACGTTTTTGAGAACTCATAGCGCTGACAGCTATACTCGTTAAAAATCTGTTAAATTTAAGAATTCATTCACAGAAGTTATCAGCTTAATTCTACCTAGTAAAACAAATTAATAATTTATTTCATATTTTTGTGATTTGTGTGCACAATGTTAATTTTATTTGTTCGTGGTTCTTAGGCTTTAATATATTCCATTAAAAAAAAGCCAGGCAATTTAATAAAATTTTGAGATTTTTGCTATCATCATTCAGAAGGTATGAAATATAACTGTCATAGAAAATATATCCTCTTTCCCTGTTTCGATCCTTAGCATTTTTAGTTTTTATAATAAATAAATAGTTGTCAGAGTGGCTGATATGAAATGTTAAAGCGAATAGCGATAACAGTTTCCCAGATATGATATGAAATTTATCCTTATTTTATTTTATAAGGAAATTGTTATCAACGTGACTTGTATAAAGTTTAAAGCGAATTGCTGCTATACATCTCCAAATATGTCGTGAGAAATGTTCTATTTGTATGGGATTTCACGCCCACTTTAATTATAGGAGGTATTTGTAATATATGTCTGTTGATGGAAAATTTTAAAAAGTGTTCAGTAGTTCAAAAATATTAAGTAAGACTTACCATTTCACTTTAAAAAGACTCACAAATGCGCAAATAGACTACAAGTAATTAATTTTGTAATCAAAATTCGTGTGAGAAATGTGTTTCGTAAATTACGTCGATTTTATGGTCGTCATAATCGACCGGCTGAACATGATATTTAAGCTGTTTTGACCAAATTTCAAACCAGTTTCATTTAATTGAACATAAATCCACTGATGCAAGAACTGAAGACAGGTGACCTACTACAACGTCGTTTTTTTTTAGAAAAGTTGAATGAAGAACTATTCTTGTATGGAAAATTTTCTTTTTGGCGACAAAGCTAATTTGTAATTTAACAAACATGATTGCCGAATTTAGTGTTAAGGGCAGACTAAAGAAGTTCAAGAGTTACTACACTGTTTGATGCCGTTTTTTGGGCGGCGTCATTATTTCTTAAAGAACAATCAAAATATCAACTTTACTGTTACCGCCCAGACCACCTACGGCGTCTACAACGTTGCATGAAATAATATTTTGAAAGTAAATGTCAAGCATTTATTTATCGCCCCAAATAAATATTTCATTCATTTTAAAAAATTTCTGTATCTTTTTTAACTATTAATTTCTTAAAACATTCTAAACAAACTAAAAATTCAATTTTTTTATTGTAGAATAAAAAGAAAAAAATTTAATTTGACAAATGCAGACGCGGTAAGTCTGATACAATTTATATGGACGGAAATGCCTTGTTCTGATAAATTATATATAAAAAAACAATCAGTTGATTGGATACAAGTACCTTAATAATCTGTCTTGGTAATTCAGATAATAAAACAAATTAAATGTTCAAAAAATTAAACAATTTTTAGCACTATTTTTATTCTGTGTATCAACGACTTTATGCAACAATAATTTTGGTTAAACATTTCTTTTTTTGCCTTTATGATGCGATTTTTATATTTTTAGTTTTGCCAAAATTAACAGAAATTTATATTTATCTGTTGTGTGCCCATAATAAAGTTGCAAAGTTATTCTTTTTATCTTAATAAATCTGTGAATCACTGTGCAAATATTCTGAGAATTATAATGTATTGAATGCTTTTCTTTTACCTAAAATTTAATTCATACTAAATTTAAATATTTAGAATAGCGTTTGAGCAAAATCTTGTATGAGATGCATAGTTTATTTCTTTGTTTTAAATATTAAATAAAAGAACTAATGAAAAATTAATTTCAATTTCTTTTCTTTAAATTCTCATTAAATCCTGCATTTATTAAAATGTTAAGTATTTTTTTTTAAATTTTTACTTTCTTCAAATTTTAATTTAATTATATATTTTTGTGAAAGTACACATTAAAATTGACTCATTTTAAGTGTTCAAAATTAATTTTAAACAAGTAAGAGTGCTTAATACGGCCAAATCTTGTTTACCCTTCACACCGTGTAGTCATGCAATATCAATTGCTTGTATCAGCATTCATTGCATATGAAATACGTACATACATATAAAAACATACATATATAAAAACATCCCATTGTAAAATTAAAGAAGAGAAATAAGAAAAAAAAATAAAATAAAAATTAAAAAAACAAAATAAAAATTAAAAGAATAATAAAAACAAACACAATAAAAATATAAATAATATATAAAATAACAAATAAAAAAAAAATTGTTTGGTTCAGCTGCGATTCGATACCACGTATACTCTAACCCAGTGCTATTCAACCTATGGTACCAGTTGGTACGCGAATTCTTTTAAAATTTTAACGATTTCTATTTTGCAATTGGAAACAAAAAGATAAATCATCCTAAAAGTATACCTTTAATGTACATGTTCTTATGTTTTTTGTAATTTTTATTATTTTTTTTTAATTTTATTGTTTTTTATTATTAATAAATAAAATAGATTAAAAATTTTAAAATTGTTTACATTATATTTTTTTTGGTGGTAAGCGAAAAGTTTGTCGTGAATTTAGTGGTACACGAGCAAAAAAGATTGAATAGCACTGCTCTAACCAGTATACCATATATGTATGATGTGTTGTATGTTGTTATTGTGAAAAAAACTATGTGGTCGTGGTTTTTTGCTCATATCTCAGTTGTTTATGTACCGATGTTTCTGATTTTTAATACCGATCTACTCCCGAATATTTTTCATATTTTAATACCTCACCCGGGTCCAGACGATGTCGGGTGGCTTCAAAAAGTTGTTTTCAACAAACACACAAACGTACAGTCAGACAGACAGAGCTTAATCGACTCCCCTGTTCATAAGCTTTCAGAAAATATATACTTTATGGGGTCGGAAATTAAAATTGTATAAATTTCACACGGAATGACAAACCTATTAATACCCTTTTTCACTGTGTGAAGGGAATAAAAAAGATATGAAGTATTGGTTTACAGCTCTAACACATGTGTTTTGTGTTGGTCCGTAGAGGATTTTAACGTCTATAAGTCCATATAAACTAAATTAAGCCAAGTACCACACATTTAAGTGGTAGCGGCATCCTTTTCGCTTTAAGTTGGTGAGGCACAATGCTCTGTACTAACAAGCTGATAAGGTTAATCTGTATTTTAGTACGTAACTTTTCCTTTTAATTAGGGCTACTAAAGTATTAAATTATTTATATAAATTAAAATATATTATTAAAATTTGCATGCTCGTGAATAAAAAACGGACCAAGTGTTTGTTTGTTTTTTTTTGGCCATAATTTTTTTTCTATATAATTTTTAGCAACTGTCAGCTTTTGCAAAGTATTTTAAAACGATTAATTGAAAAAAAAATAATAATAATATTTGCCACAATTGTATTGTATTATATATAATATTAATAGTTGATTCAAAATATGTACATGAATTTATTTATGATTTTAGCATAAAATTAATTTTCGTACGATTTGAGAACGTCTGATTTTATTGTTATTTTTATGATCGTAAATTTTTAATAATTATTCCTGTATCGTATGTATCTGTGTCCCCACAATATGTTTTCTTACATATTTTTTATTTTGTTTCCTTTTCCATTTATTAATTTGTTTGTTTTAGTTTTTACAAACATTTAAACGAAAACTGTACAGGGAATTTGTTTTTACTATTTTTTTCGAGTGTACTCATACTGCTTTCAGCAGAATTGCACTAGTATATTTTTGCATATTTCTTGGTTATGCATTATAATTACAATTTCTTTTCTAAAACTAATATAAAAGAATTTCAAATGGTATAAAGAATTTAAAAATTGTTGTAGATTTTTGTTTGGCTTTAGGTCATAAAAATTTAAAAATTATAATAAAACTTTAACAGAGTTTTATAAAAATTGCTTTTGTTTTTCTTTTTCTTTTCAACTAAATGCTATCCTAAAATGACTGTGAGGTAATTTTATCTACAAATGTAATTTGCGATTAATATTGAAAGCAACAGTGAATATTTCTTTTTTTTAATAATAACACACTATTCTATTTTATTGAAAAGTAACTAAAAATTCAATTAATCAAAGCGAAACATAAAAAGTCAAGCGACAACAATAAATCAAAATAAAAACACACTAAATAATCATCTTGTTTAAACTTTAGATAAACTTTCGATTAAATTCAACATGAGAACGCGGTGGTGCAAAACGGAACAAAACCTTTAAATATGCAGTACCGTGAAATAAAATAAGAGTTTCAAAAATGTGTTTACCTTTTGGGTTGATAAAAATTTTTATTACAATATTTATTACCCCGCTTCATAAGGGTTTTAATAAAATTTTCCCTTCCGTTTATATATTGCTGAACAAAGTTTTTAAAGTTAAAATTGATATTTAAGTAGAAAAGTAACAATTAGACAATTAGACTACTGTAATTTTTCCTTAACTAAGTAATACAATATTTATTTTCGTTAGTGTTTGAGACGTTGTGTTAGAACTGCAAATAATCTTCGACACATTCGAACGACTGCAAACATAGAAATAGAAAAATAAAATGATGGTACTAATTTCTATTTCTCAATTTTAAATGTCAAATGAAAAATCCGTTTTAAGAATGGTAACGAACCAAAACATACAAATAAAGCAGATGTGTAGTAGATTTAAAGAAAAAGTATTGGGGTAATGAACTTGCCTTACAGTCTAAAACTTGCAATGCCATTGAAGATTAATCTACGTCTACGCCTAATAACAACTTTGATACAAATTGCACGATACTGTAATTCTATTAAAATATAAATTCCTTTTATATTTTGCTAATGAATAAACAAAAAACTGCTCTTTAAGTCTAGAATTTGTTTAACGTTTCACCTCACACTAGAACAGAACAGAACTCCAGTTAAGTGCATACAAAATATAATCATAATTGTTATAAATATTTGTGTAAATTTAATAGCTATTTGCAAGATACATACAGACAGACAGACAGACAGACAAAAACATTAAAAGCTAAGAATTAATATTAAATTATTTATTACTACGCGCCTGTATTTATAAATAAAAGCTTTTTGTAAATATGTATATAATCCACTGTTTATACATATCGGAGTCAGGCAACAAATATCCAACTCCAACAAAAAAAACATAAAAAAACAGATTTTCTTGTTTTAATATTAAAAAACACTTTTTTACACATTTTCCTTTGCGTTTTGCTCAACATCAATTTATCAATTTTACATTTATTTTATTGCAAAATTCCTCAAAAAAATTTTGTTTACTTGGTACAAAACTATCATTATAATCTTGGTTATGGTAGATGTTATCGCTTATAATTTTATTTATTTAATTTTAATATTTTAAACCTTGCAAAGAAAACGTATTATTAAATTAAATTTAAGAAGCCTTTAATTTTAATGTTTTATTTTAATTTAAATCGTTTAATTTACAAACGGCAGAACACAACGAAGTATTAAATAATTCAAATTGTATGTACATTTGTGTAAGTACGAGTACGTCTTTACATATGTATGCATGTACAGTGACCAAAAATGTTTAGTATCCTTTTACATAGAGCGTCACGAAAGGGCTAAACATCTTAATTTATTTGTTAAATTTATTCTTTTTATCAATTAATAAACGAAAAATTAAATATTTAAATGGTGACTTTTGGGACAAACCGTATTTCTTTCAATCCAATCAGTTCTATCACTTTTTCAATTTAACATATTTTCTCAATTATTTAAATATAAAAATATTGACGACAATTTTGTTTGTTTGTTTTACTGTATTCTTTGTTCTATAAATATACAGGTGTACGTACACTTATTTGGTTTACTGTAGGTACATACATACATTGTACTAATTACAGAAAGAGTGTAACACTTTATTAAACAGAACAAAAAACATATTAAAATATTTAACTGCAATCTGGAGTGTTTAATTTATTTGTTGTACACCCATTCGAAAGTGTTTTCGTTAACATACTTGCACATATAGAAATGTTTTTTACATTTTAGTAAATTTTAAATCAGTTGTGGTATTTCAATTCAATCAAAAATAATCTCCTTAAAAACATTAAATTTAATAATTGATTAATACTGCAAATGAAACGAATCTCGTTTGTTTTCATTTAAATTGTGTTCATTTAAATTAATGTACGTATATACAAGTGCAAAACTCACAATCACTTTTATATGTAAATAATTTTGATGGGTATTTTGATAGCGTCTAGTCACCTTTAAAGTCTGATCCAACGACGTTTTTATATTGAGGACAACTATGTTTTACTCATTAACCTAAAGAAAAAATGAATTAAGAAGACGTTGTTGTCGTTCGGCAACAAATAAAGTGTTAAAAAATTTTAACAGAGTTGTCGGCATATTTCTAGTTTAATGAGTTTTTGCGACTTTAAATTGTTAGATATTTATTATCGAGGTACTCAGATCGGTCTGTAAATACCGAAGATAAATATAACAAAAATTTTAAATTGGAGAGTTTGCCTTTAATTTTCAAGCACGTACGGCGTACAAGTCGTACGTTTTAACGCACACATGTGTAAGTATATTAAAAAGATGGTGAGCAAAAGAAAAAATCTATAAAAACCTATTAGTAACTTATGAACATCTGAATTACTAAATTAATAATTTCTTAGCAAACAACATATTCTAATTTGGAAATTGAACCCTTTTTTAGTGTCAATTCATAGTTTCAATTTATAAATTAAACAATTACATGTTTGAAAAAAAAAAATTCGAATTGAATAAATGTACGACTACATAGTTTTATAGGCCGTTTATTAACTTCAAACTTCTGATATCTGAAAGTTTAGATATATTCATCTATAATAAATTAATTATACAGTTGTAACTCTTATTTACAACTTTTTTTAAGATAATTTTCCGGCATTTCTTTTATTTTAGATGTTAGAAAAATAGTTAAGAGTAAATGTCAATATTTTTCAATTCCCCTTTAAGCAGTTATTGAATTAAAAAAATCTAATTGAATTGTACTCGAAATGTTAATAAACTATTACTACTTTTGACAAAAACTTATAAATAAAACAATACAATACTCATCTTTCGTAATTTACAACATTCATCTTATTTGGATTTGCAATTTTAATTAAGAAATAACGTTTGGAAGCGGATGTAGAGATATAAAATGAATATTTCTGTTTCATGTTCTGAAATGCAAACAAAAATTTCTGAAATAAAATTGAGGACGGTATGGTGAACAGCGGCAGAGTATGAGCTCTACAGTTTTTCTATCCCCGGTACTTCACACAATCTTAAGCCATTGCGAGACAACAACTCTGCTGTTTAGCACTCCTCTCTTCATACAATCTCATCTTTTTCTTTTCATAGGACCCCTACTTAATGCTAGTATCTGCATATATAATGCAGTTAAGAGTATAAAGTTTGACAATAATAACCGATCATAATTAAAACTCGTTAAACATTTAAATTTATAAAGTTCGTAAAGCAATTACTGTTGTTTTAAATTTGAAGTTGTAAAAATATGTTGTTCTATTGTATTTAAGATTTTTTAGGCGAATAAAACTTCAGAAAAAACGAATAAAATTTGGTATTAGACCTACTTTGTAGTGAGTATAAAGTTTTCTTAACAATTTACTAAAAAATAATTAATATGGTATAATGTAGTCAGCAATAGTTATCTTTGCACAATATTTGCATATCTTGCAATAATTAATTATCCGTTAATGGTATGTGATAAGATATGCAAAACACATGTTAACATTAACATCTTAAAATCTATTTTCAGATTTTGTGTATGTCTGTGCGTATAAATAATATAGTATTTGATTTAGGGAATTTCTTTCTTTACCTCCTTTATTTTTATATTTAATAATGTCACAATAAGAAAGAAGAAATTTGAGTGCAACGTTGTTACCTGTTTTAACACCTGCATTACTAGTACGTATTAAATTTAGAGTAAAAAATTATTAAAAAACCAAAACTAGCTCGAAGGCAGTTGATTATCTGAATCACATAAATATTGAACGAGAAGGAAGTCTTAATAATATCTTGAATAATTTTCGTAAAGTTTGACTTATTTTTATACCCTTCACACAGTGAAAAAGGGTATATATAGGTTTGTCATTCCGTGTGAAATTTCTACAATTTTCATTTCCGACCCCATAAAGTATATATTTTCTGAAATCTTATGAATAGGGGAGTCGATTAAGCCCTGTCAATCTGTCAGTCTGTCCGTCTGACCGTCTGTCCGTGTGTATGTTGAAATCAACTTTTTGAAGCCCCCCGACATAGGTTGGACCCGGGTAAGGTACTAAAATATCAGAAATATTCGGGAGTAGATCGGTATTGAAAATCAGAAACATCAGTACATAAACAACTGAGATATGAGCAAAAACCCACGACCACCTCGATTTTTTTTTCACAAAAACAACATTACAACAACAACATACATACATACAAACGTGTATACTGGTTAGAGAAAATGTGGCATCGAATCCCAGCTGAGCCAAAAAAAAATTTTTTTAATATTTTTAAAAATTTTTTTAAAATTTTTTTTTTATTTTGTTTTTTTATTTTTTATTTAATATATTATTTATATTTTTATTATTATTATTTTTTTTAATTTTTTTTTTTATTTTTTTTTTGTTTTATATATAATAATTATAATTATATATAATAATTTTTTTTTTAATTTTTTTTTTAAATTTTTTTTTAAATTTTTTTTTTATTTTTTTTTAAATTTTTTTTTAAATTTTTTTTTAATTTTTTTTTTTTTCGTTTTTTTAACATACATACGTGAATTTATAATTTTACAATGGGATGTTTTTATATATGTATGTACGTATTTCATATGGGATGAATGGTGACACAAACTACTGTTATTTCATGACTACATGTTGTGAAGGGTATATAAGATTCGGCACGGCCGAATATAGCGCTCTTACTTGTTAAAATTGACATTGAGTAGTAAGTGCTTTTATGTATAGCGTACTCTACACATGACTTCTGTAATTTCCTTAATGTCTGTCTGTATCCCTTTTGAGTCAGCGCTATTTTGCAATTAAGTTTAAATCTTCTTACATTTGTATGTAAAAAGTATTTCTTCTTTAAGTATTTTGTATGTGATGAAACCAACAGTCATCACTTGCACAAATATGTCAAATATGTAAAGTATACGAAAACACATGCATATAAATATATAAATGAAATAGTTATTTGTAATGCAGGAGAGGCAATTCCTTTCATTCCATTCAACGAGTTGTTGCAGAAACGTTATGGAAATTGTGTTACCGTTGCATATATATATTTTTTTTTTATAATATCATTATCATCATGTGATTTAAACAACGTATTGGCGCGATGGGAATAACGTGTGAAGATTAGACCTGCTCGATCTTATTACAAATATGTCGCGTTTTTGATCGCCCTCTGCAAATGTTATTTAAATGGCATGAACAAATCCTACTTTAAGCCATCAAAATAACTACAAATTACTTATTTACATACTTATTAAATAGTAATTAAGCAAAGATATTTTAGAAAATATAATCTGAAAGTTTTAATTAAATTTTACTTATAGTTGTAGACATAAGAGTTTTCTTTTAATTTAATTTACCGTGATCAGCTTTAATATATGTATACAAATACACATACATACAAACATACAAACATACATACAAACAAATATCGAATGCGCTTGAGTACCCAGCTAATAAAAGAAAGTGAAATTTTGATTAATAATATTTTATTTTTTTAAATTAATTTAATTAAATTTTCTTAGTATACATAAATGCACTTGAGTGGTTTTTTTTTTAATCGTTAAAAGCATAGAAATAGAATGTCGTCTATAAAAAATTAGTTATAATTTTTAGCTACTTGCACCTGACCGATTTTTCTGAAACTTTGCACACATATTGAACTCTCATGATTAAACAATTTCGTGATTAGAAAAGTGGGCAGTGCTACGACCATATGAAATAAATTATCATTTTTAGCCTTGTACTTGATAATCAATTAAAATTCAGAATGCATTTTTATACATTAAGGCGCGTAGTAACGAGCGCCGGGCTGGGCTAGTTAAATAATAAAAATCAAACAAAAGCTTGATTATCGTGACAAAATAAGTGATAAAGCAAATTAAAAATATCGAGTATGTAACATGTTTTCGTTAACTAAATCTTGTTGCAGAGCATATGTTATGATTGGCGTAATCATGTCGAAACGGTGGTTTTTCTATTCGTGTAATATTATTTAAACCTAACTCATCTGTCAGATTGCAATAAAAAAAGTAACACTGTTAAATACGAGTATAAGAATGCCGACCAAAAACGTATTTTACTCGCTTCTACGTGTTATAATTGTTGCTATTAATAAAACTTTTTTTCTTCTAAGTTACATATAATAGAAATATATTTAAACTTAGAAGAAAATTGTTTGCTGGGTTCCATCTATTCTTGGATGTCATTCGATGTTATGAAACTTGAGTTTTTAATATTAACTTTTACATGCTTTTCTATAGATTGACACACCATCACAAACACAGAAACGAAGAACTGATAGAAACAGAGCGACACGTACTCACACGATGTACACGTACAAGCGATATTAAAGAAATTTTCATTTTTAAGATTAGTCCTTAACCCTGCGTAACGGGATGTATATTTTAAGTGTTTAGCTGATATATTCAGAGAAGCTCTAATCATGTTTTCGCTTTAAACACCTTAAATTGATAATTGTTAGTTTTGTCGGCCACATATCCTACGTTCGAAATTTCGAACTTTGAGAACTATGTTTTGAAAAATTATTTTTTTTTAATTTCTATTTTTGGAGATTCATAATTATATCTCAGGTGAAGATTTTTTTGAAGAAAACTGCACTTCTAAATCTTTAATAGTCAATTTGACCACCATTAATTGAAATTACTTAGAATTATATTTTGTGCATTAAATCTGACTATGTTTTGTATTAAGCTTAAGTCCAAATTGGTCCAATCTATTAAAATGGTGGATTTTTGTTCTTCAACGGTGTTACATTGCCTCTAATGGGTGTAAACCTTACGAACCAATATACTCCATAGATTTCCTAGCTTATAACTTGTGAAAATGCACGCCACTTAAGAAGTAAGATGCCGTTATGAATTCTTGCATTACACTGAATTAAAATTCAGTTTTCATGGAGGCGGCCTCGTAAAATTGTATTGCAGTACAGCAGCATTAATAAAATTATTTATTGTTTTTACCTTAAACCGAACTGAAACGAGAGATTAATTTATCGCTTTGAAATTTACTCTACAATTTAAAATGCACTAGAGTGGAAGGATGTTCTTACCCAGCTGCTGCACCTCATAAATAGTTTGTACAACAACGCTACGATTCGAGACCTTCATAAGCAACAGCTGGGCAATAAAATCACTCGTTGAAAGAGGCTTTAATCGTGAGAGAACATATTACATGTGGTCTGCAAAAAATGCCATACTGTCTTGATTATACTGACAATTTTTTACTTTTTTGTTATACGTATTCTGAATTGCAATCGACTTTTATCTATTAATAAAGCCGTATATTCCGTGAGACTAAAGATAACCTGATAACATCTGTCAACAAGTTCTTACGATATGTTCAGGCCTGCAATAATATTTGCAACTTGAAGCCAACAAGGTTATCAACGTATCGGAAGACCAGCACATACGTGGAAATGATACGTGGTAATGAAACTATCCAAAGTAAGACAACATTGGAATATATTTATGAAATATATAGTGATGGCGCTATGCTCCAAGGAGCAGAGAGAGAAATAAAAATGCTTATGTACAAGTTACAAAAGAGTGCATTCATATTTGTAACGACCTGATGCATACTCTATACATACTTATGTACATACATTCATACATACATTTTTGTATACCCTTCACCTGTGGTGCACAAGGGTATATATAGCTTTGTCATTCCGTTTGTAATTTCTACAATTTTCATTTCCGACCCCATAAAGTATATATTTTCTGAAAGCTTATGAATAGAGGAGTCGATTAAGCCCTGACCATCTGTCCGTCTATCCGTCTGTCCGTCTGTCCGTCTGTCCGTGTGTTGGTTGAAATCAACTTTTAGAAGCAACTATATGTTGCTCAGATCTGTATATGGTATTAATCTCTTGGAAATATCCAGGAATGAATCGCCATTGAAATTCAGCACAATCGCCCCATAACTTTCTGAGATATGAGCAAAAAACCACGACCACCTCGTTTTTTTTTCACAATTACAACAACAACATACATACATAGATACATGTAAAAAACATACCAAACAAAAAAAATTACAAAAAAAAAAAATATTAAAAATAATAAAAAAATCTACAAAAAAAAATTTTTAAAAAAATTTAAAAAAAAAAATTAAAAAAAATTTTTTAAAAATTTTTCTAAAAAAATTTTTTAAAAAAATTTAAAAAAAATATAAAAAAAAATAATAAAATATAAATAATATATTAAATAAAATAAAATAAAATTTTTTTGGCTCAGCTGGGATTCGATGCCACATTTACAAACAATTGTTATTGCATGACTACACGTTGTGAAGGGTATATAGGATTCGGCACGGCCGAATATAGCACTGTTACTTGTTTTCATTATAAATATATTTTCTCTGCTTTTATAAACAGGGTAACTACTTTTACTTGTTGTCATGTTGTTGCTTTTCGTTTTTTCGTCTCGGTGAAAAGAGAGATTTGGTTCATTGGTTTTGGTCATATAGTCTCGTAAAGGTTTTTATTTTCAATTTTTTTTTGTCATCGTCATTGTCGTTGTGATATCCTGACTTTAACTTTTCAAATACACAATTTTCGTGATTGAGCATGCATTTACTACAAGGTACAATATCTGCATAAAAATGTGTAAGTTTGACTCAGAAATGAATGTAGTGGAAGCGGAGATAAAGGTCTTCTATATCAATAATTGCATATAATGTTCATACATACACACATACTTATGTATGAACATACACATCGTTGGTGACAGTTAGAAGGCCCTAACTCAAATAATTGTAACTTTACAGGAGGAGGTAAAACCGTAACAGAAACTGTATCGTCACAATGTAAATTCTTTTGAAAACTTGACTGTAAAACTTCTATTTTATATGCTGCCGTATTAAATTTTTTGTGTCGAGGTGTATTTATGTGAAATGTATTGATATCACTGCAATACTCAATTTCGTAAAAAATACGAGTTAGGGCCTTTCTACTTGTGACCATCGGTATGCTCCATGTATGCATTTGACTGATCCGAAGTGTTTATCTATTCTGTATGTACTCGTATGACGTTATGTGTTAGTGTGTCTAATGTTCAAGAATGACATTTTAAAGTAAATTGTAACAAGTGGCCTGATAAAAAGGATACAAGCATTCATGTCTTTATTGGATGTTTCACTCATTTATTCATTGATTTTATTCATTTCATTGCCAAAGCCACATACCTATACATGGATGGATAAGTAAAACAAAATAGTAGACCAATGTTAAAATTGAAAACACATCATCGTTCGTCGTGCTGTTTCCTCTTCAATTAGCTTAGATGTAACCAACTCCTAATTAGATGCTCTCTGCGTTTTTGTAGATTAGAAGTTTTGCGACAATATTTGCATTCACTGAACAAGAAATGAAAAGTCAATTTTAACAATGAAAATTCTTTGCGACCAAACTACAGTGTTGCCGATTAGCAAGCAATTAAGAGTGACAAAAAATGCAGCAAAATATAACATCTTTGAAAGTAATTTTGTTCACTCACAATTAATAATTGTTTTTTGACTTTGACAAAAAAATGTTTTTTTATTTTTTTTTAATATGTAGAGACTTTTGTAAGAACCTTTTTATTAAATTAAAACTTCTTACAACAAACTGGCATAAAAATACTGATAAATTAGAGTCAATCATGCAAGGAAATCTTTAAACAAAAGTATATATATAAATACATATAGCTTAGGTGACTCAAACAGCTGCTGTACCTGCTTCAATGTTGGCTTAAAACTATTTATCATATATTTGCTAAAGTTCCATATATTTCCTTAACGTAGAAACTAAAAGCGAAATAAATAATTTGAACACTTTAATGTGAAACAATGAGATACAAGGAAATAAATTTAATTAAACGCGTTTATATTTTTTGAAACAAACAGAACGAACTGATATGTGGAAGGTGACAATAATCCACTTGGGTCTTTACCCGGTGTTACAAGGATGTCAGGCTCCTGTAGTATAATGATGCCACAACAGGCTACTTCGTTTTAGTTAAAATTAAACATACAGACACGTATACAAAAGATTACTCAGAAGTGTTTTGATTATTGGGGGTGGCCAATTCACAGGTAAATTTCTTCAAATAATTCGGCTACGAAACGTTTAGCACAACAAAGTGATGTTGCACCGTCTTGTTGGAACCATTTCTCCTCCACCTGATTTGCAATGGCATTAGGAATAAATAAATCACTTATTCGAGACCGAGTTTCTGAAATAAGTGTCCGAGCAATAAATTCGAGTCCACTGTAATACAGTTAGTTTTACAATTATCCCTATCGGAGGTTTTATAGATCTAAAAAAAAACATCCTTTACTTACGGATCGTTTGTCTTAATTTAAACATTTTAAACGGAACCCTTGTATAGTAGAAATGTACAAACAGCCATTTCCGTTAAACTAAAACTCAATTGTTAAACGTTTAATTTAAATTTTTTTCGGTTTTTCGTTTTTTCGTTTTTTCGTTTTTCTTTTAATTTTTTAAATCTTTTAGATCCTTAGGTAAATAGTTTTGTGTACGATTTGCATACATTTGAAATAATCAGCTTATAAACTCTGCACCTTCGTTCATTCATTCATTCATTCATTCAACTTGCAACAAACACAAATGCAAATACACATGTATGTGCATACAACTAACATCCCATTTAGAATTATTTAATTCATTTAAGAACAACCTTTAAGCAGTTTAGTCTCACCGATTATGTCGGCTTTAGAGTAAAAATGAACAAAAACGTTATAAGAATAACTGAAGAAGAGACGATTATCCAGCCTGCCGGAAAATAAAGACAAAAGTGTACGTGTACTCGTACTCGTTCTGCTATACATATGCAAAACTGAACTTATTAGTTTTTAAATGTAAATAGAACATGTAACAATAAAACTCTATTCTGCTACGAGTATGAACATCCTTAGTATGCTCTGCATTTGTTGCAAATAAATGTCACAAGAAGTCTCGGTCTACTTGTGTTTTGTTTGTACTTACTTCGTTGCTGTTAAGTTTTTAATGCTGACATGTACTTAAATAAAATTCTTGTTGTTACCAAAGAAATAAAAAAGTCGTGCTTTTATTTTGACAAACTCTAAAGTTGTTTCAATAACGCACACTATAGTTTCAATCATACATCTGTGTTTTGAAAAGTTAAAACTAAATATATTTTATAATCATCATGTGAGTGGATGATGTTTTCTTTCATAACAATTAGTTAATTGCAATTTTCTTTCTTAGATTTATAAACATTCCAAATATAAATACATTAATTTTAATCCTGTATATATGCTGTTGTATGGGTCCTGAATAGTGCCAACCTATTAATAAATTTGTATATATTGTCACCCAATAAATAAACCGAAAACTTTACAACAGACATCAATTTAAAATGTCTTATTTTGTCCTGGTATAACAAGAAAAACAAGTAAAAAAAATATCAATTATTATTTAATTCAAGAAAGAACAGAGAACCAATTATTTAGACCAATTATCACTTTATCACTTGTAATTATTTCATTCTTTCATAATCTATAATGGTCACGTATTTTTATAGCTTTCAAATGTACTGAAACTTCTAAATGACCCAGTGTTTTATGACAAGTTTAAAGCAATAAATTCATTGAATACAAAATCTTACATTTTGACAACAACAGAAAATATAAAAGATTTTAAATTTACATGAGTTAATGCAAAATGCAAAAGCACGAAATAGTTTTATTTTTATATGTTGTAATCACTTCCCAATATTTAACTTTAAGTTTATGTTTGAAAAAGCAAATGCTGTTTTTGAATTTTACTACAATTTATCTTAGCATTAAATATATTGCTATTAGATGATCTTTATTCTATTAACCTGTTAAAAGGTTTGAAATAAAACAATAAAAATACAAAATTTTAGAGGGATAACTTTTATATAGCTTCTGAGTAATATTTTATAATAAATTCATTTAAAGGTCTGATTTTTCTTTGTATGTTCGCCTAATGAAAAGAAATTTATTTACAAACAACACCACGTCTGGAACATGATTTCATTTTTGCTAAAAAAAATTTTAAACACGTTTTTCGTTAGGCCAAATGAACAACAAAGAGAAAGATGACCATGATTATTATCATGGGCATTGAAAAATGTCATCACATGTGTACACAAGTATGCAATAAAGCTCCAGGGAACAAAAGAATAAAATAAAAATTATTCGGAAACGAAATTATCAAATAGTACATCAAAATGTTTGTTAAAGATAATAGTCATCCAAACAATAATGACGGAATTAATTATTTGTACAACGAATAAATATTTGATTAAAACATCAATTAAGTTCAATTCCCAATCAATTCGTATCTATCGTATGTTTTTAAGGCAACCGGTAATAGTGGCTCATTCTCACTATATAAGTACGTATCGTTTGCATTGTTAATGCACCACTATTCAGCTAAATAAGATACATAAGTAGAACTTTATCCTTAACTTTTATTTGTTGCAATAAAAATTGCCCTTTTCAGTTCTCATCTATCATCTATGAGAATTGCAATCGCATTAACAAAATAGTTGTTAGCATGAAGAAACTAATAAAGAACACAAATTGCTACAATGCTACAATGCTACAAATTAAATTAAACAACTAACAGGCGGCAGACTTGAAAAAGTAAATAATTGCAAAAAGGAAACAACAACCAAGAAAGTGGAAAATTACTCGTTACTTGAACGAACAAGCATTTATTTAGTTAAAAAAAAAAACAAAGAAAAAAGAAAGAAAAAACGAAAAGAAAATTGTTAAATTAAAAGTTTTAATTTACAACTTTTGTAGCCAACTGCTGCTTCATAATCGCACCTCGTCTGTCTGCCCGTTTATTTTCAACTTTAAAAGCTTTATTAAATGTTTGGCCATGTTTATGTTGGATTTTAATTAAAGTGTTTTAATTGAAACACTTTAATCTCTTCAGCTTTTATGCTAACAACATTTATGTACAATACATAAATAATTTCAAAAAAAAGCTATCGACACTTATTATTTAAGTAAATACGTAATTAACTTATTTTCATTGAATCATGCAGAATTGTTTATGTCATTCCTTATTTTTTTGTTATCAAGTATAACAGCTTAAGTATTCGTTAACAATTTTTGCCACCTTCTTAAAATCACAAAATTAAGAAAGAAAAAATAATTCTAGATAAATTTAAAATTTTTGTTATTGTTAATTTACTCTCTTATTACAGAAGATTAGGTTTCGTCTACATTACATTATATTCGTAATTAGAAGACAATTTCCTTTTTTAAAATTTATTTCTTGAAGACTTGGATAAACTGTCGGAAAAAAACTCTTATATATTTTTGCTAAGAACTCCTCTAGTTGTTTAAATGTGATAAACATTTGCTTTAAGCGCTGTTTTATTAACGCACTTTTCTGATTATTTATGACAATCAATTAGTGTGAACACAAATTTCTACGAATAATTAAGCAGACAATTAAAACGATTAAATACATTAATACGTACATATACATACATACATACACATAAAAACATACAAATACGATTATTACAGTGTACAAACAAACGTTGATCAAATAAATGGTTTTAGTACGAACGAATCACACAATGACTGTATTTTGCTTGAATGTAACACTATTGTCGAAATGATATTTCAATTTGGATTTTTAAATAGATAATAATTTTATTTGAAGTGATATTTCAGAAATATGATTTAGAATACATCATTAGGAATTCAGTAATTAGATTATCGTACATCTGTAGTGCACAAGTAAATTCTATCAGATGCGAGTTTTCTTGATTTCCAGAAGACCACTAGCCAAAATCTGTTCGCCAAATCTTTTATAAAGTGGAGGGACACTGCTATAATTGTTGAGCATGACATTGAATGAACTCACATGGGTGTTCCTTGATACTACGAACTACAGGAGCAAAAGTTTTTAGGTCTACACCTTAAAACGTAGGGTTATAGTGGTTCAAATTAACACCTCTAATGAATCATTATGACGACCACAAAATTAACGAAAATCCCGATTAGTTTCTCGAGTCGTTAAAAAAATTTCCCAATTGCAGTCGTTGTTATGATAAAATGACAACATTACACTAAACATAAAACTTTAGCAGCTGTCAAAACGGAGCAGTTTTGCCAACCTAAAGTTCCTTTGGGAAATATTTTTTTTCATAATTTATTTGTTACATTAAACTAACCAATCACTGCCGTAGTCATAAAAAATATTTTAGATGTACCAAAGGCATACATGGGCATACTGCATTACTTTTTTACTGCAGCAAGCGTTTCAGTAATCAGTAAATGCTTACTGGTAATGAAATATAATTTTCATTACCAGTAAATTTTTACTGATTACTGAAAAAAAACAGTATTCAGTAAAGTTTACTGATTACTGGAAGAAAAAATCAGTATTCAGTAAATTTTACTGATTACTGAAAATAAATTTCAGTATTCAGTAAATTTTACTGAATACTGAAAAAAAAAATATCAATAATCAGTAAAGTTTACTGAATACTGATTTTTTTTTCAGTAATCAGTAAAAATTTACTGGTAATGAAAATTATATTTCAAAAATTGAGTCACGATTACGTATTTTTTTTTGACAAGCTCAAAGTCCATAATTTTTTTAATTACAAAGGAATGTACATTAGGTCCGTTCAGCTGTTCCTTTGTTTTATATGCATATTGGAATTTCGTTTTATTTTTATTTATATATTATATATTTATATTATTTATAACGTTTATTGAGTACAAAAATTCTTACAATTTTATAATTCTTGTTTTTTTTTGTATGTGTAGGTAGTAAAAACCTCCCGATACTGCATTCGTAACAGTAATCAATAAAATTTAATGATTACTGAAATTTTATTCAGTATTCAGTAAACTTTACTGATTATTGATTTTTTTTTCAGTAATCAGTAAAATTTACTGAATACTGATTTTTTTTTTCAGTAATCAGTAAAAATATACTGGTAATGAAATTTCAAGTTCAGTACCAGTAAAAAAAAAAATACTGAAGAAGTACTGGTACTGCAAAGTGCCCATGTATGACTAGAGGCTTATTTACAATAACAGACGTTGTATTTTTTATAAATACGACGGTTACAATTATTACACTAGATATTAAGAGAGAAATTTTAAAAAGAAACAAGGAAATGACAATGTCCACTAACTTTGAGAAATATATATTCATTGAAGGGTTCGATAAAACTGAAACCATGTCAATCAGCCTTATTGTGAGTGGAATTATTGTTTCGTTTTCCTGTCGAAAATTACAGAAATACGACAACGTCTGATTCAGATAACACTGTCATAACTTTTACACTGTACCAACAACACTCAAAGTACGGCTGAATATCTTTAGAACAGAAATTATAATACTTGAGAACAACACTCTTGTCTTTCTTCAAAATATATTCTTTACTAGTGTTTCTAAGGAATATTGTTGGCGTTTATGCTGTTTAAATAGTTAACGAGTTATTTTCCTTAAAAAATTCAAATTTTTCTTAACCAACTTGATTACCTAATAACAGTGTAAGACGAATTATACAAATAATTGAATATAACTGCACCAACTACAACGTTAATCCTTCCATTATTTACGGAATAAAGGAAAGCAAAAGTTAAGGCAACAACTACATGGAACGTAACAATAAAAGTTAAATGGTTTGTACAACACTAGTTCACTAAATACACCCAATCCAATCTAAATGCCGACTTTATCCCCAGTCTGTAATAAACGTATGCATTAACGTACATATGTGTGTAATGCATTAGTTGAAGAAAATTGTAGAAAGTTGTATCTATGTAAATTTAACTAGATTAAAACTGTCTTCTATAGTACTCGTTTAATGTCCGTCTGTTTGGGACCTAAACTAAAAACAACTCTAGAAAGGTGGAAGGAAATATTGAATTTTTTTTTTTTTTGTATAAATATATTTTGCAAAAACATTTTTCTAAACGAAGTTTTGTGGTGATATCGAGTTCGTTTTAAATAACAATTATTTCGAACTTTTTACCGCAATCATTTTCACAGACTTTTTGTTGTTCATGTTTCTTTTCGAATATTCTTTAGTTACAGATGCAGGCAGGCGTTTTTCAATACAAAAATTTGATAAAGTAAAAAGTTTGGTTTCAGTGTGTGTGGGCAGAACAAAAACGAGAAGATAAAGTCGAGATGAAGTATTAGGTGAAATTGAAATCTCTTTAATATAATTCAGGAAATTTGTTTTAGTTTTGACTACATATCTAGTGTTTGTTGTTGACATCTTGTGTGGCATTTTGACGTATTTTAGTTTTCACTAATCTGAATCGAATGGTGTACTCGTATATAAATGTTCGAAGATAACTCGATTTTTATAATCAACAATTATGAAGTTTAAATGAAAAAAACAAAAATTATGATTGAATTAATTACTTTTATACCCTGCACTTGTGGTGTCTTTGCATTCCGTTTGTTATTTCTACAATATTAGCTTTCGACCCCATAAAGAATTATTACATTCGGAAAGCAACTACATGTTGCTTAAATCTATGTGTGGCAGCAAACTTTTTTAATTATCTGAAATGAATCGCTATTGAAATCCGGAACAATTGCCCCATAACTTTTTTCAAAACGGCCTAACTTGGCAAAACTAATTTTTTTAAAATATATGCATTGTTTCATTTACATTAACAAAGTTAGACCTTTTTAGCTTAAATTAACATTAACAAACAATATATTCATATATTTCTTATAAATATACCATGCAATTTAGGCTTCTAATTAATTCTTGGACTTGCCATAGTCTCGAAAACTACTGCAAAGAAAAATTGACAAATCAGTTATAAACTACGATAAACTTACAAACGAAAATTGAGTGACAAGCGATATGGGTATTTAAAGAAAGAACTTGACTAGCAGAATATAATACACTATATTAATTTAAAATCCTTGATGGCGCAACTACAAAATTGTGTATAATTAATTTAGATCAAATCTAGTTATTATTAAAAATGTACTTACTTCAACCCATCATTATGAGCATAAAATCAAAGGGCTTAACTAGTAGAATACAACAAAGCTTTGTAAAATTTAAAAACCTAAAATGGGGTCGAATATAATAAAGCAAAATGGCGTATAACATTTAGTATGAAATCTAGCCTAAGCTGCAATGTGGTCACTATACTCATCTACATGATAGTGACGGGCATTATCAGATCCTTTCTTGCTTAATTGTTTTGTTTTTGTAACTGTGTACTTTACATATTTCTATATTGATATCTTAAAGGCAGATTAAATTCTTGAGTTTGCATTTCATAAACAATTTTTTTAAAATCTTAATATTCTTTTTTACTGTTATTTTATTTTTCAACACACATATTACTGAGCTTTAGGAAAAACAAATAAAAAAATGTCATGTATATATGCCAACAGTATTTATTGTTTTCATACATTGAAATTTTTTATTGACTAAAAAAACAAACTCAGTTTGAACTTATCATACATAAATACAAACATTTCTTGAAAAACCAATTTGTACCTCAAAAACATGAATAAAATTGAACAAGACAATTGTTTTAGAGAAAATAAAAGATTATTTTACCAGCAATTTTTGAAATTGGATAAAATAACAAACTTTAACAAATATTTGTAACAACATGTTAAATCAATATAAACAAGTAAGAGCAATATATTCGGCTATGCCGAATTTTTTATACCTACCAACCACCAACTTTTATATATTTTTTTTATTATTTTGTTATTAACAGTAATCGCTATGGAATAATCTCTTTATACTAAAATATGTATCACTTTCTTTGTATAACTTCGATATGCTAGTAAAATGTTTTCATAAACTTAGTCTTTCAATGAAAATTACCGTTAAAGTAGGCACGTCAATGCAGTTTTTGCTAAAAAATACAACTTAGATGTTTCAATATAGAGTCCTTTATTCTTCAATAAACTTTGTCCATAGAGAAATTATATGAATTTGATAAAAAGCATTATATGGGAGGTGGCTGTTAAAGTTGGCGCGTCACCTTAATTTTTTTGGGTATGACAATGACGTTAGCTTCCTAATATGTACGAAATTTCATCATCATACCTCTAGTTCTGTCGGTCCTATGAGCAATTAAACTTCATTAACAGTAGATTACGTGAAAAGTGGGCGCTATAGTAGGCGTGTCGAAGTAGTTTCTGCTATTAAATTCAACTTAAATGTTTCAATATAGTCCTTAATTCTTCCAAAATTTTTATTCATAGATAAATTATATGAATTATATATAAATATTTTTTTTTTGGGAGGTGGGCGTTAAAGTAGGTCAAAGCCTTTCAGAATTTTGTCAGTTTTATTGCGTTTAAATTTTGAATATACCCTCCTTTTATAATGCATGGATTTAAGCAATTTTCAGGGAAAAATATTTTTTTTACTCAGGATATATACATTCGAAATTTCGTGGCTTAACGTTAATGCGTTTGGACACAATTGCACTTTATTCAATATTGAAAGGACACGGTTTTTTTGACCTACTCTTGTATTACGAGCTATAACTCTCATCCTAATATTCTGATTCAGCACATTTTCAATACCAAACAAACCTTGTGTATAAGAAAGATTCTGCCAAAATTTGTGCCCCCTAGCTTTTTTGGTTTTAGGTCTATCGTGCTTTCAACAAATGAACAGACGAACGGACATTGCTAGATCGTCATAAAATGAAACACCGATTCAGGAAATATATAATTTATGGGGTCTTAAATGGATATTTCGATGTGCTACGAACGGAATGACAAAATTAATATACCCCCATAATTTTTTTGGTGGTGGGGTGGGTATAAAAATTGATATAATTTTTTTGCAAAAACATATTCAAAATTTTGTATTTTTGCGAAAGCAGTTCTCCCTTTTGTGATTTCATTGTCATAGTCAAAAAACATGTTTAAATAAAATATCAGATTTTGTTTTTCCATTGTTTAAAGTAATCAAATCTTATTGAGTTTTACCTAGAAATTTACCGAATTTGCATATAACATTAAGTCCTACATATACATACATACATATGTATGTATGTATTGCTTTCTTTTAGACCGTGTTGTTTTTATGTTAGCAAAGCTATTGGTAACTGTAAGCTTCCGGACATTTAAAAATCAAATCAAATCAAAACTTTTACAGCATTTAACGCACGTCAAATTCTCGAAGATCAAAAAGCAACAGCCATTCTAATTACTCATAATAGCAATAATCTAATACCAACAACGGAGAGATGCTAATGAAGTATGAAGCGAAATTGCTCTATTAATTATAGAATAGTTTTGTTGCGCGCAAGTTGCAAGATCTTATACAGTGAATTGAAAACATTTTGCACTTCTTTTAGCTGCATATTTATGAATAAATATTTTGGTAATTTACTACACTCTTGCATTTTTAGTTTTTTTTAAGTAGAAACACAAAACGGTACAAGAAAAGAATAAATTTATTTGCTTACTTTAGCATAACAAATTCTAATTTGTGTTCATTATTGCAATCTGCAATTTAAGCCATAAATATCCTTGTTTGCTTTTTTAGTTCTTAATTTTATTTTAGCAGGATGATACTGCACATTGTTTGTTTTCTATGTTGTTTTTTTAAATAAGCACTCACGGAAACTGATCATTAATTCATTTTTGAATAGATGTCAAAATCTGACACTTCTTTTCTAGTACCAGTACAAGCAAAACACAAAAAATAATGATTCTTTTTTTGATTGCATACAATTGACACTTCACTTATTTGCAACTAAAACAGAACAAAATTGTTGATATGTTCTGCTTTATTCTTCTAAAGGGTAACTTTTTTGCAATTTGGTTTTTCAGTGTAAAAAAAAGATTCGAACCGTAACCACGAAATTTTGTTATGGCAACTCGCGCTGTGTGAGAAATGTGTTTTCTTTAAAAAATTTTTTTTTCAGCGACGAAGCAAAATTTTAGCTCAATAACAACGTCAACAAACACAATTGAATATTGTGTGAGAAACTGGCAATGTTAGCCTAAAATAAGCACTTCTTTGTGCGGTCTGTTAGCAATCATTAAACCGTACTTTTTTAAGAACGTTGAAAATCGCAACGTTAACATCCATGGAGCAAATGGAAGATTTGCGTTTGGTGGACTTGTGGTTTCAACATGCCAAATACCACAAGGCACGTGATTCTATTCATTTATTGAGTAGCGATTTTGCTCAGCAGTTAATCTCACGTTTTGAACAGTTGATTAGTTTTGAATGGGATACATAATATAACTCTCGTATACAGGGATAAACCTGCCACTATTTCAGCGCTGGAAGACAACATTATAGCTGCCATTGGTGACATACCAGCCGAAGTGCATACCAAAAGAATGCCTAAATTTGCGCTCGCGGATGGACCATCTATGGCGTAGTCGAGGGCAACATTTACAGGAATTAATCTTTAAACAGTAAATGGCAGCCATTTATTATTCATCCCAAATAAATATTTCCTTCACTTTTGCAATTTCTTTTAAATTTTCAAAACCCGAACTGTAAAAAAATCACCCAATACATACATACATACATACCAGTACATTGAAACATATTTTGAATAATAATATTTTTGTTTGCAATTTCCTTCGTTTCTGTTGATTTAAAAAGTATTTCATCCAAAAACTATTCAAGGTATCACTTGTATTTCACTTGCAAAATATTGCTGATTATATTACAATCACGTTTTGAGTACTTGTGTTCTTTCTTTAGACTTACACACATACCAACGTTACATTTTTGTTATTATACCCTTCACCAGTGGTGCACAAGGTATATATAGCTTTGTCATTCCGTTTGTAATTTCTACAATTTTCATTTCCGACCCCATAAAGTATATATTTTCTGAAAGCTTATGAATAGAGGAGTCGATTAAGCCCTGACCGTCTGTCCGTCTGTCCGTCTGCCCGTCTGTCCGTGTGTTGGTTGAAATCAACTTTTAGAAGCAACTATATGTTCCTCAGATCTGTATATGGTATCAATCTCTTGGAAATATCCAGGAATGAATCGCTATTGAAATTCAGCACAATCGCCCCATAACTTTCTGAGATATGAGCAAAAAACCACGACCACCTCGTTTTTTTACACAATTACAACAACAACATACATACATGCAAAAAACATGCAAAAAAAAAAATTACAAAAAAAAATATATTGAAAATAAAAAAAAATAATAAAAAAAATTACGATAAAAAAAATTTTAAAAAAATTAAAAAAAAAAATTTTAAAAATATTTTAAAAATTTTTGTAAAAAAATTTTTTAAAAAAATTTAAAAAAAAATATAAAAAAAAAATAATAAAATATAAATAATATCTTAAATAAAATAAGATAAAATTTTTTTGGCTCAGCTGGGATTCGATGCCACATTTAGTCTAACCAGTATATACATACATATGTACGTATTTTATATGAGATGAATGGTGATACAACCAATTGTTATTGCATGACTACACGTTGTGAAGGGTATATAAGATTCGGCACGGCCGAATATAGCACTGTTACTTGTTTTATCCCTTTATTCGATTTTTTCCTCTTCTACTCCATATACTCGTAGAAGTCTCTAATATAATTTTTTTTTTTGGAAATTTGAATAGAAAATTGTTATTGAAATCGCAAAACGTTTTGGTTTCGTTGAGTTTTCCTCCATTTTAATAAGAAATGCACAGTCATTTCGTTGACTTAGTTTATTCAATTTTTAGCGATTTGTCAACATTATTTTACCTGTTTCTCTTTGCATTTGTTTTTTATGATTGGTTGCAAACAGTTTTATTTATGCTTCAGAAGTGTTGCTTGAAGTTTAATAAACGAAAAAAAAAGAAACGTGAATGTAACATTACACAGATATTTGAATAAGAAAACACTCACACTTTAAACGTTTTAAGTTTTTCTTTTAACGGAAACACTTTTTAACAGATCAAATTAAGGACCAAAAAACAAGCAAACCGCCAGTGAAGTGGGTAAACTCCACAGTTAAGCTTGGCTTCGAGAATGCATGTCCCTTAACGGCAGTGCATATGAAGACAAAGTATGTGGAGGGAATTCTACTTAAACGTAGTGAAAACATCTGAGTTGTACAACTGCAGAAGGAGGTATCTAGGGAACGTATCTCCAAAATGTTACTATTTCTCATTGGTGATAAGTAATACCATGATGAAGACGAAGTACATTTTCCATGATATTGCATTTGAGATGAATCATGATTCCCATTAACAGGAAGCTAGTGAGACTAAACTAAAGGAGGCTGAAGGACAAATAACTGTAAATGTTCACAGCTAATGGCCATCAATTTTTAATTGAAATCAATTTATTAGCTATTTTTAATTTCCATTCACTTGCAAGCCAGTGTTTATGGACTCTACGTTCTGGACACTTTATCATAAATTTTACTCCAGTGTCCATACATGTATTTTTGTATTTATAAACATTTTTTGTTGTTCATGTTGCATTTTAACTACTTCAAGTAATGAAATTTATTACTCTTACATTTATCGTTTTATAATTATTCTTGAATAGTTTTAACTACAAAATAGATGTCTATGTTTGTGTGAGAATGTTTCTGTTGCCATATTTTGCAAGTCTCCTACAACTCTACCCAGAAACTGGCAACAAAAAACTTTGTAGAACAAATCTGTAATCTGTTTATCTACAAGATAAGCACTTTAAAACAACTAGTGCACACTCATCGCACTATTCAGTTGGTAGGATAAAATAATAACTTTAAATAGTATAGAATCAAAACTTTATGGTTGTAATAGCCAATACATTTATGTGCTTGTACATTTATGTATGTACTTACCTACATGTTCGTACGTATGTGGCGTGAATCATGAATATAAATAACGGACAAATTCGAAAGTACAGTTATGTTCAAAATTTTATTACTACTATGGAATTTAATAATTTCGCAAAATTATTACCTTTCAAAATGTTATCCCAGATTAAGGCTTTATTCTAGTATTTATAAATTTGTAAGGATTTATTGAAAATAATAATAAAAGTACGCTGCTTATTCACTGTTTCGATCAAAATGTAATCAAACAAAAGAAATTAAAAGGCAGGTACTTTTTGATGTATTTTATCCAATAAAATAAAAGTATGCGATAAGTGAAAATAAAAAAATCTAAAGAATTTTGTTAATAACATTTTCTTTAGTTGGTACATTGCTTCTTCGATCTTTTAAAATTGAAATTTCTGTTGATTTATAACTAGAATGTTGATCACAACTATACTCGATATATATTTTGAAGGTTTTTTTTCTGGTTTTAATAAATGTCTAAGGAGTAGCAACAAATAAAAAAACTTTTACTTTACACAAAGGGTGTACCCGAAATATAGCATATTGACTTGATCCTAATACGTTTAAATAGGGAAGAAGAAGGATTTTATTAAAATATTTCAAAAATATTTTAATTAAGAAAAAAAAACTTGACAAAAATTATTTAATGTTTTTCGCTAACACTCATATTAAATATCTGTGGCAATGAGGATAAACTGCTTATGTCTGTTTTTATAGTTTTTCAGGAAAGCACTTTTAAATATTGTAAGTTAAAATAAATTGTTATTCCAAATAATATTGTTCTTTAAAAAAATATTGGAAATAAGTTTTATGCTATAACTTCCTGCAAAGTTATCAAAAATACTTAAAAATTTGGCTGAAGGTATTTTTGAATTTCGGGTTTGCAATGATGTGATCTAAATTTTATCTTGCGTCGACTTAAGCAGGGTTTCCTTTTTGGCACAGATATATTTATGTATGAATATAAATAGATTTTATTTATTTTTTTATATTTTAGATATAATAGAGAAACCAAAGATAGAAAGTGAAATCATTCCACAATGGCCTTTGAAACAGCATCATCGTCTTCATCATCCTCAGAATCAGTGGTAACGCCGAAGGAATTGTTGTTTGTTTTGAGTAGTTTAAATGAAAAACAAAAACTTGAACATAAACAACGAAAGGAGCAGGCGATGCAACAGCAGCAGCATCAGCATCATAGGCAACAACATTTGCTGGAATGTGAGCCGAAGGGCGAGCGGGAGAAGTCTGAGCAATATATGGAATTAAGCCAAATCGAAATGATCTACCGTGCCGAGGGTAATGCAAATTTGGTGCTTGCATTGCCGCAATTTAAAAAAGTTTTACGTTTGCCAAAAGTTCAGAAACAACGAGAACAAAAGCAAATGGAACAACAGCCACAATACCAGGATACCCAACATAACCAAAAGTATACACAACAACACCACCATATACAAAAGCAACAAAAGCAGCAGGATGAACCGAAACAGCAGAAGCCAAACAAGATTTTAACTGCCGGCCAACAGCAGAATAATAGCGACGGTACATTTTATTATTAAACCATCCATTCACACATTTACTTGCACATCAATTACCACCTCGACATATGACTGTTATATCATACATTAGGGAGATGACTCTATAAAATTTTGTTTCATACTTGTTTGCCATATTTTTCATTTAATTATATTATTCCATACATTCATACATACATACATACATACATACATACATACATACATATACGAAAATCTAATGTAAAATTAATTCTTATAAAATGGCCAAAGCCAAGCTTAAGATTCCTTTAAAGCATAATTGGGTTACTCACGCGCTTTTTTGGGTATTATTTTTTGCATCTAAAAAGCATATAGAGATATCTGGATATCTGAATTAAACTTTATGTGAGTAATTTTTTTAAAAAAATAGGTGATTTGAGCCAAAAATAAATAATAATTAAATGAAAAATTATTTTTTAATTTGACCAAACTGAATTTTTGAACCGTTAGCAGTGTTTTAAGGGCCAACTATTTATTGTGAATAAAATGTGCAATAACTCTAATCCTACATATACATATATATATATGTATATAAAATGTAAAATGTTTTTTCAGTTCTTTGTGTTTGTTAAGAAACTTGATGCCAATATGTGTTAATAAGAAAATAATCCGGATTCCTGTGAACTCCCAAAAATGTTCGCGCTGCTATTTTCTACAAATGTGAAAGAAAAACTTACGTAAATGTTTGTTATGTCCCTAATGTAACATATGTGCTTGTACGTGTATATGTGTTTGTGTAACAAAGCTGCTGATTCCTGTGCAACTACATATTGTGTTGAAGCACTCACATACTGCTTGTTGTTCATGTTTTTCTTTTTTTGTTGTAGTTTTTGCGGAGAATTGCTGGGAAATTCCATTTTTCACAACTTTAATGATTTAATGTAAGTTTCCGTTTACGTTTACGTTTTTTTTTCTTAGACCTTTTTGTTTTAAGGGTTTTGTTGGCTTCAAATTCCAAAAGGAAAGTGTTTATAGGAATTGTTTCTTTTTAATATGTCTGTATTTTGAAAACCGTTAAATGTAGTGACAATATTAATTTTATCATTTTGTTTATATCTTTTACAAAAAATTTTCGATTTTAAGATATAACAAACAAGTTTAAGTTTATATATTTTATAATTTAACACATCAACAATATTCCCAATTGTATTTAAAAATTTTTCTCTTTAAGTATTTTGGAGTTGCAATTTGGCAATATAATTTAATTATAAAAGTTTGAATTTCATAGAAAAACACATGTTGATAAATTCGATCGAGCTAATCATTGATTTCAATTGAAAGGTATTCTCCAGTGTGACAAGTGCAAGTGCTCGAATTCATTTGGGGTATTAAAGTTTCGTTGTAGTCGGGCTGTAATTAATATTCCGATTTGTTTTACTTGTTTCACTTTATTTCCTTCTTGTTATGTTTGTTGATACATACTTACGTTATTTGGTTATTTGTTTGTTCACTATTTCGACCATTCATTTCCCAAATGCTTTGTTTTGTTGCTAATTCATTTGCTTTAGCCTTCACTGTATCGAGATGTTTATATACATTTTTTATTTTTATTTTGGGTGTGCGTGCGGCTGTATGTGTGTTTATGCCTGGATGTTGGCTTCATCTACTACAGCTGTTGGAATCTTGACAATGGACCATTATGTGGCTTATATTAGTATCATACGTTGTCTTGTGGGAAATGAGTTTGTATTTGAAGCGGATATTGTTGCAGTGCCAAATCCCAATGATAGAAACTGGATAAATGAACACATTAAGCCTTATAGGCCAGGTAAGTTTGTGTCTGCGTATACATAAAATATAAATAGAGTGATATATGTATCTGTGTACGTACCTACATACTTACATATGTTTGTGTGCATGAATAAATATTCATATATTTCTATGGATATTGAAATATATTTTCCTCTTCCCACTTTCTGTGTTGCTTGCTGTTAGAAAATATAATAATTGAAAATAAAACTTAACGAACACACACAGTTTATGCGGTAAGAGTACCACAAGGGCAATTGTTACACAAATATGGTACAAACAACAGTGCCAACTTATTTGCAAAACTATTTGTTAAGGAATTTATTTTAATGAAAGTTGTTAAAGTCAAAATAAATATATTTAAGCATTTACAATCACTGACAACACATCGTTTAAATTCAAACAATTGTAATAAAAAAATCAATAACAAAATATAAGTAACTTTCAAGCTTATTCAATCAATTTTATAAAAAGAGTTGGAAAAAAATATTTTTTTTTAAATTTTTATTTGTACATTTCGTAGATGTTTGTTTTTTACTCTTTTTATTCTATAACATTTACTTTATCTCTGCAAAGTGAACACACATACATCGAAAATGTGCTTATTTGTAAATGTAATTGTGTGCGAACATTTAAAGGTGTGTGTAAATACATTTGATAGAACGAATTTCTAAATAAATATTTGTTCTTCTTTGCCAAGAATTTTTAACTAAAAAAAAAAAATACAAGAGAAGAGCAGAGAATGAATTGGATAAAACTAATCCAATACAATAGATCGATCATAATGTAGATAACATTTCATGTATCTTTATTGCATTTCAAATTTCTTTCTTTTTTGAGCAATTGATGTTTATTTCCCTAAACAAAACCTCCAGATAAAACTTTGAAGCATCAAAAGAATAAAAAAACTACTTTTATTACATGTCTAAGTTTTCTTTATAATTTATATCTACGTAGTAATACATAAACCGAAAAAATAAAGTTTTGCGCTTTTTTTTGAATGCCACTCGATTCTTAATCAGTCGCAGGCGCTGCATTTTAAAATAGAAAAAAAAAATATTTTTTCTTTGCAAACATATTTAATTGCAATTGCTTGGAAATAACAATAATTTACAAATTCAAAAGGCTTTAGAATATCTCGGATTATATTTAAATATTAATTCTTATTTCAGACTCTAATCGACGTTACGAATTTTTTATCTGTCGAATATCAGGAATAATATTTTTTGTAAATAATTTAAACAATTTTTGTTTAGAATTTAGTTTTATACTGATATTTTGATTATTGTTTAACCAACACTTATCTATTTTTTAATGTAAAGATGTGAATTTCTTTTTTAAAGCACTGTAAAGTCTCGTTGCAATTAAAATTATGACAAGTTATTAATGAAGAAACCTTCTGTAAATTACAAAATATAAAAATATTTGCTGGTCAAAAATAAAAAACATGCAATCAATTTGTAAGAATTTTTATTTTTAATGCAACCATATGAGCATGATTATGCGGTAGAATTTTTAATTAAAGTATCCAAATGTAAAAGGGGAATGTTGAAAAATTTTTTTTAAGATTTTATTCAACTTATTCAACTGATTCATGTTACACTCGACAAAACCTGCCAGAAAAATGGTATCAGTTCGCAGGTATTTTTTTGTCGCATAGTGTAATATCATTTATCTTAATAATGGAAAATAACGTTAAACTTTTTAGTTTTAACAACAGCCGATAAATACCATACTTTTGAATACTCCTTGCTTCCGCGTTTATATATTAGCAATCAACTTTCATACGGAATTCGTTTTTCAAACCTGTTGTAAATTTAAAAATTTATCACGACTTGTGAAAATGACAGTTAAACATTTTGAAATTAATGTTAAATTCTGAATATTTAAATAATTTGTTTGTATCTAATTTTGCCTGAAACTAAATCTTATTTTGTAATTAAATTACATTTTAGTTTTATATAAAAAGTTTTATTGGAACAACAGCAATATTTTGGTTATTGAACTGATATTTAAATTTTGATTATTTTTAAGAAGTAATTTAGTAAAATTTTTAAAAAGCTTTAATAACAAATGTTTCTTGGCCGTGACAACACCATTTGTTGCCGTGGAACTTAATTTAAAGAATGATTTCATAAAACACGAAGAATAACTGAAAGTTCATAGAACTCAGTTCTTTCAATACATACTCGTACATAAGGGTTTTAATTGAATTATGTCCTGACATGGTATTGTTGCGGTCGTCTTCAAAGTTTCAATTGAGAAATTAAAAGTTGAAAAAGTATGCAAAAATAAAAAATTAATTTGGACAGTTAAGTTGAGACATATTTTAACTAAAAATTATCTGTAATTATCAAATGTTGTAAATTGCCAAGAAAAATTAATAAAACTATGAATAGTTAACAATCATAAGGTAATATCTTAGTACAGATCTATTTGGTCTTGTAAATCATAGAAATTTTTTCCCAGTATATTTGCACTATAAGTTTGTTTCCTGCCTGTGACCCACATACTTTTTTCGAAGTCAATGCATTTGTTAAAGCGAACTTATTGTTATGAGTTCAAGTAGTGGATGATGAAGCAAAGGAATAGAAGAATTTCTGAAATATTCATAAAATGTCTTCTTTTATTGCTCGGTTGTTCATATTTAAAAATACCTTTTAACAAAAACAAAACAAAAAGAAAAACAAAATGTATTGATGCAATAAATACGAATTTTGTTTGTGGTTTGTTAAACAACTCATACACAAGAAATTTAATTTTCATTTTTATTACACGTGATAGACGAGTATAGTCATATGTATTTATGATTTATGAACATCATTAAAATTAAACATTTTTTTCGATCTTTTCTATAAATTTAAAAAAAAAAATAATAATACAAAATGACACAAAAAGTACTCTTAAGATAGCACATCATGTAGTATGCGAATGTCCACCTCTAACAAGCGAACGATTAAGACAGACACACATTAAATGTGGATGGTATGGAGGTCCTCAGTTTGAAGGAATTGCTGGTGTTGTGAGGCTCCATTTTTACTAACCCTAAACTATCAGCTGTCGAATTAGTTTTTTTTTAGAGTTGCCAACACTTTCTGCACAAATGGCGAACAATTTAAATCTGGCGTTAATTTTATATATGTATGTATATGGACACGTAAGATATTGAGACATATACTTCAATAAAGAAATATTTATGAATGCACTCAACACATGTTAAACTGCTCTTGTGAAATATTAGCATGTCCATCAAATTACGGAACGGTTCTCTATTAAATACAAAATATTATTCTAATACCTAAAGGAATAACTGGCTTTTATTAAAAGTTTAGTAAAAGATGTGATACCTCCCACCAGACAAAAATTATTTCCAAATATAAAAGTGTCGCTTTACGTTATACTCTTTTAATGTAACTAAACAAGATCAAAGCAGATGGTTGAGCTTTTAAAATTGGCGGATTTCCAGAAATGTGAACTAAATGAAATACTAATAATAGTTATAAGTTAACGGAACCGTTTCATTGCCTATCAGTCAAAAGTCAGCGGCTTTAATATAAATGTCATTTGAACCATGTCACATTTAAACAAAAAAACTGTGGCAGTTAAATGTCTCTTTGTAAAAGATAGCGAAACAAGCCTCTAGTTGATGTATGTAATCGTGTAAATATTTTTAAATAAATCACATTTTGTATGTTTGTGTGCCTAGAATTTATTTGTAAAATTGTTGTTTTTAAATTACATTGTACAAATATTAATTTTGTTCATCTTTTTGCAATATATTAATGCTTTTGTTTTCCTTTTGCTTTAGCTAATCGCTTGGATAAAGAATTTAGTGGCCATTTTGGTTTGTTACTACCAGATGCTACCCAACTGCCTGCGGAGTTCGATATTTTGTTTTTCAACTTGCAGGTAAAACAACAAACATTTTCTATATCCTTTTATTTATTCATTCTGTCCTTTTTTCGTAAACGAACATATTTTGACTCACGATAAAAAGTAAAAAAAGTAACAGTAATTGAAGCAGGATAAAACTGCAAATTTTTACACAGTTTTAAAGAAGGAGCAATAGATGTGAGGACCTTTTGTTTATTTCTTTAGAAAATAATAAATCATCCATGTAATTTTTTATATTTTTTTTATGTTGCTCTTGGTTGTTATTCTTTGTTTTGTGCACAATATAATTTTAGTTTATTGCTCCTAACAACATTCGTGTGCAGCAGCAAGCAAAATGCAACACAGCAATTTGTTGTAATAAAAGACGAATTCGCATTTAATCTTTTTTAAAGCAGAAAATAAAAATTGAAAAAAAATAGTTGTTTTCATAACAAACAATTTAATGAATCAATACAAAATTTAAATTTTGCATATTTTCGAATGTATGAATGTGTGTGTATTTACTATGTTCTTATGCATTTATATACTATGAAATCCACTAGACATAATAATTTACATTTAACATCTTTGTGCAACGTCAGCGGATTTGTATCCCTATTTCTTTAAAACTTTAGAAGAAAAAATATTTGTTACAATCTCAATCCCAATTTAAGCCAAACAGTTGCGTTTTAAATAAGCGTTGCTCGAAAATATACATAATTCCAATATAAATATTTATACTTGAAAAACAATAATAGTTACATACTCTTGGTTGCTCTTTTATTAAATATTTCTATTAAACACTATCAAAAATATCAAATTTTATAAAAAATGACAAAAAAAAAACTGCTTTTGTATTGAATAAAAAAACAACTAAAACTTTAAATAATTTTTCGAAAAACGGAAACGTTATATGCTACCGTTGCAACGTTGAAACGGTATTACATTATTTCCCTATATTCGTATGGCACTTCATACATTTTATTATATATGTATGTATGTATGTATCATTCAATGTTTAAAGTTTTTATTTATGTTATTTTTACTGGATCTTTTCGTCGTTTGCACGTATCGGTTATTTTTTTCTTGTTCATGTATTTTTGATGCTCTTTTGTTTACAAAAAAAAAAGCGTAAAACACAGCCAGCAATGGTAACACCAGTGACAAAAACGTTGAAATATAGCAACAGTGGCAGACACAATACAAACAACAATATATTTGGTTCAGATACATTCGCCATTGAAATAAAACCAAAGCAAGGTTGGCTCTTGCCAAACGATCTTAATATTTTATTTGATATTAAGCCAAAAATGAAAGAAACAACAACAACACTACCACAACCAAATTTAAGTGAACCAAAAATAACATTAAAAGCGGCTGTTGCAACAACAATAGCGACAACAGCAACACAAGAAAAAACATTAAAATCTTCAACAGACAGTGATTGTTTTACTACCACTCAAAGTGAACCATTACAAAAAATAATAAAAACAACAGCAACAACAGCAGTAGCGACAACAATGACAACTACTACATCATATATTAAAGCATCACAAACAACGACAACGACACCAACAACAGCATCCGCTGCCAACTATAGTCGCTGGTGTAGTAGTGGCAATAGCAAAAGTAAACCAACAAGAGATGACAAAATATCGCATCCATTATACGACAAGGTGGACACCAGATGTCGTTATTGCTGCATGCAGTTTTTAAAGGTAATTGTTACAGTTCTTTTCTTAAATCTCGGCCAAATGGCAAAGTCCTATTTTAAAAAGATACTAAACATTTGAATGTTAAAAACTCCAAATTGCTATTGGGGGTTTCAACAAAAAAGTTTTTTTTATTGTGGTTGACAATGATAGAAGTCACAACAGTAATAAAGTATTATTTTATTGTTTAGATAAATGGCAAAGAAACATTTTTTGTTACTTTGAATCTTATAAGAACTTTTTTTATTAAGCTTTTCATCGATTTCAGTCAAGCAGCGGCCGAATTACGGCATTCGATATCGATCGAAATTTTACTCGAACGATCGAGTACGCTGTGCTTTAAGTATAGAGATTCTAATAAGAATTTACAAGTTTCGATCACGTTCGAATGCCGTAATTCGGCCTCAGATCTTTATCAGCTTTCTTGTAAAATTTATTATACAATTGTACACCAGTAGTGGTCTTGACAGATTAATGCGAGTAGAACAATGAATTTAAAGAATATTGAGCATGATTTAGAAATTTTTATTTTATTATACCCGCCACCAAAAAAATGGTGGGGGTATATTCATTTTGTCATTCCGTTTGTAACACATCGAAATATCCATTTTAGACCCCATAAAGTATATATATTCTGAATCAGGGTTTGATTTGATGACGATCTAGCTATGTCCGTCCGTCTGTCCGTCTGTCCGTCTGTCCGTCTGTCCGTCTGTCCGTCTGTTGAAAGCACGATAGAGGTCGCACCGAAAAAGCTAGGGGGCTCAAATTTTGCCAGAATCTTTCTTATAAACAAGGTTTGTTTGGTATTGAAAATGGGCTAAATCGGAATATTAGGAAGAGAGTTATAGCTCGAAAAGCAAGAGTAGGTCGAAAAAACCATGTCCTTCAAACATCGAATAAAATGGAATTGTGTCTAAACGCATTAACGTAGACTCATGAAACTTCGAATATATATTTCCTGAGTAAAAACAATATTTTTTCCCGAAAATTATCTAAATCTATGCATTAGGAGAGGAGTTATCGATCAAAATGTACGAAAATTTATACCGCACAGTGTATTTTTCGGTATATTTAAAAACAAAAACGTCATAAAAGCAACAAAATTGGATGTACGACTCTGAAATTTTGCACACTTTGCTTATTGGTGAGGCGCTTTTTTGTAACGGAAAATCAATGTGCCACGCCCACTTTTACGCCCACCTCCCATATAACGTTTTAACCAAAATTCATATAATTTCTCAATTTATATAGATTTTGGAATAATAAAGGGCTATATTGAAACATCTCAATTGTACTCATTCGAAAAAATAACTTTGACACGCCCACTATAACGCCCACTTTTCACGTTATATACCGTTAATGAAATTTAAAAGCTCATAAAACCGCCAAAATTAGAGGTATGATGATCAAATTCGCTACGTATATCCTCCTAGGCAACATCATTACTGTGCCAGAAAATTAAGGCGCCACGCCCACTTTAACGCCCACCACCCATATAACGTTTTACTTAAAATTCATATAATTTCTCTATTAATAAAGATTTTGGCATTCTAAAGGGCTATATTAAAACACCTAAGTTGTACTCATTCGCAAAAACAACTTTGACACGCCTACTATAACGCCCACTTTTCACGTTATAGACCGTTAATGAAATTTAAAAGCTTATAAAACCGCCAAAATTAGAGGTATGATGATCAAATTCGCTACGTATATCCTCCTAGGCAATGTCATTACTGTGCCAGAAAATTAAGGCGCCACGCCCACTTTAACGCCCACCTCCCATATAACGTTTTACTTAAAATTCATATAATTTCTCTATTAATAAAGATTTTGGCATTCTAAAGGGCTATATTAAAACACCTAAGTTGTACTCATTCGCAAAAACAACTTTGACACGCCTACTATAACGCCCACTTTTCACGTTATATACCGTTAATGTAATTTAAAAGCTCATAAAACCGCCAAAATAAGAGGTATGATGATGAAATTTGCTACGTATATTCCCCTAGGCAATTTCATTACTGTGCCAAAAAATTGAAGTGCCACGCCCACTTTTACGCCCACCTCCCATATAACGTTTTACCCAAAATTCATATAATTTCTCAATTTATATAGATTTTGGAATAATAAAGGACTATATTGAAACACCTAAGTTGTACTCATTCGCAAAAATAACTTTGACACGCCTACTATAACGCCCACTTTTCACGTTATAGACCGTTAATGAAATTTAAAAGCTTATAAAACCGCCAAAATTAGAGGTATGATGATCAAATTCGCTACGTATATCCTCCTAGGCAATGTCATTACGGTGCCAGAAAATTAAGGCGCCACGCCCACTTTAACGCCCACCTCCCATATAACGTTTTACTTAAAATTCATATAATTTCTCTATTAATAAAGATTTTGGAATTATAAAGGGCTATATTGAAACACCTAAGTTGTACTCATTCGCAAAAATAACTTTTACACGCCTACTATAACGCCCACTTTTCATGTTATATACCGTTAATGTAATTTAAAAGCTCATAAAACCGCCAAAATAAGAGGAATGATGATCAAATTTGCTACGTATATCCTTCTAATCAATGTTATTGTTGTGCCAAAAAGTTTAGGTGACACACCCACTTTAACGACTTCCTCCCATATAACGGTTTATCTTAAATTCATGTAATTTCTCTATTGACAAAGTTTTTGGGAAAATAAAGGGCTATATTGAAATATTTAAGTTGTATTTATTAGCAGAAACTTTATTGACACAGCTACTTTAACGCCCACTTTCATTGAAAGACTACATTTACAAAAGCATTTTAGTAGCATATCGAAGTTATAAAGGGTGGTTAAATTTTAAGGACATTATTATTATTATTTCTTTTTATGATATTATTATTTCTTTTTATAATGATAATATTTGTATGGTTCAATTATGTATTTAACAAAATATTGGCCAAATGGCCCCCCCCATCCTTGGCGCCACTCCTCTATCTGATGGTCCAAAATTTTCAATGACAATATTGATGCTCAATTGTTGGGCATGACGATGAGTCGAGGTTGACTGCTCTTTTGGCACACTATCGCAAAAAACAGCAATAGTTCCCATTCAACGAAATAAGAAGGCATTCACAGATTTTCTAACATTTTATACAGACCTGTTTTGCAGAAATTTAAATATTTTTTACAATTCTCCCGATTGTGGACGAATTTGAACGATTATGTTGATCAAAAGAATTACGAAGTGCACAAAATGCATTTTGATTTGAACGCCCATTTTTATAAAAAACTTGAATAACTTTAAAGCGTTGCTCATTTGCGTATCTTTCCACGGATCAAATTGAATAAGTTTGAGAGTGAGAAATGTCAAATGAAATGCGGAAAACAAATTTAAAGACTAGGTGTAGTTCACCTTCAACATGGGCCCTTAAAATTTAACCACCCTCTACAAAGAAAGTGATACATATTTTATTATAAAGAGATTATTCCATAATGATTAACAAAATAATAAATATTGTGCTTTAAATGTACACAAAATTGGTGGTGGGTATAAAAGATTCGGCACAGCCGAATATAGTGCTCCTACTTGTTTTTTTACTAGTCGAGTCTTATAGATCTCATATGGCTAACAGAAGCCTCTTCCTACATTATATCATTAGAATTGATATAATAACTTTAAACAAAATAAAAAAGTTAAAATAAAATAGTCGACATTTAAACACAACACATTTGATTCTGATTAAAAAAATGCTGATGTTGAAACCGGATCTGTTTTCGAAAATGTATTCACTCAGCTAGTATCGAATAACCTTTTCCTAGATATTCTGTCATTATCGGATTGAACTTATAGTCTAAATAAGCATAAAAGTGTAATAAAAAATACAATTTTTTTACAAAATAAATTAAATCATGTAGTAGTAAAACAAGAAATATATAAATAATAATTGAAATTGACATTTTAGGGATAAAGTAGACAGGATATGAACTTTTAAAGACGAAGACGGTTGTCACTAACGACATACCTTTCTCTGAAACGAAACGTCATAAATGTTTGTTTAACAAATAGAAATAATTAATTAAAATTTTTTCACCAGATGATCAAGGAAACCGCTAAAAATAATTTTAAAAATTATTACAATTATTACCCACAAATTGAATCACAATTAATTCATTTGTCGACATTGAAGTACATCTGATTAAGAATATTTTTTGTAACAAATTTATTTTACAGATGAAACAACAGAAAATATACAAAAAAAGTCAATATTGTCCTCTGGATTTGTTTTCCGGGTAAGTTTAAGCTTCACTTTCTTCTAACTAATCTTTCGTATTCTTTTATTGTTTTATTTTTTTGTTCTCAAGAAATACTGATAAAATGCTTTATACATTGCAAAATCTGTTCGAATGTCCTCAAAACAATTTAAGGCTTTTTAAAAATGGAAACATTTTTTTTGATGATCAAATAAGTAGATCGCGCAAGATTGAAGATTTGCTTTCAAGGTAAGTATAAAGCATGATCCCCAAAAGTTCTAATTCGTTATATCAACTGAAAAAAAAAACAAAAACAAAAAATATTATTTTATAGAAGAGGAAATTCTATAAAATTTCTATCAATCACATGCAAATGTTCTAGCAACATTTTTTTCATTATAGTGAAAATGTTTAATAATTTATTCATAGAAATCGAATATTTTGTTTAGAGAAATACCTCTTTTATTCAGTTGTAATTAAACTTCTAAGCTAAATAATGAATGCAAGAAAAGCCGTTTAGCCTTAGAACTGGATCAACAAATTTATCCATCATCTCTGATTGAATTCCTATTTAACAAACAATGAATGAAATGAAAAAATTCTCTTAAATATAAATAATTGTGAAAATGGCAATTAAATAAATATTATTTTTGGGAACATAAAAACACAAACAAATCTCTTCTTTACTATTCTGAAACAAAAGTTTACACAACTGTGACAATGAGAAAATAAAATAAAATTAATGTTTTCACAACAAAAAACAAGAAGAGATAAAATCTCAAAATAAAAACGCTACCTAAACGAAAAGTTCACACAAATAACACATACACAAGCAAAAATCTCAACTTAATTCAATGTTAATAAATGGTAAAATCCTTTAGTGACAAACTTCAGCTTTTAAAACATTTGGTGGTAACATGTCTGCTGAGGGAATACGACAGCAAAGGAAACACAAATAGCGAGCGAATAGAACAACACAACAAAGAGGCCAAAAATGAAGAAGCAGAGCAAATGATGCTGCATGAAAGTTCAGCTACAGTTTCTGATGTAGAGGTAGTAAAACGTGATGAGGATAGGGCTGGGGATGAAAGTAGCATTGGTGCCGGTTCTGGTGTTGTTGATGGTCAACCACACTCAAGTGTAACATCATGCAAAAAACAAAAACTCAAAACAATGCCAGAAATGATGGCACCAACAAACACTATGCTAACGGAAACGGAAGTGACTAAAGTTAAATCAACATTGACTTCAACAGAACCCGTCTTTACATTAAACACTACTTCAACGTCCACCTCCGCTTACAGCAGTCGGTGTCTAGAACAAATCAACCAACCGGAAATGACCTGCTTACCAAAGGATTGTGTCTTGCACAAAATTTTATATTTACAATTGTTGGCCAAGGTGAGTAAAGCTTTTATTTTCTCACATTCACACATATAAAGCAAACCAATATATGGACATGTGAGCACATATTTGTGTTTACTGTTATACATGTATGTGGCAGGGAAGGAAAATGGCTTTTATGATTTTGTACCAAGTATGAAAACAAAATGTACTTTTTAGGCCATGACGGTACCATTTTTCAATTATTAATAAAAACAGAAACTTAACAAAAATGTGTATAGTATACAATAAAAAATATTAAATATTACATTCATAGGTAAATACGTAGAGATCGGTTATTTAACAAATTTTATTTATTAAATACTTTTAGATAATAAATTTTCTGTTATTTTACAATTAAAGCAACAACAATTTGTTGACTTCAATAAATCTTTTGTTTGTATCAAATTTGAAACAGTAGAAACGTGTAGTCTATTTCTTTCTTTTGTTTTAATCAGGTTTTGGAAAGGAAAAACTCATTCGGCCGATGAATGTGGAATAGACAGAATTCCTCTTACAATTCTTGAAATATCTGGGAACATGAACTCATTTAATTAATTTTTCATCTGTGATACTTTAGACCAAAAATAGAAAATATTTGAATCTTTGTGTGATCTAAGTTCAATCACATCGGCTGGTGCTCTTTACTGATTATTTATTGCTTCACAGTTTGTTTTTTCGTGTGGAAACATTTTCACTAGAAGATGTACTATTAAATTTGTTTTTCCCATAATAACTTTTTCTGGAGTAAACTTATCGAACCATTTTAGTTAAATAATATACATATAACATCAGTCAAGGCGAATTCATGTACCAGGTGGTGCCAAATTAACAGGTGATTTTTGTAAGAAATTTGCAATAAAGTACCTACTAGGCAGATTTTGTTGTTCACGACTTGACACCTGGTACATGAATTTACTTTGACAACAGCATTGCAACAAAAACAGAAAAGCTGACAGTATAAAATAAAACACACACAAACAAAATTAAAGAGAACATGGAGAAATTTTTAAATTGTACCAAGTAGCTCGCGGTAGTACCACGCTACGAACAAGGTCGAAAATGTACCATAAAAAGTACAATTGTACCATGTTTTCTATCCGTGGTATGTGGTAAAAAAAAAATTAAAGACATGAAGCAAATCTTTTTTTAGAAAGAAAAAAAATACAGGAGTTGCCAAAAATCAAGGTAGTGCCACTAAAAACTGTCTATCCAATTTTAAACAAAAATAGAGCTTCGAATGAAACGTGTTTGTAAGGGAGAAATGTTAAAGTTGCACTTATCAGCAAGCTCATGGTAGGCATGCAATTTAAATGGCGAGCTCCCGCTTTGAAGCGTTACTTTCTTTTTACAAAACAAATGTTTTTCAAAGCCTAGTATGCAAATGATAGGCTTACATGTAGATTGTTTCTAATTTGCTCCCTTACAAACCCGTTTCGTAGTAAGGTAATACTGGATGTACTTGTATTAATTGATTAATTTGTATTTCTTTAATTTATTCACTTCTAATACTGCATCATCCATTTTAAAATTAGGTGTTAGTGCTTCGAAAACGCTACTTTTTTTACTGCGTTTTTACAACACACTTTTACAATTATTTTTAATTTGAACTAAAAAATCTCTTTAAAGTTGTTTTTGTTACTAAAACTGATTAAGTTAATTAATTATTTTTTATCCACTAGCTCTCTCTCTCTCTCTTTCTTTCTCTCCGCATTCTCAAGGATTTTTAGCCTCCCCTCTAACAATGTTTTTTGACTACCAGTTTTGTCCCTGTTATTAATTTATTATAATTATATTTATAAAATTTTGTAATTCCTCTTTTAACTGAAATAAAAATTGAGCTCTTGTCTTCTTTTACTTTTAATTATTTTTTACAAGCCATATAGAGCTCGAAAAGAAACTAGATTTTATTTTCAAGTTTCTTTGACTGTTTGTATTCTTTTTCTTTTGCCATTTTTTACAGAATAATCTTCAGTTTATGCTTGACAATAAATATGCTGGTAGGAATGAAAAATCATACGACATTGTACACAAACTTCTACAGAATTTGGCTAACAATCCCAATAAGGCGACACTGTCTCAGTTATCGGCAGAAGAACAATACATTTTAGCTGCAACAGCCATGGATTGTTCCATAATGATAACGTTTTGTGAAATTGAAAATGTCCTCGAAGAGGAAATAGAAAAGGCTAAAAGGTCAGTCATTTGATTCTTTATTTGTTTAAACAAATATTATCATTTATTTTTTTTTTTAATTTTTTTCTATTCAATTTATTAGTTTCAGTTTAATTGGGAATCCTTATGTGGTGTCGATGTTTGGCAAGACATTTTTAACCAAAGTCACATTATTGGATTTGGATCCTAAACCAGATACACACTTTAACAAATACACCCTACAAACAAAACTTATGGTTGATGCAATCAACGAGCTGTAATCACAGGTGTGTACTTAAACACATAAAGATTTTAATTTTTTATCGCATTATTTATTAATTCCCATAAGCATATACAAATATAAATTATTTATTTATGTGTGTGTGCGGCTGTGTGTATTTTATTAGGTAATAAAAATAATAATAATAAAAAAAAAACATTATATATTGCAAAAGAATTTCAAGAAGTATATTCTACACATGCATACAGTTTGTGATTAAGTAGAAAATATTTCAATATAATTTTTCTCCTTTTTCAATTATAATATGTCTTTTGTGTGTTCAATATCCCATAAAAAGCCAAAGGTCACACAGATGAAACCACAGAAAATAACTTTCATATCCCTTGGCAAGACGTAAGATGTCCTTATAGTAATTCTAGCTAGCACTCATATGCAAATATCTTTAGAAAAAGGCATAAAAATTCTTGTTTTTCTTGTACACATAAACGTATTTATCTTTTAGTCTATGCACATGCATACAATCTTTAGAGTTGCACACACGAATTTTCCACAAAATATTCGATTAATTCTTTTTCTCTGAAAAAAAAGAAAATATTTTAGTTTAGTTTTAGATTTTTATTTTAAAAGTCTATTTAGCTTTTAGAATTGTTTGCGATTAATCGAATCGATATTTAAATTCAGAAACGCACACACACTTTACGTCACTAGGCAACTAAAATACATTTAAATATAAATTCAAAAAGATTTATTGGTTACAGATTAAAAATTTATTTGATTTTATTTATTTTGATGATGCCAGTACATGCCGTAAACACATACTTGTGTGCTCATATATTTATACATACAAATTTTCATCCAAAGCTATACACACACAAGTACTTGTTTATGTATGTATGTATGTATGTATGTATGTATGTATGTATGTATGTATGTATGTATGTATGAATGAATGAATGTAGGTATGTGTAACAAATAGACTAACTGACTTGACTCCATTGAACGTTGGTTAGTTATTACAGTAGGGATGCCTTAAAATGTATCAAATGCTTTTTTTTAATTTTTATTTTTGTTGCTGCATATTTCAGTCCCTTTTATATTCGTATATGAAATGTTGAAAGAAAATCGGGTGCTCTTAAAATAACATGCTCAAACTCAAGAAATGACAATTTGCCATCACCATCAACATCCGCTTCTTCCATAACTTTGTCGGCTATTTGTTGATGCTCCTCAGGGCTTAATTCATTTTTCGTCATAGTGGTTAAACACGACAAAAGGTCAGCTCGACCTATAAAACCATCCTTATCGAAATCTGTAAATGAAAAACACAAGCAAACAACAACAATGAAAATGTGCTAATAAACAAAAAAAAAAAAAAGGAAAGTTAAACTGTTATGCATATTTGTATATAAAAGTAAAAGAGAACTGGAGAATTCATTTGAGAATGTGGTTATACAATTGATGAATGTTTGATTGGATTTGAGGCTGCTTGACATACACACAGACCCAACCATAATGTCGTCAAGTAACACATTTTTGTATACGTAACAGGTCCCCATTGACCCTCATGTGTAAATCTCAATTTTACAAAATGTCGCAAGAAAAACACATGCAAGTGCATACAAAAATTTCTTTTAAACAACTTTTTGCATCCTTTTTCATTGTAAGTCAATTTGAAGCTTTCTTTTATCTGGTTGTAATTCTTAAAATTTGACAATTTTTTTTTATCTTTTTATTACTTTTATTGAAATAGGCCCATTGATTTGTTTTGTTCCTTTTTATGGTGCTGTTATACACAGACACATGAAGTAATCTACAATTTTAAATATGGATTGTATGTTTTGTGTACATACATACATACATACTAACGCGAATATTTGAAAAGAAGGACGTTTAAAAACATCAATGTAAATTTTAAATTCAAATCGAGTAAAATTGTTCAGAATTTATTACAATTTTAAAGGTACATTCAGAATGGCAGCCCATATGTATGTATGTATTTTACAGATGTTGAAACTCTACAGGCCACATTAGAGTAGAATTGAAATATTTTGGAAACAATTCAGTTTTATAAAAAGCTTGTCGTCAGCACAACTTAAATTGACCTGTATTAAACACTCCATGTGAACACAGTAGATAATTGAGCGTTGCGTGTGTTTGAAGTTTACCAGAACTTAAAGTTCATCACCAAAACAATTTGGGCCATTTTGCATTTCAATAATAGGGCAAGCTTTATTTATTTTTATTCTAACACTTCGTTTCGAAACAGGACGGACATTTTATATTTTTATTAAATTGTGGCTATTTTGAGTTTTTTATTTTTGTTGTTTATTTTGGTTTTATCATGTAATGTAGTTCCCCTTGAACATCTAATTCCGTTTGTAATATCTAGAATATTCATTTCCGACCCGAAGTATATATTTTCTGAAATGTTATGACTAGGGGAGTCCATTGAGTTATGTCCGTCTGTCCGTGTAATGATTGAAATCTTAAAGGAGCCCTCACATGTTACTTAGATCGGAATCTGAAATCAATCTTTTAAAATATCCGGGAGTGAATCGGTATTGAAATTCAGTACGATCGTCCTATAAATTGCTGAGATCGAAAATCGATTTTTTCAGCTGCTAGACAATCGAGAGAGTCAATATAGATATCAAGTGAAAGGGCTTCACTAGTAGCATACGGTTAACTATGGCACGGCCGAATATAGCACTATTACTTGTTTTGTGTATATTTCGATATTTACAGAGACCAGTGTAACAAATTATACGCTTTTTATGACACAACTGCATAAATCTTGACATTTTTTTTATAAAATTTTGTCTGCTTCTGGGTACTTAACTCATCTTCAATATTTATTCGAGCCCTTGTATTATAAACGTTTTGATTATAAGGCTGCGAAAAATCTGCCAGTAAAACGTTTCATAAAACGAAAAGAGTACGTTTTGCTTCCTCCATATCATTATCAATCTCCTATTTAATCAATTCATCAATAATTTCAGAAATCTAGATTCATTACAAATAATAAACACGATAGAAATTGGAAAAACTTGGATCAATATTTTCTAGTGTTGACATTCCAGAATCATAATTCTAGAAAAGACAAAAAGTTCCTTATAATGTTTATCTTATAAATGTGAATTTGAAAAAAGTGAAAAATGTTGAACATTTCTCGCAGAGTAAATAGTACTATTGAAATAATAATAATACCATTGAAATGTTTTAATCTATGTTCATCCGATTGAAAGTTATATAGGGTAACAAAAACGTACCAAGATAAAGTTATTACACGTTTTTATCTCTTAGACATTGAATACTCATAAAGGGGACCTGATACGTGAGCTGATTTTCAAGTTAATCTGTATATTTTTTTAGTTTTTATAAATATAGGGATACCGATTTACCCTTTTTAGTAGATCCAAGTGCGAATATCATTGTAAGATTTGAGTATTAAGCCACAGCTTTTATCTATGTAACCACATTGAAGGCAAGTAAACATAAAAATAACTTTTACTTTTGTTTAGAATTCATTTATTTGGAATTTTCTGCATTTATTCTACTTAAGGTACAGATGTGTATGTATGTGTGCAACATTGGCACACAATTTATTGAATAAATATTTGCATATTCAGTTCTCAACTTACCGTAGATCTTGAATGCATAGCAAACTTTAATGTCTCTTGGCGCTTGTTCGCTAAATACTGAAAAGGCATCAATAAAATCTTCAAAGGATAAATTTCCTTGGCCATCACGTGAAAATGCCTCGCAAATGCGACGACGAAATGGATTTTCCCTTAATTCTGGCATCTTTTCTATGCAGTCTTTGGGAACCTTGACACTAGATGCCTGACCCTCGGTCATTTGGCGTGGTACCAAATCTGGACGTAATTCACGAAATCTTTTGTGTACACTAAAATGATGGGTGGATAAAAAAGAAATAGAGAACAAAATAGAAATCAAACACAAAGCCATTCTGACGCTTTTTACAAACAATAAACATTTTAGACAATTTAATGTTGTATTTCCTGATAATTTTGCTGTTGCTTTCGCTGCCACTGATGCTCTTGCTATTGTACTCTGATGTTGTAAGTTCTGGTTAAACTATTTAATAATAATTCTAAAATAAAATGTTTTGTATATGCGTCTTTCACTAGCCAAACAAAAGGACTCTAGTTAATCATTGATTTATGGTTAAATTAAATGCAAACAAAAATAATAAGAAAAAAAGAAATAAAAATAAAAGAAAGAAAATGTGGCAAAATTCTAGTAGCGAAATAAATATTTTGCGTGTTGGTGACAGAGCACAAGTAAATCAGTATGTAACTTTAACAAAAGAGTAACTCGCATTAATAAGCAATTACTATTGAAAATGTAAGCAAACGAAATGTGCAAATACTTACCGTAGAATCTCTTTGCGTGTAAAAAATGTACAATCCTTCAGAGCCATCAAAGAAAAGTATATCAAAAGAAACAGAGCAGCGATTAGTTATTTATTAAAATTAGGGAAAACATATTAATTCATCATTTTTAACTTCTATTTGTGAATTTCATTATCCTAACTAAGAGAGAACTTAATCAGTTGAGTGAAAATTTCAGCCAAAAGTTAAGTTTCTTGTCAAATGGTTATGTCGACACCGTGATAATAAATTTTTTGTAAAAAGGGTTTTTTAGAATAAAAAAATTCAAGATGTTTACGACTCTGTCAGTGTTTAGCGAAAGACGCTAGAAGATTTCACTCGTACAAAAATCACGCGATAAGTTTAGCTTTTAGCAAAATTGAATTAAAAACGAATGTTGATAATGTTGTATTAGAGATGTGCCTTGAATGCATTTAAATACAACAATTTAGAGTTTAAATATGTTGTGATTCATGGAACATAAAACTGTAGTACAGTGCTGCTTTTTTTTATTTATTTTTATTTAAGTGAAAAATTAATGTCTTTAATTTTAAAAAAGTGTTTAAAAAGTCAGCGAAAAAAAAACAAGATAAAAAAGTGATTATACAGGGATTCAACTGATGATGATGTCATTCGATTGAAGTGAAAACACTTGTGATTTCATTATCATTATTATTTCATTATTATTGAAATTATCGTACAATTAGAAAACATCTGTTTATACGAATGTATTAGTGATTGTGTTAGTGCAAAGAACTCATGCATTATTAGGTGAAAAGAAACCGATGTTGTGTCATGTGTTAATGATGCTTGTTTAAGGTATTTTAAATGACTTTTGCATTCATCTTAAAGTATATCTTTTATAACAAATTATTTTTCATTTAGGGAGTCATTTAGATTGAATACTTTTGCACTATTGCAATTCAAAAATGTTGAACACCGCAACGTATAATTTTGTATTTTTGTATTAAATAATCATATTCATCATACGCCCATGACTAAATACATACATACACACATACAAGCAATGAAAATGTTTGCAATGTTTCCATATTTAATATTTAATTAAAAATAACGTTTTAGCAACTTTCGATCAAATAATACAATATAATTACCAAAATATAATAGAAATATTTAATTGTTCTCGCTAACAACACATAAGTGGTTTTATATTCAAATACGACTACAATACGACTAGAGTAGAAACTGAATGAATAAACAAATAAATGAAGAGGAAAATAGTTTTTCATTCTAACATTTATTTGTCATGTGTGGAAATGTTTGTGGATTTTTATTTTTTCAATTGTTTGCTATTGTCAGTATTCAAATACACTTGTGCAGACGTATTTTGTTATTTTAAAAAATTTTTATTTAATTTGTTATCAGTTGTACCTGATAATCATCTAGTTGTTGTTCAGTAAATGTAACCACTTTATTTCCCATTTGGCGTATTTTTTTATATATATTTTTTTTACTAGTTCAAAACTATTTAACAAATTGATTTTAACTTTAAAAACGATTGGATAAAGCAAACTATTTCAACCGTTTTTTATTTGCCGCAAAAAAGTGACAATATCCTAACGTGACTTTTTTGTAACTGAATAAACATTGTCGGGAAAAAGTGTGTTGAATATTTTTTTTCCTGTTATCTTGCTGTTTTTCTGTTATTTATGAAACTTTTACCACTTGTATGTGTTAATGTAATCACATACATAGATAAAAAAATTAACACGTGTGAAAAAAATAGTAGCAAAATTTTTTATTAAAAACAACTGATGGCCTAAGTTTAGGTCAATATGTACATGAATTATAACCTTTTGCATCTTGTTTTACTTCAATAAATAAACTAAATCCCATACGGAAAAAATATATTTTTGAAATTACAATTTTTGAATATAAATCGATTTATTAAATTGACATGCAAATGCATTCTTTCAATTGTAGTTCTCAGATTAACGTGTAGAAGTATTTCAAATATTTCAAAACTGTTAAACTGCTTAAGACTGTTTGTTATAAATACGAAAACACAACAAAAACAATCGAAATAAATCAATTCTGAATAAACGATGGCACATGTGTGTTTGAGAATTGCACGATTTAGCAAATCGAAATTTTCAAAAAGCGTGTATTTATGTAATAATGAATATGTACGACTTTACTGGTGGCAACTAGCATCTTAAATAAATAATTCACTTTCTGCCTAGTTTGCTCAACTCAACTGTATATCCAATAAAAAAAATGTGTAAAAAAGATTAAAAACATCATGTAGAGTTCCATTTGTTTTTCTATTCGCTTTTTTATGAAGGAAAAAAAAATGAAAAACTTACAAAAAAGCATAGAACAATGTATGGAAATTAATTAAGGAGTGTTCATGTCTTGCCTTGTATTTAATATAAATGTTGCTTTTTTAGGTGAGGTCGCCAGCAGAGTTGTCGGTGTTGGATACATCTACATATACACAAACGGCAATTAAGGAGTGTTGTACCAATCGATTAGGTCAGTTCTTGGACACTCCAGTTTGTACTGATGGAATCAATTCTTTATTTTATATATGCAACAGCCGTATTAAATAAATTATGTTTTTAACTTTTTAACTTTAAACTTTTTAATTTTAAATTTTATACAAAATAAATCAATGCGGATTTATACAAAATAAATAATTTTGTTCTAATTTAATGTTTGTGTCGATTTCATAACAAAACAATGAATGCATCAAGGCATATTTGGTGAATGAATTGTTTAAGACATTTTGCATGAACTTGCAAGTATTTCAAAGCACATCATTTATGATAAAACATTTTAGATTTAGGGAGGCATGAAGCATGAAATCTCTTGCACTGTTGATTTAAAGTCGAAAAAAATGTTTTTCACATTAAACTAGAGAGACATTTTTTTGCTGGGTTTGATTACAAAACAATAATGCTATCAATGATATCAATTAATGATTTACTTTAAGCTGTTCTTTCTTTTTTTAATGGACTTTAACTATTTTTTAAATTTTACATGTGAAAGTGTGACATTAAAAAAATAATATAAAAAACAAAAAAAAAACAAGTAATAGACAAAAAATATTCAAGTCGCCTTAAAATCCTAAATAGACGCATTTTAAGCTCGTAAATACATATGTATGTACGAGTTTGTATATATCGCACTTGATCAACAAGATCGAATTAATTTGATATTTGATTAAATTTTTCAAAAAAAAAAAAAACTACTAACAACATTAATATCTATCTACTGTAAGAATCTTATCTTCATCCTTCTACCCTTTCATCTCAAACTTCACGTTGTGACCATTTTAGTTAAGACTACTCTTGTATCAAGCAAAGAAATTATTTTGAGTCAATGTGAAAGTTTAAAAAAATGCCTCATAAATTTATTTTTATATAAAAGATTTTATATTTTTTTTTATCGTCTACTCAAAACTTTAGAATTTTGAGTTAATACACTCCTGTTGATCAAGTACGATCAATATGTGATTGATAAAATCTAAGATTTTAGTTTTCTAATATTTCGATTCAATTGTTACAAACGTAATGGCTAACCGAATTTCCTTAAATACATACGTTTACATAATAAGGTCCAATAATCGCGTAAATTTAAATAAGTTTAATGTTATTTATTTTAAAATTATTATTTTTTATTGTTTTTCTTTAATAAAATACTTAATAGAGTTAGAAGTTTTCCTTTTTTTTTATTAAAACATATTTTTAATTATAATTTCTTTACAATAGAGTCTATTACATTTAGTTTTTAATTGTATGTAGTTTTCGTTTTAAATTATTTTTAATTTAAGTTTACGTCTATACATATATCGAGGGGAAGAAATGTGGTATTCCAATTAATTATAGTTGACTACATTTTGTTATTGATTACACATTTAAATTAGCATTTTGCATTCCATTTTTGTATGTCATAATACCACAGTACCAATTAAAAAGAGAAGGTTATAAATGTTTAATGCATCAAATGACAACAATTAATTTTCATTAAAAGAGGACATTAAAAGCAAAGTCCGTGTACGACCCGGACATTATCTGGCATTTAATTTAGATTTTATTTTATTCGGTTGTCGTTATAGGGAATCGATAATCGGATATAAGTATGTACATACTGGGTCACGTTGCTTTTATTTTTTTTTTATTCTGTTGAACATAATGCATATGTATTTCTTTATTTTAGAAAAAATAATGTGTCTTGTAAAATATTTATTTTGCTCTGCTTTGTGACAGGTAAGCAGGATAAATAAATGACCATTTATCTATAAGACGATTTTACTACTAATTACTGCAAAATTTCAGAAATAAAAACTGGAAGTTGTGTGATACAAGTAGATTTGGTTAAGTTAAAGAAAGCGGGGCACTAAAAGCTCACACCCATGATAGGTATACAGAATGCCCAATGGGCATGCTGTGCCATGAACAAAATTCCCCTAAAAAAAACCATAATCCAAATTTTGTTAATAAATAGACAAGGTCAAAAAGCCTAGTCCCTTCAATGTAATTTCCAATTCGAATTCCTTAGGTATAGCTTCAACGTTAAATTTCTCGCGCCTAATACCCCCAAACGCGAGTACTAAAGTCTCATCCTATTCCTCTCATTCTCTTCATGTCGTTTCATCCAACAGTACCATAGATACAGTTAGATGAGATCTCATCATGATCGCGAGTTGGATAATTTGTCGGCTTCTTCGTTTCTTATTATGTCGTGATGGCTTAGAATCCATATTATCTCGCATGCGAGTTTTTCTCACTCTTGCATTGCAAGACATTCCGAGATTCAATCTTTTCGTTAATTAGGTCTTGATAACCAAAGATACGAATTGAAGCTTCGTCATCAGTCTCCTTCAACCCTTAAATATCTTTCGTATTTGCCACAATCTCAGCCTGGTCAAATGTACAAATATGTCGAAATTTTAATTTAGAAGACCAATTGGATTGACTTTGAAAAATGTATTTTAACACACACACACACACACACAAGAAGAAACGGACATCGGCAAATTAGCTCCCCTTTTGTGAAAACTCAAAGCATTAGTTTGTATATATAGTATGTACTTATGCACACAAACAGATGGTTAGTTAAACAATTAAAGAATATAGTTGTCTCTTTTTAATACGTGATATTTCTGAAAGTATATTACATAGAATGATGCCGATTGGTGCAAACGAATCGTTTCGAAATTTTTACTTTTATGACGAAGAAGTTCTTGTGTCAAATGTCAAAAGATGCAGAAATTATAAATTTTAAAAAATCATTCGCTTCTCTTTACATTTGTTTTATTTTTAATTGGACTCTGGTATTTGGGATAATTTCTTTGTTCATTCTCCTTTACTATTGTGGTTTATTTTTTTTTCTGTTTTTTTATGCTTGTAGTTGTTTATCTTCAGCACGCTTAATTAATGTAAATGTACATAATTATTTTATTTATTTTTAATTGTTTTTTTTTAATTATTATTATAAAATGTAAGTGTATGTATATAAATAAGATTTACATGTATGTTTATATATGAATAGTTTTTTATATTTGAAAAAAGTTTTAATAGATGCTAAACATTTAATTGTATTAATATTTTTTCTGTGTTTTTATAAACTCGTATAACTTGTATGTATGTATTGTGTTGTTAAGTTTACTTTTAAACTTATTGATTTTTTTTTTAAATTAATTAATTTGTTCATATCATTACTATTCAGTTTTACTTGTTATTAATTCATTAAATGTTTTCGTATACATTGTTATATTCGTTTTTATAGTCTTGTATTGCATTTTTAAATATTTGTTTAAAATATTTTCGTTTCTTTTTTTAATTTTTTATTTTGTATTTACACAGTTCATTTTAGGTAATTCCAAAAACAAAACAGAAAACATGTTGGGAAAAATAAATTCTATAAACAAAAACGAAAAAAAAACAAAACAAATTTTATGAGCAATGTTTAATACTCGTACAAACTGAAATTGGTTATTCAATGATATAATGCATTTTAGACTTATGTATATGTAGAATTTGTTTAGGAATATCCGTAAATAAATTGAAGGATTTAAACGAAAGAAAAATAGAAAAATTATTTTTGCTAAATCTATTTACTACATTTTCAGCTATTTTTAAAAATTGTTAAATTATAAAAAAATTAACAATAATAAACATGAGCAATAAATAAAACAGTTATCGAATAACAGTATTTAAAGTGTATGTCCTTAGACTAAAAATATTTAAAAAAAAATCCTAAGAAATTAAAAATAGTATCTTTTTTCTAAACCGAATAAATACTCCACTAGCAGTAGATGTGGTTTAGGTAATTTGCAGAACTTGCATAAAGCTTTGAAAGCTTTTCTTTATCAACCATTCGTCATTACTTATCAAGCAGTTTTTTTAAAAATCCTGTTGTGGAAAACCATAGTCAGAAAAGCTTTCAAAGCTTTTCAACAAATTTCAGTAGACCGAATTGTGGTGTTCATAACTGTTGTGTGCAGCAGCGGCATGATGGAGATATGATGGTATACCCGATGTGGCATTAAGCTCGGAAGCTCGCCGCCGTAAAGCAGCTATGCTGTGGCCACGCCATACATCATCTTCGTTTGAGCCATCTGTGGGCGATTGCATAGACTGGTGGCAATGTGGTAAAAGTTGTTGCTGCTGCTGTTGTTGTTGCTGCTGCTGATGCGCTTGATTATTGTTACTGGCATTGGAATCAGAGTGCTGCGGTTGCTGCTGTTGTGACTGATGATGATTTTGTGTTTGTTGGTGGCTTTGCTGTTGTTGAGTGTTTTGTTGTGCTGATGGTGGTTGGGATTGATGATGAGGTTGTGCACTCTGATATAAAATAAAAACGAATAAGTGTTAAACTATTTAAATCAACCACATGTAGGTTTGTGGCTTTGCTAGATAAACTCACCATTTCACCATTTAATTCATTTTGACTAGGATTCGGTTGATTTGTTAGTGGCGGTGTAACCGAAGAACATGAATTCATATTTGGTGGTGTTGTGGCTGTTGGTGAACCATTTCCGCCTCCACAACCAACTCCACCAACACTATGTTGGTACATCATTGAATCACCTACAATAACGTTTTTTTTATAAAAATTATTTTTCGTATTTTGTATTTGGTCGATTAAATAAATAAGACAAAAAAATTTTGTATTTTCTATTACGTTTTCCAAAAATCTTTACAATTTTATGTCTTTATGCAATTTTGCGCCTTTAAAAAAATTAAATATTTATGAAAAATACTTTTAGCTTTACCCAGCATATGCATTATCCTGCTGAAAAAGAAAAGTTTTTCTTGCTTCTTCTTTGTTTAAAAGGCATTTTGCTTTTTAATTGTTTTTTTAATTTTGTATTCTAATTGAACACATTTTATGAACATTTCATGAACTCATACATACACACGTATGTATGTACATATGTATGTATGTATGTATGTATGTATGTATGTATGTATTAATTATGTATTAATTTATCAATTAATTAATTTTTATTAAATAATTTAATTTTATTAATTTTATTATTTGTACAGAAAAAAATGATTCGATTTGTGACGTTTCGTTTTGCGTCGTTTTTCTCCCGTCCCCATTAACGACGCAAATCGGGGCTTTGGTGTATACATATAAATATTTATATTGTTTTTTTTTTTCTTATTTTTATTTGGAACCAATATTACATAAAATATGTAAATGTATAGTGTGTATATATAAATACGAAAAAATAATTGTCTCCGAATTTCAGTTAAAATGTGAATTGTGTTTATTTAATTTTTTATTCTTTGTATGCTAATCAGCAATTCAAACTCTTTCTCTGCTACATAGAATTTTAATTTTGAATATAAATAATAAAGATGGTGAAAAAATATACTTTTTATTTCAGTTTCATGTTTATGATTAAAAAAGCAAAAGTCGTAATTCGAACGTGTGTGCTAAAAATTGCATCTTAGAAATATAATTGTAGTGTTTAACCCCTTTAGCGCCATTTGGGCTCTCTATTTGGTGTGCATATTTAGACACATTTTATAATGCTGCAGAGATATATAATTACACATTTTATTCTCATTATTTTAATAATGGTAACTTTAACATAAAGTTTGTAAAGCTATACTCACATCTGGCGAATAGTTGGTAAACATTTTAATGTTTAAACATGTTTCAACTTAGACAATTTAGAATTTAATTTACATTTTTTTATAATACTATGTTCACACACGCGCCCTAATTGTCAATTTTTAATATTTTCGTAATTAAAGGCCTTTATTGAGCTCAATTAAACATACAAAAAATTACTTCTAAATTGAGCAATATATACTTAATTGTTTCACTTATTGTCCAAAACTCGAAATACAACTCTTGAGAAGTATGTTCAGTGAGAAGAAACTTCTATAGGTGGCATTTCTAATGTCCAACAAATAAAAATACAAAAAACAAAAATTAAGTAAATGGAAAATTTTTGATGAAAATTTAAAAAAAAAAACGTTTAAATAAATTAAAATACATACATACATATAAGTATATATATAAATATAATTGTAAATATATTTTATGAACAGGAAAAACCCGAAGAGAAGAAGAGAATTGCTCAATCAACACTAAATTGAAACAATTCAAAATATCTGTCTGAAAAGGGTATTAGGCTAGAAATAAATAAATTTTAGAGGCTACGACTATTTTGCTCAACTCGAACCTAAAGTTATTTTTACATAGTTCTGCTGCCTTTTGGCTTTATAACTTGCCTTTTCGTGTAGATGATAAGATATCACAGAGTAAGAAGAAAATATTTTACATTTAATTGACACAATTTTTTTGTTTTCCTATCATTTGTAGGGCAAAAACATGCAGAGCTTGTGTTATGGAAAGTTTTTTTTTGTGTTAAAGTGTTAAATTTTCGTTTATAAAGACACGTGTTAGGTTTCTAACAATATTCTCCAAGAAATCACACTTTTTAAAATTAAAATGCAAATAAAAGTAAGAAATTGAATAGACCCAATGTAAGTGAAATCATTAATTTAGATGTATGTATGTATGTAATTAGTAATTTAGTAAGTATATTTGAGTTTGTATGCGAATTATAGAGTAGTTTTGAGTGAGTATTTTTGTGTATAGTTGAACATACCCAAAGCATTTAATCCATAATGTTGATAACTACCAGAACCCATAGTGGAACCTAAATTAATACCAGAATTTATACCACTATTCAAAGAACTTGAAAGCGATGAAGATTGATTTAGTTGGCCAAAACCTTTTAAACGTGTTTTGTTTTTTCGGTTGATTGTTAGTATAACAAAAAGAAATATTTATTAAAGAGATAAAGAAATGCAGAAAGAATGAAAGAAACCATACCATTATAAAAAAGTTAGCAAAAATTTATAGATGTAAAGACATACCTGCTGTCATAGGATTGACACCGACACTCCAACGGTCACCGCCAAACATTCCTGTGCCACACAAGCTTTCGCCCATGGCTATGTTTGTGATATTGGCACCAAATGGTGGTAAACCATGTGAGGGGAGCAGAGCACCAGGTGTTCTAAAGACATTGGTGGTCTTCTTGCGCTTCTTCCATTTGGCGCGGCGATTTTGGAACCAAACCTACAAGGTTTAAACAAAGGAAACATTTATTAATTCACAAAACAAATTTAAATATTTTATTATTTTAGCCATCATGCCATCCGTTCGCCTCCTCACCCTACCGCATGTTTGAATTTATTAATAAGACTTGTTAATAAAACACACTGAAACATGATTTTGTACAAGATCAATTACCGTTACTACTAGATACAATACAATAATATTTGAAACTACATCTAGTTGTTGTATGTAAATTACGTTGTATGTGTATATACTGTCTTGTAAATTAAAACCTAAAAAGTATGCAATAGTTTCTGTGTATGTTACATGTTCCTTAATATATACGTAAGTGTGTATGTGAGGTCTTCTTGATAGCATATGTTTTTGTGTTTTGTAAGCTTAATGGTTTCAGTCGCTCAAAAATACACACATACAAATCTACATGGGCAGACGTCTATAATACCCTGCAAACATTTCTTCATGCTAACGAAAGAGAAATTAACAAATCTTATTGAAATAACCCAGCTAGTCCTTTTTAAACTTAAAATAATCTTTGTTCCATAAGCTTACAAAATGGAATCTGTAGATGGTGAAACAAAAACTAATTAGAACAGCAAGAACGAAACTAAAATTCTTTCTATCGGAATGTGCAAAATATATTTGTTTATACGAGCCGTAGATATAATTTGTGCGGTGTTTATTACATTAATTATAGCTTTTCGAAAGTAAAACGGATTATATTTTTATACGAACAAAATATTAAAATAATAAAGAATAAAAATATTTTCAAAATATTTTTCAACAAACGTTTCCCTTAAATATATTTCTTTTTCCATCAACTCTTTGATTGATAATTTTCAAAAATAAAATTATAAATAAGGATTGGGATCGAACAATTCTTAACAAATAAAAAAATTAAATAATTTGGAGGCGGTTGATCTTAGTGATATTATATTACAGATTACAGAAAAATATAACTTTTTTAGTTTAAACCATGACTTATAAACGCGTTTTTTTTTTGGTTACACTTCTATTACAAATATGAAATAGTTGTTTTACACTACACATTGTGCTCTCTTATGAAAGGAAAAAGCCTTTTTGCAAACATTCTTTGATGGTTATTTCGGCATTTATAGAGCCAACTGTAACAAATGATTTGCATAAAGCTTGCAATACCAATAATAATACAACAACAATAAATAGTATTTTTGTATGAAATTTGATTTAAACTTCCGTGCCCTATTTATAACTTCATAATTTTCTTGAACTTTTTGAATTTTTCGTAGGACCAATTTAAACAATTTTAATATTTCACCGAAAAAAATTAAGAGTTAAAATGTATTGAAAAATAAACTGATTTTTTTTTGTGTTTGAATTTATTGCAGTGATAGATTCTAATTCATATAATTCATAATGTTGTTTGGTTTTATTAATTTATTTATAGAATAAAAAAAAAACTTTTTTCTGAATATATTTATGCAATATGGAAAAATATTTTCCGAATGGTTGGTAACAGTTTTTCATTTGTTAAAGCTTAATTCGGTTATGCTTTGATGTATTTTTCCACACATATTAATTGCTTGCATGGCACAGACGTAAACGTATGTATCTATGTATTGGTTTCCGTCTCTGTAATTTTAAATTTACACATTCAATGTATACGAACGTACGTAGCTATGTATTTGTATTATTTTATTCTATCCATAATAATATTCCTATCGATAATTGAGGTTTATTTCTGTTTATTCTACTACATACAAATTAAACTTTAAGATTTATCAAGGAAATCCGAGAAGTTACATGTGGTGTAAGTGTGTGTGAATGGGTTTGTTTGTATGTGCATGTGCCTGTGTGTAGTATGTAAAAGAATGGACATTGATTGAGTGTTGAGGGGTTTGAACACTGGAAGCAAAATTACTCTCTACAAAATGTGTCAGATTGTCTAAAGCACTGACAGTTACATGGTAAATTTTAAAAAGGTTTAATTTTTGGTTGTAGTAGAAATGTTAAAATAATTATTGTACACTTCTTGGTTTATCAGCACATATTCACATTTTCTAATAAAAATTTGACCGACTTAATTTGCACTATTTCTGTTTTGCTTGTAAAGCGATAAACGAAACATTTAGATCAGCGTTTATTGCTGTAAATCGGATTAGTATTAAAGCCAGAACCCTTTTTTTATTAATGATGAATAATTTGCACAAAAAAAAATAAGTTATTGTTTCAATAATAAATTAAACGAATCAAATAAAATTGAATTTCAATTAGAATCGATACTATAAATTGTCAAAATTTTTTCAAACAATGCAATGCACCTCAGAATTGTTAACTTACTAAAATTTTAATGCGACTGTCTGAAAGCTCAAAGTACTAAAAAATGTGAACAAAACACAGGAATAATAAAATCTATGGTTTTGAAAATTGTAATTAAATAATTTTTAAACTAATTAACTAAATTACATAATTTTTTCATTCAAAAATCAACGGGTTTTTAAATAAAATTTTTTTTTTGAATTAAGATCTATTAATAAATTTGTAAATTAAAAAAAAATAATAGTTTTTTTATTTTTCAGTGCATAAAAATCCGTAATAGTACATAGTTCGATAATAATTTAACTTTGTTTGAAAGTATGTATTAGTATAATATTTTTATTTTCATTTTGCTTGCGAGTAAAAAGTTAATTGTTGTCCAATAATCATGACGATATTATATCATACATGTGTAAGTACATACATATTTACATACATATAAGTACATAATATAATATGTGCTTATTAAGCATAGTTGTTATAACAGTTTTATGAGGGACTGATTACTGCAAAGCACTTTTTTCATTAATTCTGTTGAATTTTATTTTAAGACGCTTAACAGTTATTACATTTGATGTTTGCTTTAATTACTTTACGGACAAACGGACGGTATACTTTAAGTTGGATGTGCAAACATTTTTTAGCTGTAATTTCTCCGGATATGTTGCAGTGTAGGGTGTTTTCAAAGTTTTTAATATAAAATGAAATAAAAGTTATATGTTAATCAAAACAATTTTTATTTCTATGTGAAGATAAAAACAAATATTTGTTTGGAAAAAATTAAAAAAAAAAAACAAAATTAGAGTTTATCAGTTCCTTCACACGATATTACTTTAAACTAAATTAATTAAATGTTATTTTCATGATATTGTCAAAATTGAACCATTTATGTATGAATTTTTGCTATTTCAACGTTAAATGGAATTCCTTAAGTGGTAATTATCAAAATGGTCTAACTTAAAGATTTTTAAAAATGTGTTTTGTTTTACGTGGTCTAACATTTTTGACATTATATGCAGTATACTTATAGGCTTTAAATTCTGAAGATCCGAAGAAGAAATAATTTAATTAAATAGATCCAATATCTTATTACTTTATAAATGAAAAAATTATTTTTTAAAGTTTTAACGCTACGCCATCACATTTAGAAGCATTAATATTAATTCATTGAAAAGAAAATGTGCTCCCAGACTCCCAGACTATTAATAGATACAGGACAAAAAGTAGTCATTAATACTATTTATATCTAGATCAATATTTAATAATTTTAAATTTGAGGGAAAAAATGTATAAATATTTACCATTTGGTCGGAATTGTTGTTGTTTTTAGAAACAAAAAACATCCATAACATGAACAAAAGAAAGAAAAACAAATGCTGACGTAAAAGATTTCGCATAAAATAAAATGAAGGAAGACTCAGAATTTATAGTTAAAGTAATTTTGCTTGTACTTTGTTGGATGATGCTCCCACGGGCATTTATCGTCACTTTTTAAATTATAACAGAGACTCGTTTTATGCCAGTTGGCTGCCTTGTCTGTCGGTCTGTCTATCTGCCTGTCTTTTGTAAGTTACATGTACCTATGGTGGTATGTTTGTATATGTGTATGTATGTATGTATGTATCTGATATCATTATATGTAGTAGTATTTTTATTTACAATGCCTTTTCGAACTATTTACAGGTTAAATGAACAGTTATAGTGCATTAAATAAAAACACTTTTAACTAAAAGAATGATTATTCCACAATATTTAACTAGAATAAAAGATGTATACGTGAAAGTATTTACAAACATACATGCATACATACATACATTAATACAAACATATCTAGTGAGTACATTCTAAGGGTTGCAGTTGTGTTTGTGGTGGAGATAGAAATTTAGAACAAAACGACCTTGTCTTCTTTGTATAAGATGTGTTTAATGGTTGACTTCATTCAGTTTGAAAACAAACTGACAGCAAAAACATTGATTCTTTGTTTCTATTTCAAAAATGTTACACAACAAATTTAAGAAGGAGACATTAATTTTTTATGAAATTTAAGAAAATTATTGTGGTAAATCGATTTTTTATAAGAAGTCATAAAAACGTGATTTGCATGCAAGTTTTAGGTGTAAATTTCCGTTTAAGTAAATCCAAACATGCATGTAAAAAATCATTGCCTTATTTAGGGCGTTCAAGTAGTCATAACAATCAAAATTGCTCTTGTTATTGTTTTTACCATCTTCAGCAACATCACGCTTCACAGCTATACATTATTGCATACATACGTATATACGAACATATATATATGTACATATATATATGTATGTGTGAATGTTTGTGCATATGTATTGTATTTACATATAAATAGGCGTTAAATGAGGTGGTTTCACAAAACATTAAATTATCGCTTTTTTAATGTGTTCGCTTTTTAAGGGTGTTTGAAAACAAACACACAACCAAAACAAAAAAAAACGTTACAAGGTTATTGTATTATTATAACACTTATGTACGCGCCTTTTTTAGCCGCCTCAATTATGTTTAATTTTTTATAACCTCAGCCAATGAGTCAAACTTGAATAAATTTAGCTTGATGTTCAGTTTGTAACATCATTGCGAATTGCTACACAGGTTTTTGAAAGAATCGAAAAATTTTGTTACATATTTCGTAAATCGTCTTATTTATTTGTTTTATGTTTGCTTACAAAATGAATTCAACAAACAAATTTTTATCATAGAATTGTTTTCGATCTTGCCGTAAGTAATTTATAATTATAATTTGTCATTTCGCACTATTGTGTAAAGATGTTCTCTTTTAATAAAATAATATCAATTGTTATACCTCAAAAAAAAAATACTGTATGTTAACTGAAATTCGTTGATGCTACAGGAAACTTTTTTGTGTTTGAAATACCTAAACCCGTCTGACAACTGTTAACATTATGTGCTTATGGATTAGGATTGTTCTAGAAATGCATCAGGAAAATGTTCAATTTATATTATGACAGAGCCACCCTAATTTATGTTAGGGCATAGTGATGTAAACTTACAAATAACAAACAACTAGTGTTTATTTGCTTGATATTGTTTTTTTTTTCTCTAATACTACCTCGTATTATTTTGACTGTAACCGATACCTTTAAAACGCTTTTTCGTTTAGATTTCTCCCTCATGCATTAATGATGATTGTGATGGGCTTCTAACAAACAAACACTAAAAACAGCAACAACAACAATGGAATTTAAAAAAATAACTAAAAACCAAAACAAATTCATAAAAGCTAAGAGGACATGAAAAAGCAATCAATGGGTCATCATAAGTCATGATTTTAGATTTCTCTTAAGAAAATCAAAAGTAAAAAAATTTTAAATTTTTAATATTTAAATTCCTTTAACATTTTTTATTTACTCAAACCTTTTGTTTTTTTTTTATAATATGAGATACATGTAAAAATACCAATAAATTTATGGTTAAAAAATATTTTTTTTATTTTTTATTTTTTACTCAGTGAGAATGCACTTCGATAGCGATCAAAATTGTAAATAATAATTATTTATAAAAATATATTTATAAACAAAAATATTTCATACATCGTCACAGAAAAAACTTGTACTTGAGAAGTCTCAACCCCTTATCTGATCCTATTAATTTTTGTCTCAAACAAAAAAAAAAAAATAATGCAAAAGTCACATGGGCTAACTATTAAAGGGGTCTCAGTGAGAATGCACTTTTCATTATAAAATAAAAAAAAAATTCTTTTGAGATAAATATTGAATTATTCCGATTAAATATGGAATAAAATATCCGTCAAATGGACCCCACGGCTCTCAGGAGAACAATGCCGAATTAATGTTTTTGTGTTTTCAGCGACACCTTCGCTTACAACAGCAATGTTTTCAAGAGACCTTTCGATACTTTCATGCACACGAGTCTACTGTTTATAACTGTACCAGTTTCTGCAATTCGTTTCACCATTCTTTGAATGGTTGACACATTAGGTGGCTATTTCTCGATTGAATAAGCATATTTAAATGCTGCCAAAACTTCAGAGTTACCACTTGCGAAAAAATTACACTTAATTTATTAAGTGTATTCTTACTAAACACCCTTTACAACTTTAGTTTCTAAAATATCTAATAAGTGTTGTTATTTGCCAGCTCTAGTTTGGGAACTTCAAGTGTACATGCCTGGTACAGAAAATAAAAAATATTCCTTCGTCGAAGGTATAACTAAACTACTTTTTGCATTATTATATATTTGGCTAATACACAAGGTGTCCAAAGTGTCGTAATGTCATAACGTCATAATTAAAAAAAAAAAAAAAAAAGATGCGAAATTTTATGGTAAACAGCAGAATACTTTATAATAATTTTAAAATTTTCTGGAAATTATGACTATGACAATATGATACTTAGGACACCTTGTGAATTGGGCAATTATTTCACCATCTTTGTCAAAGTGGTAATATTTGTAATATGTGTTAATTTTCATGTTGATGTTGACGGTTTCAATAAAGTTTTATTATTTTTTCTTTTTTTTTTTGAGCACTTTTTCTTTGATTTCATTCGTTGGCTCGTTTGGTAATGTATAAAACGTACATTATGACAATAATCAATTGAAATTGTAATAAAAAAAATTACAATTTTGTTTATTATATTCAAGTGAGTGGGCCAGAAAGGATGACAAGAATAATGTTACAATTGATGAAAACAAATATTGAATATTTGAAGCGCTACATGCCACAAGTTCAATATTTTATTTGTGATTTTTTTTTTTTTTCAATTTGACTGCGAATTCTTTACAACATTTTATGAAAAACATGAACCAATCAAATATCAATTGATAGAATTTCCACACATTTATCGCCAAAATGTGCATACATACATATGATTGTATACATTTATCTATCCAAGTACGTATTTATGGATGTGTGTATCTGTGCATATACAATAAGTGTGTTTTATATTACTTAACTCACTATTAGATTAATCCATTTTATATGCAGCCACATTATTATCATTTATTTTCTGTTTTTGTGTCTGAAATTGTCAATAAACTTTATGATTTTAACAAGTTCTAAACGCCAACCAAATGTATATTCTGCCAGTGTTTTTCAAGAGAGAAACGAAAAAAAAGATAAAAATAAAAAGAGGAAACTAGCTAAAAGATTTTATTGAGTGGTTTATGAAAATCGCTTTTTGGCCAATATGTTCTCATTTTGCAGGGGTTTTAATTTTATTTTTATTTGCAACATAAAAATGGTCGGAGCGACGTGAATTTTTGTTAGTTAATGGAATTGCTGTGTCTGTAAATGTTTGTGTTTGAGGCTTTGTGTGATCACATACTGGCAGAGTAAAGCCTTTACTGGCAAACGATTTATTTTATGTTATCCTTTAAATCCTACTTTACGACAAACAGCAGTAGCAGCAGCAACAATATCAACTGCAAACGACAAATAAAAAACAAAAAAACAAAAAAATAAGTGAACTCTTGCTGTTAATGTGTTTAAATATTGTTGTTGACATTTTTGTTTCAATTTAATACGCCCTCTCAATAATATTTAAGCATTTAAAGCCACTGTCGTTGTCATTGCCGCCGGAGGTGAAGCTGAAGTGAAAAGTATTTTTAAAAAACTTTGTTTGTTTGTTGGTTTAAATTTTAATTAGAACTAGAATTGCCATTTATGGCAATGGATTAATATTGTTTCTGAATGTTATCATTGATTCATGATTAACATTATTCAACCTTTAACGATACGTGGACCAAATGTCAGTACATAAGTATCCGTTTTAATTCTTCTCCCGTTTGTTGGGTCGAAAGTGACAGGTGTTTAGTATTACACTTTCATAATGCTCAATTAATGTTGTCTGTCTAACGAACATTATTTCATAAAAGTAACAAAATAAAAGCATTAGCACTTCTAACCCCCAAAACACAGGGTCATAATGCGTGTGATCATCATCATAATCATCATCTTAAATTTCTATAAGAAATAAATCAAATGGCAATATTATGCTGGTTATTTATCTTATATTTTGTACACAACAGGTTCACTATATTCCCAAACCAAACATTATATGGATTTCAAGCTACAAATGGAAGAAAAAAGACAGACAGACAGACAGACAAGCAGACGGACAGACGATAAACACATAGAAAATTACACAAATCTGAACAGACATTATTAACCAGAGTTATCTTTGTGTACGTTCACCCTTCATTTAATAAACCATAAGTTTCTTATTTGATTTTTAACAGATTTTTAACTTATTCACTTGTGTACAGATTTTTTACTTGTATTCGAAGTGTTTGTATTTTAACGCCACGCACCCCGACAATTATTGCTGTGGGAAAATTAGTACTGAAGCAGAAAAACCTCCCTTATGTACTACAAATATGACTACATAAATATTTGTGTATTGTTGGCCACTGAGGTTTTTCAGTATGAGCTTGTGCACAAATTATTGTCTTTTCATGATTTCATGAACATACGTGGCATGGCATGACTTGCATTTGTTTTTTAAAGACTTTCTTTTTTACTTATTGAAGTTAATTTTATATTAGTAAATTTTATTTTGTTTTATAGAATAAGTAAACAAAAACATTAATAAAGCGATGATCTTTTTTACGACAGTCAATAATGTTTTTGCTCGGCACACGCAAACGATGATATCAGAGTTCATTTATAGCTTGACTTTAGAAGTTTGTTATTATTCTCTTATCGCTTCATATACCCTGCATAGGTCGTGTCAAACCCAAGCCCCAACATATATATTAAGATCTTTAAGCTTGCCATTTATTTTGGGACACGCTAATTCAAAAACAATCAAAAATTATTGCTGAGAAAAAACTAACAAATATATTTGAAACGAACTGAGATATAAGCATCAAAATTCAACTATTTTACTTTTTTCCTTCCTTCTAAAGTTTACAAACGAAATTGATTTTTTCAGCTTCTAGACAATCGACATGGGCTGTATGAAAGGCTTGACTAAATAGTAGAATTCAGATAACTTTGTAAATTTCAAAGGTTTCATCAAAAATAACAAAACAAAATGGTGTTTAATTTCTTACTTCTGTTTAGTATCAATTTTCAGTTGCATATAAACGTTTAAATATGCCCTGTTACTGCTGGAGGTCGATTTGTTTTTGCATTTGGTTTCACTCGGAATACAAAATAAGTAAGAATGTGAAAATGTGTGCGTAAAACCACAAAAACGAGATAGCCAATTAGCAGCTAAATTGGTTAAAATTATCGTTTGTCAAACGTTTCTCTGTGACATGTGACACCGTCCTGCTGAAACCATATGACTGACTTCCAATTGGGGTACGATAGTTTTAGTAAGTATATTTTTATACTGTTCAGCGTTGGCTGCCATATGAACATATGGACCAATGATTTTAACCGTAATGGTGTGTCTACAATATCTATAGGATTTTCTTCGTTCCGAATGCAGCATTTCTTTTTAGTGGCATAGTCATTTTAGCAAAAGTGTGTGTTCATCTCATTCTTGATGAGTCTGTCAAATTAAGACATGGTTTCTAAAAAAATTTTTGACAATTTCGAAACGTTGCTCAAAACAACATGGAACTATCTAATCAGCTGTTAAGTTTAAGTTCTTGTTGTCCAAAAATCAGAATGTGGTTTAAACATTTAAAAAATTGTTCATTTACATATTTATACCCTTCACCTGTGGTGCACAAGGGTATATATAGCTTTGTCATTCAGTTTGTACTTTTTCAATTTTTATTTCCGACCCCATAAAGTATATATTTTCTGAAAGAGGAGTCGATTAAGTCTTGACCGTCTGTCCGTGTGTTGATTAAAATGAACTTTTAGAAGCAACCATATATTCCTCAGATCTGTGTTTAATATCAATCTTTTAGAAATATCCGGGAATGAATCGCTATTTAAATTCAGCACAATCGCTTCATAACTTTCTGACAGATGATCAAATAAACACGACTGTCTCTGTTTTCCCCATATTTTAACCACCAAAATTAAAATTTTTTAGCTTCTAAACAACCGAGAGAATCAATATTGGTATCTCTGAAAGGACTTGACTAGCGCCATATAAGCACTATAAAAAAATTAAAATTCATGTTGGCCGCCACTACAATATGACGGACAATTATGGGTCAAATATGGTATTTAAAAATATAACTTCTTGAACCCCCTCAATATTAGTATCAAATGAAAGGGCTTGACCAGTAGAATGCAGTAAATTATTAAAAAATTTAAATCCAAGATGGCGTCTTAAACAAAATAGTGGATCAAATTTGTTTAACCTCATCAATATGGGAATCATATGAAAGGGCTTGACTAGTAGAATACAGTTAACTACGTAAAAATTCAAAATCAAGGATGGCGTCGGAAATAATAACGAAAAATTGAGAATAGCATGAAATATAGGTTAAGGTACGATGTGGGATTATACCTATGTACATGATGGTGAAGGGTATTATCAAATTCGGCACGGCCGAATATAGCACACTTACATGCTTGTTTTTTATTCAGTTGAATTATCAACAAAAGTTTTGATATTGAACTACAAATAATATGTAGCAGATAACAACAAACAACAGAATTGTGAATTGGGCAATTATTTTTGTTAGGTTTTTGTATTAATTTAATAATTCTTAAACCAACAAAAATAAGAACTTTTACTATTTACATACAGCCGATGTTTATGTGCTTTATATACCCTTCACTCAAAAGTGAAAAAGGGTATAGTATATAGCTTTGTCATTTCGTGTGAAATTTTTACAACTTTCACTTTCGACTCCAAACCTTATTCATAGAGAAGTTAATTGAGCCTTATCTGTCGGCCGTCTGTCCGTGTGTGTTCAAACTTTAGAAGCCCCCTATCATCGCATGGCCCTGCGTGAGGTATTAATATATCAGAAGTATTCAGGAGCAGATCGATAACTCGACCACATCGTTTTTTTCACAACAATAACATACAACACATACATACATACAGTGTGAATGAATGAATCCGACATAACCCAGAACATCGGTTTTCTATGTAATTTTTCCACCTCCTCCAAAAAAAATAACACACATACAAATAGTGGTCAGAGTGAACGTGGCATCGAATCCTAGCTGAGCCAAAAAATTTTTTTTTTGTTTTTAATATTTTTATTTTTTTTTTAAACACATACATAAATTTAATGTTTTTATATATTAATGTTTTTTATATGTATGTATGTATGTATGTATGTATGTATGTATGTATGTATGTATGTATGTATGTATGTATGTATGTATGTATGTATGTATGTATGTATGTATGTATGTATGTATGTATGTATGTATGTATGTATGTATGTATGTATGTATGTATGTATGTATGTATGTATGTATGTATGTATGTATGTATGTATGTATGTATGTATGTACTCATATGTACGTATTAATAAGATGAATCGTGATACAAACAATTCTTATTGCATGACTACACGTTGTGAAGGGTATGTAAGATTCGGCACTGCCCAATATAACACTCTTACTTGTTTTTTAATAAAATAGTTTCTCAGTAAGTATAGTGTATATGTTCATATATTTGAAAATTTTTATTTTTATAAAATTTAATAATTTTACTATTTTTTTATTATATAATTTTATTTAAAAAAAAAATAAAAATTAAGTAGATTTTTATTGTTATTTTTTTACTGAAAAATTAAAGTAATTGAAATACATAATTATTTTAACCAGAAATGCAAACTTGTAATTTTTTGGTTTGATACAATCAGTTTAGTAATTAATCAAAATTTTTCTTTTTTATATAAAAACAAATATCAGAAATATTTTTTTATTACTCACGAAGTGGTTAACTATGATTTGTTCTAATGTTCAGACATACATTCATATACTACTTCAATTAAAAGTTTAATTCTTTTTTGTCATAAGTTTTTATATGTTTATCGTTGAGAAAGACCCGTAAAAAAACTATGTGTAAAATAAGTAAAATGTATTCCAATACACACAATCAACGAAATCATTCTTCACAAAACGTTAATAGCAGTTGAAAAAATAATAGCGTCGTTTTAAGGATAAACACAAAATCCATGTCATATATGTATATAAATATATTTTCAATTAAATGTCACCATAAAAAATAATTTTAATTTTTGTTACAAATTTTTTTTTGAGTTAATAAATATATTTAGATCTCTATAACAATATAAAACGGTATTTTTTGAAGAGGTATAGTACTTTTAGTTGGCAACACTTGGCAAATTTAATTTGAAAATTATGATTCTGTTCGAAATACGTTTCGCACACTACGTCCATTTTATACTCAACAAAATCTATTGAATGGATACGTCAATAATAAAATTTGCCGTATTTGGACTGATGATAATTATCAAGTGTATGTTGAGACACCGTTACATCCAGAAAATCTGACTGTTTGGTGTGCTTTATTGGCTGGTGGAATCATTGGTCTGTACTTCTTGAAAAACGATAATGGTCAGAACGTTATAGTCAGTGGTAACTGCTATAGAGCCATGATTACTGACTTTTTCGTTCATCAATTAAACAACCATGATATGCAGAAGCTGTGGTTTCATCAAATCAGCGCAACATATCACACAGGATGTGCCACAATTGATTTGTTAAAAGAAATTTTTGGTAATCGCATAATTCCATGTTTCGAACTCGTGAATTGACCTCAATGATATTCGCTAGACTATTTTCTGTAGGGATATGTTTACCCCGATAAGATAATCTTTAAAATAAAGTATATTTCTTGCCAATTTAAAAAATAAAAATCCATAAAAAACACCCTTAACGTTGACCGTTTTTTTTTTTAATTTTCACTGCGTGCTGCAATAATGTAGAAGAAATAGTAGGCTATATATTATTATGTATTTGGAAATTGTTAGTGCAAAGCCCACCTCCCATACAACATGACTCTTCTTAAAGGTTTGTTTGAATAACTTTCTTAAAACTGTTTTAAACAAAGTGTTTGATCATTTTTGTATAACTAGAGGACAGTGATACTTATTCTTAATCTTAAAATTGTTCCCGAGCATCAATATCGCTATTAGATGTATACATTAACAATATGGACAATCTTTAAATTTTATTCGAATTTCTATGCTGCTTATGTTTATAATTACGTAAAAAATAACGAAATAGATTTGTGGGAGTGCACCACTTGCCTTAAGCTCATAATTTTTAACCCCAACTTTTTTCATGAATTTTTCTACCACGTAGGTTTTTAAGCAGGGTTTCCTTCAATTGTAAATGATAATCAGAACTTTACTTTATAAAAAATTAATTTATTTATACACACTCTTATATTTCAATGGTTTGATAATTGCTAACTATTCTAGTATCTTCTTGCTCTGAATTCCTTAATTTTATACTGTGAGACCGGATCGAGGATTTTCCAATCAATGTAAATTCTGGAAATAATTTATTTAAAAACAACCAGCATACTATAAAGTGAGAACTTTTTTACAATTTCCATGTTGCCAAAGTTGCGAATTAAAATATAAATTAGACTTAAGTAAATTATACTTAATAAATGGAGATTAAAATCTAAATTAAATTCATGTAAATAAAACTAATGAAATTAAAGTCTAACTAAAAAAATTGTGTAATAATTAATTCTGAAACTTATTGAAATAAGAGTATAGTAAAAAGACACTTAATTTAATAAAAAATATTTCATATACAAATATACAAACATGTTATTTTTTATTTCGTTGTAGTTTTTTCTATTTTGAATACATTATTTTATAATTTTAAATTATTTTATAAAAAAATTCAAGACTGCAAAATTTGGTCATGCCAAATTTATTTATTTGTTTATGTTTAAAACTTTACAAGTTAAAAAGTGTCCAGCATGAGTTTTAAAATACTTAGTAAAACAACTGTCACTTTACTCTCTCAATTTGTATTCTTATTTACTTGTTTTTCTGTTATCAAAGGTAATCTAGTAAAAACTTGTGAAAAATTGTCACAATTTTTGAGTATCTAAACGAACGAACCTATTGTTTTAAAAGTTTGACATGTAAAGAAATCTTTCCAAATTTTTAAAAAATTAAAAAAAATTTTAAAAATAAGCGATAAAATGTGAAAAAATACTCGTTTTAACATTGTAATTAAAAAGGACAATCAATTTTACTAATAGCAGAAAACAATGATTTGCTTAAGAAGCGAAGATTGTCTGTTTTATTTGTAGTGCGAATATGATTATCGCATGATATATTAATTAAACATAATAATGATAACTTTAAACAATATATGTTTTAGTCACAATCATAGGATGTTTTCCTTGGATTACGAACTATTTTTTTCTTTTACGTGTAGTTGTAGCATAGTCAAATAACCGATGTACGCGCGACTGGTCGATTTTATTCAGCTTCATTACATATGCAAATACCCTTCAACTAAATTCTTACTACACGATGGTGAAGGGTATAAAAGATTCGTCAAAGCTGTTATTCACTTAAAATAAGTGCTTCTCTATAGGATGAGTATTTGCTTTAATACGAAACGTAAGGAAGCTACATGGGTACCTACATGCATACATATATGTATACTACATACATACATACATACATATTTAAATTATGCATCTTTAAATGAAAATTCCAGATAACAAAATATTTGATGTTGTTTTGAAATTAAAAATATAAGTTTATTCAAAGCAACTTAATAGAAAATTGACAAAGAATTTCGTAAAAAACGACAATAATCACGCGCAAGTCTATTTTACCAACGACACCGAGAAAAAAACAATAGAGGGTTGAAATTTGATTTTTGTCTTCTATTTCACTATTGTGAATGATTTTTTATTGTAGAATATTCTCTTTTATAGTGTGCTCTCTTTCAGTCATTCTCTTTAAACTTTGTATAAATGAAATTTAACAACAACAAAATTTGTTACTCCTCCCTCTGTATTCCACACAAAAAAAAAAACAAAACACACAAAGTAAAAATGCACAAAAAAAAAGTTTAAATTGAATAGATAAAGGTACCGTTTCTACGTAAACTTTTACAAATATTTCACTTCCGGTTGCTACTGACAATGCACACCAACCCTCAAACACAGAAGAGCAGATCATCCACAAGCTTCAATTTCGTATCTTAGGTACCCAAATTGAAAATTCCAAACATCGACAATAACAACTTTTGAAGATGGATGTTTGAAATTATTCTTCTACAAACCCCCCGTAAAATCGTATTGTTTATTTGTACCTACCTAGCTGGTTATTTTAATTTAAAAAAATCTCTACACTAAATATTTTTTGTGCTAAATTCAATTCTATAAATCTGATATTACTGTCTGTTTTCAGCATTTTTTAAATTTTAAAAATAATTTAAAAACTTACTTGAAGCAATTATTAAACAGTTTTGCACATGATTAAGTTTTTTACATTCATATACCTATTATTTGATTTAAAGAAGTTGTGATAATTTCTTTTAATTCCTAAACCGATACAATAATAAGCGTATTTTAGTGGCCGATACAAAACATAAGGGGATTGCAAAGGGCTTAAATATTTTTGCCACAATTCTAAACATTAAAAACACGGTAGCAACAATAATTTCTGTACTTGATAAAAACACAGTTTAACACATAATACATGAATGTAAGTACATTTCATTCATACGTACATATCGTTGGCCAAATGTAGAACGTCCCTAACTCGATTTTCTTACGAAATTGAATTTTTATTATTTATTTATTTTTTATATTTATTAATCTTTCATTTAATTCTGAATTTTAAAACGATGCATAATTAATAATAATTTTATATGTTTTTGTGGTCAAGCAAATATTTTTTATTAACAAAAATCAAACTTACAAAAAGAGAGATTCGGGAACATTAGCGTAGCTACAAATATTTTCTGGGGTGGCAATAGCTTACATTTTTTTTGTCCTAACATCAACTTAGTTAATTTTATATGTTTATTAAATGTTAATTTTTTTCATATTCTAGGAGGGGACAAAAACAATTCTGGTTACTCTCAAGATCAGAAAATACTTATATACACTATTCCAGTCAAATCTTATTCTTAGTCCAAGGCATATTTATTCATCAGGTGCTCTTGATTCGTCAGCTGATTATTTTTTTCTTCACTTATTTTAAGTTTCAGCTGTCAAAATGCATAAATAAAAAACAATTTTCTCTCTTTTCTAAGTTATTTCAAATGTCAAACTTCATACATAAAATATATAAAAAAAAAATTCTCTCTGAACTGCAATTACCTGATGAATAAATATGCCTTGTTCTTAGTCCAACAAATTATTATTTTCTTAATTACGTTGGCTATTAAAAACATCCGCTTGTGAAATATTATATTTTCAATTGTAATTTCGTTCAAAATGAACAGTGAAAAATGTACTTCAAAAAACGATTAAAACTTTTCAAAATATCAAATGTAGACTTCCACAGAAATAGCATAGGTTCATCGTCACACTGTTTCAAAAGCCATTAAGCAGTATAAGGAAGATATAAACATTGAAAGAAACCCTTTTTCAGGAAGAAACAAAGGTGTGACACATATTTATAACGCAAATGTAGTAGAGCCACTCTTACGAAGAGCACCAAACACTTCTTTTAGAAAAGCAGCTGGTAAAGTTAAATACTCAGAATGTTTTGGGGGCAGAATCAAAGCTAGTGGTGGGTATGAGTCGTATAAAGTTCAAAAACTTTTAGATCGCAATGCAAAATAACGACCGAAAAAATTGAGGTAAAATTTTATTTAAAAAAATACACCTGATGAAACTTTAGCCCTATTTGGCATCATTCCTCTGTGAAGAAAAGACCCTTGAGTAGTACTTAAGCAATAATATAATTTTTGTAATACGGGAGGCAATTCCACCCAACTGTCCAGAACTTTGGCCTGAGAAAAGGTATTGGGCTCTTGCTAAAACAGAATTAAAGTACACAGGAAAGGTATCCCAGGACATGTCAGATTTTCTTTGTCAAAAAAACGTAACGGAAGCAACTATAAAATCTTTAATGGAAGGTTTTTCTGAAAGAGTAGATAAATTTGTGAATGCCGAGTAATATGCCAATATTTTAATATTAAATAAACGGTTTGCATTTTATTTAACTTAACACAAGTACAAGTTTTTTCTGGCTTACTCTTTAGGTGAATAATTGTGTGAAAAAACAGTTGTCTTAACTATAAATCGAAAATGCGATCAGTTTTATCATCAATTAGAAGATTCGTTTTTATTTTATAAGTTATGAATTTTTTGTGTGTGTTGATTATATTGTTGCGCAGTATTACAGCAACTGTTTTTTTCAATGCTTTAAAGGAATTGTATATTTACGGTCTATTTCTTTAAATTTAAAACAGATTTTTAAGTGGTTTACAAATTAAATTTACATATAAGCCTTTAATATTTTTTATGAATAAGGCTGTAAAATCTCGCAACTCATTAAGTAATATATGTATGTACTCCTCTTAAAATAAAAACAGCGATTTTTAAATTTACAAGATTAGAAAATAGTTATGAGACTGGAAACAAAACACATGCAGCAGTTTACTAGAGAAAAAAATGTTGTAACCATTCCTTCCATAGCATTAAAACCAGTTTCTTTTATTTTACAAAACAAGAGAATTTCAAAGCGTTTAAAAATTTAGCGAAACTTAATAAGTATTTTTAATGTTAATTTAGTATTTATTATAAAGACAGGAATGGTTATTAAAACACCATTTCATAATAATAATTTTTTTTAAATTCAGAATTTATATAAGAGAGTACTTTTGTTCATAAGATTTCGTTTCTATTGCACCATCCCTACGTCGTGAAAAATCACGAAATATTTCAAACAAGGAATTTTTTCGGTGTATGCATTCGCATATGATTAAGTGGATGATTTAATTATGGACAATCTTAAAGAAATTTAGCTTTTAATTATAATCGATTTTCTATTTCGTGGTATAGCTGGTAAAGCCACATTAAACTGGCAGTGTTAGCGCCAAATGCAATAGTTCGAGTGATTCTAAACGAGGAAAAAGTATTTTTAGGCTTTTTAACATATAAGTTTCAGAAGTCTTAGGGGCTCTTTAAGAAAGTGGTCGAGAAATGTATGTACGAATTTATGGTCTTGTCTATCGAATAATCGATAGCAACAGGTTCCGATATTGTTTCGCATTAAGGATCAGATTTACTTGTTCTTGTGTTTGCTTTGAATGCAGATATAAATAATTAAAAGAGACGTACGTATATTTATATTTATTCATATATGTATGTGTATGTGTGTGCACGTGTATTTTTGTACTTAAAAAAAACTAAGTATTATAAGGCAAACAAATTTTCTCCCAAACTCCCCTTAAATCGCGTCTATCAATCGAACACATTCTACAGTACACCCACTGTGCACGGTAGGTAATCAAATTAAAATAAACATTGGTGGCAACATAAAAATGACCAAAATAACAAACCTTTTGTTTGTAAAATTAGTTTAGAGCAGCATCCCAACTCCCCCTACCAAAAACAAAGACCGAAATATAACGGCATAAGAACGAAAATTGAAAGGAAGAAAACTTAATTTACCATGTAATAAGTCACAACAATTCTTTAAATAAGCATGTGTATGTCTGTATGTAAGTATATGTATTGGCTTAGCAAAGTACAGGAAGCGTGCTTTAAAAATATATATTTACAAGCATATACATGCATAGATGTTTCCGTTTAGTTCTTTATGCGTGTTTGTATTTACGTACATATGTATGTATGTATGTATGTATGTATGTATGTATGTACGTTTCTTCATAGTGTTGACACGTGAGTTAATCTGTAAATAAACAGTTAGTGGTAGACGGTGCAAATACGACTTCTCCCATCTGCTACCTCATCTCCTTCAGTGTTTGTGCCGTGTATTTAAAATAGATATTCGTACATTTGTATGTATTTTTCGTAGACTTTGATTAAATTGTTTTTTTTTGTATACGAGATAAATATACTGGAGCGTACCATCTTACAAGTAAACAAAACAATCACCCTATACCTTTAAATACATATAAAGTATTTTTGCAAGACAATTTGAAAGAAGAAAATTGTTTGCCGAACGTATGGTCGCCTTTTTAAATTTCGTTATATTTTCTGCATTTACTGGAAAGTTACCCACTAGATCTCAGTTCCTACCTTCCTAATATCAGAAAAACAAGGCTAGAATAATATCACTAAACTTGTGCTTAGAAAGTAATGCGATAACTGCGATAAAATGATTTTTTTTATTTTTTGTTGCGAATTTAGGCGTCGAAGGTCAATGACCCTAAGAGCAAAACAAAAGATAGCAGCTCGTTAGTTTCCGCACGGTTTGTTACTATGTATAACGCCGTAGAAGGTCCGAAAACAAATTAGTTAATTTTCACAGTTTATTTGCGCAAAAGAGTTAGTATTCGAAGGGTGTAGGGTGAACTTTTTTTTCGGTACGGTCTAATGTATATACAAATATGTATGAGTGTGTGTATGAGTTTGAAAATTGTTTAGAAAAACTAATAAAATTAACTTATCATGAAAATTAATCTCTAGTTGGTTTTCCTGTATTTTGTATTTTTTACAATTTTTTTTTTTTTTTGGTTTCTACCCAAATGTTGATGATGCCGAAACATTTAAAGATTAAATTGCACATACATACATTCATGTATTCTGTTTACGATATTTATTGGTAAGTATATTAAATGTTACTGTTTCAGTTTATGAATTTTGCAACATGTTGCTGTGTAACTGTTGCAGTGTCACGTGCACACCAGCAAAAAAAAATCATAAAACGTGTGTGTGAAAAATATTATGAAGATTTTATGATTAATTTATTTATTTTTTTTACGAATCTGAACATAAGAAATAACCTGCATTTGAGTAAGAAGTTAAACGTTAATCGAAACTCCCTATAACTGTATACAACAATGGGGTAATATCTCACAATTCCCTATACTATTACTGAACTATTAAGGAGTTTTTTTTAGTAAGTGTTAATATACCTACTTAAATATAACCTTTAACTTGTATATTGCAGATTATATTCTTATTAAAAGGTAGTGGCTTAAAAGCCACCCACCCTTGCAGCAACATGATAAATTGTTTGTATTCATTGTTGTCTTAATATAACATTAATAGACTAATTTCTTGGTAACCATAAATCACAGATAGATTTATAGTCGCCGACTGTTTGCCCACCCCATTATTGCCTGCAACTCAAAAAGTCAAACATAGAATAGGAAAATGGAAAGAACCATAGAACCAAAGCAAAAAGTAAAAAGCTATAGTAAAATTGATTGTCATGCTTGATACAATGTTATTTTTCTTTTGTAGTTAACCATTGACGTTTTTGTTTGTTTGCACATTTCAAAATACGTACCTTGAATAGCAGGAATGTATGTATGTTTCAATACTTTTAACCACAATTTGGTTTTTGGCTTGTCAAAAGCTTAGAATGTTGTGCAACAAACCAAAGTCTAGTTTACATTAAATGCTATCAGCAATTTTTTGTCGAACGCTAAAACTGAAATATTGCTGTTTTGCAGTAAAATCAGAAATTAGTATAAAACAGTTTGTTGGCACCGAACTTAAACGGCATACATGTGGATGTACTCGTGTATGAGTATAAGCAGTACGAGTGTAATAATAACTGCCAGTTGCACAAAATATGCCATCATATTTAACATTTAAAGCCTAAATGTATACTTTATGAAAATAATATAAACTGAAATATTTATAATCATCATAATACACGCTGAAACTGAGTACGTATTATAGAAATGACTACCCAGGGTAAAAACACCAACAATAGAGGAAGAAACAAAAATCCAAATAAAATTTATATATTGTTTTCCAACCAACAACATCTATATAAATGGTTTAAAGGTTTCCAACCGCATGAAAAGGAAAGAAAGTATAGATGGGAATATTATGCATAGACCAGGGTGTATGTGGATGTGGTTGGCATTTGACTCCCTGGTGTTGGAGAAATGAGCTTCTTTACTTTATGCGACAATCAAATTTACAACTTCATTAAATTGGTTTTGTTTGTTTTTTTTTTAGTTTTTCTTTTTGATACTGATACCTTAACTTTAGTCTGATCTTTTGTTAACTTCCTCCCGTAGACATTTATTCAGGTTCATAAATTCTATACTTGCTGTTAAACACACACACACACAAGCGTATATTCGTACCTGCAGGACGTAAGCAGAAGTCATATACAGGCAAAGCAAAAACAGAAAAGAAAAGTGTGAATGTGGAAGTTTCCTAGTGGTTTAAATAAATGTCCAAACTTTTTTTATAAAAAGCTTTTCTTGTTTGTTTATTCTAATTTAATAAATTCAACAGGTTGCTTATTTTACAAACCAAATTGTAGCAAATATGAAACAAAGTAATGATTTCTATATCCAAAATAAGGTTTTTTTATTGAATCGAAATCAATTCAACTTAATACACTTTTCCCTTTAATCGTCAATAATTGTTTCAAGTTCTTTATTTTGTTAATTACAATGTTTAATTTACCAACTTAATAATAATAAAGCTAGAGCCGTATTTTATTATTTAGTATTATTAAAACCCTTTGATGTAATTTAACATTTTTAATTCTCATTTATTTTTTTTAAGTTTGTTAAAAAAAAAACTTAAAGTCATCAAAATTTTTTCCCCTTGTAGTACCAAGTTTTATTTATTTCTTTATGAGAATATGATAACATTTACGTTCTAACCGAACGCAGTCACGAGTACCATGTTGTTACGCAACAGACCAGGGGGCACACTACGGCATTCAAACGTGATCGAAAAAATTAAAATTTTGATTTCAAAATTCTTATTAGAATATCGTTCGAGTAAAATTTCGATCGTGATCGAATGCCGAAATTTGGCCCCAGGGCTTATGGCTTTGTATTTCATAAGATAAATTAGAAAATTTTGAAAGTGATGCGTTAGTCCGATCATATGTTGAGCAAATTAACGAATCGGAATTCAATAAAAAATCATATTGCTCTCTGCGTAAACTAAACAAAATCTTGCAAGTTCTCTTCATTAAACTTACTTTTAATGTGATTCATTTTAAAGTGGTCAAAAACCGTAATATTCATTTACATTTAACTTTCAGTTGAGTAAAAATTCAGAAAGAAGGATACAAAGGATATCAAAGTATGACGACAAGATACTGAAACAAATTAAAGTCAACTTTTGGATTTAATTTGATAAATGGATTTTAATAATTGTAAATCAATGTAAATTCTAAATGAACAACATAATAAAGGTCACTGTTGCACACCACCCTTATATCAAAAAAAAAAAAAACAACAACGGAACATTTTCAGTCGCCAGCTTCTTAAGCAAAGAAAGAAAAACAAAAAAAAACATATTTTGTATATTTTTAAGCAAGAACAAGAACCACATCAACAACAATATTAAATACTCATAAGCCGAGAAAATGACAGGGTGTAAACTGTGAACCATTTCGAAGGTGGAGGAGGAAGAGGGTGATTCGTGCGTTTATTTTTATGGTGTTTATTGGTGACTTCATAGCGGAGAGACACAAATGTATTTGATTTAAGGCTTAAAATGTCATTCTAAGGCTTTAAGCGAATTATCCTCGTAGCAGGAGGGAAGGACTACGCATGCATGTCTGTTTAGTTGTTTTTATTTTTTTTTTAATATTTTGCTATTGTATTGTTAATAAAATTAGCATATAAATTAACTTTATTATACATTATAATGTGGTTTATTTAAATATCGCACAAACATTTTATGTCTACGATTATAGTTAAAAACAACGAAACAACAAATTTCATCCAAAATTATTGACATTTATTTTATGGCAGTTGTAATCCTTTCGTTTTTTTTTCTGCCATCAATGTCATGTTGTTTTCACAGTTATGAAATTTCTATTAGAAGGATTTAGATCATTTTGTTTAGCTCATTAGTATGCCTATGCATGCCTCACTGTAAATCAATCTACTAGGATTAAGTACGATAGTGATGCTGATGATGGCAAAATAAACTGCATATCACTCGTTCCAGAAGTAAATGTTTAAATATTTTTTTCCTTAAAATATTTATCTTATATTTTAGTTAGCTATTTAAGAGGTCTATGCTTGTGCACACGATTTCAGAATATTAAACAGTTTTCGTTTTCTATTCGACGCTTTGTGCATTTTTATTGTATAGAAAAACTTACTCACCTGCACTCTGGACTCTGTTAGGCCAATGCGCATTGCAATTTCTTCGCGCATAAAGATGTCAGGATAGTGCGTCTTTGAAAAACATCTCTCCAGTTCATTTAGCTGTGCCGGTGTAAAACGTGTTCGATGTCTTTTCTGTTTATTATTTTTATCCGAGTTCTGTAAGAAACGAAATGATACATTTACATTTTCATATTTAAATTTTTCAACTGTTTATTTTTCACGACTATTGTATTGCAATTACTGGCAAAAAAAAAAAAACATGCAAAAATAAATCTTTAATTAGTTCATCTACTTTAACAACAAACACTTAAGCCTGTAGTACACGAAATGTAAAAAGCCACATACGCATGTGGCTGTAACGTAATTTTGACGTCACTTTAAAGCATAAATGTATTCGCTTCGGTCACATGTGTTTCATTTGCATTTTTGACTAAAGTACAATTTTCTTACCGCATGCAGCCACTATGACTATGCATGTGTCTTTTAAGATTTTGTATACTATAGGCTTTAGAAACCCCATCAGTTGCATATTTTTAATATTAATTATACACCTGTAACAGCTTGGGCAATTTTTAATAAAATTGCGTGGGAGTGCCTGGGCATGCAAAGTATTTTTGTTATAAAAACATTTTTTCAAAGGGCGACCTTAACGTTTGGCATCATTTTTAACATTTTTATCAGATTTTTTTTAGTGGGAACTAAGATATAGTGTGTGTTTAATCACTAAAATAGTAGCCTTGAGACATCGATATATAATACCTTAAGATTCGACAGTGAATACCAACGATGTTTATTAATCGATTTTAATAAAATACATTATAATGTTTGTACATTTGCTGATAAAAAAAACACTTTGAAATAGAAGCACAAGGAACCACCATGTAATAATATGAAATTATCGTTGTAGGATACTTGGAAGCCTTACCAATGATTACTAAACAATACTATGCGTGATATATTTTTGAGATATCGCGTCAATTCTCATACAACCATAATATTTATTTAAATAAAAATTTAAGACAGCATAGAATCTGAGACCCAATTACGTCGTTCGAACATGATCGAATTTCTAAAATTCCTATAAGATATTCCATACTAAAAACTCGGCAAACTCGAACGTTTGAGAAATATTTTGATCGCGTTCGAATGACGTCATTTGCCCTCTGGACACTTTTCGTAAATAAAAAGTAAAAAATAAAATTATAATTATGTAAGTAGACATGTATGTATAAATACAGAAAGAAACTAAAAAATCTACATTTAAATATCTGTTGATTGACATTTAAAATAAAATGTGTTCTAATACAGTGACTCACAATAAAAGCAATACAAACTGAACTTGCAAACTTTGAATATTAAAAATATTTACAAATTTTTACAACAATATTTAAAAAATTATACATAAAGGGCAAGTACACTTACGTTTAGAGGATTTTTTGTTCATAATTTTGGATAACATTTTGATATTTTTGTCAAGCAGTCGTTTATCAAAGTTCGATATACACACATGTATATTTGTTATATATATTTATTTTTATGTGTTTTTATATATATATATTTGTTTTTTATTATAAGACATTTATAAAGATCCACATCAGAGTACAATACACATTTATTGTTGCACAAAAATAATTATGAGTTGAGTTTTTAATGATTTTTATTTTTTATTTTTATGTTAAAGTTATAAAATTATTAAACAAAAAAAAAACACCAAGGAAGAAAAAAACAAAAAAAAAACATTTATTATTATTTGAACAATTTTTGATGTGATTGTGGAGTTTTATAGAACTCACCTGATCTTGTTGCTGCATATTATTATTGTTGTTGTTATTGTTATTATTGTTGTTACTGTTAGCAAGTGAATTTTGCGTATCGCATAAATTACTGGAAACATGCAAACGTGCACTAACGCCACCACCGCCACCATTCAATGAGATGTCATTGTTGTTGGGCGGACCATTTGTTAAATGTCCAAAACTATTGACACCGGCATGAAGTGCGGACAGAGCGGCCTTTGGTAAATCGCAATCTTTGGGACCTATAAAAAAAACATATTATGAATTTTAATTTTTGTTTTTTGTTTGTCACTGATGTTTATTATTGTTTATGCTTTTTGTTTATCGTCATCCTTTTTCGTAAACTGATACTTGCACAATGTGACTCATTACGAGACACTTTAGAAATTCATTTTATCTTCCTACCTTTCGTTAAGTTAAAAAAATATATTTTTATTGTTTTTTAAAAAACGAAGTTTGTTTTTAAGTTCGCTTTTATTTGATTCAAGATTTGTTTTTTAATTTTTCTTTATGCGCATATGCTGTTTGTCTGTACTTGTTTTAAAATGCACATGATTTTCTGTTTTGCAGCTTAGGTATTTTAAATGTATATTTTAAACACTTTTGCATATATGCATACATACTTATGTTTGTATGTGTGTTTTATCACTTGTAATTATTTTCTACTCTAATACCGGCGTGGTACATACTACATAGTAACGGAAATATAACATACGCACTTATATTTTTATTTGAAAAAATCCGTCATTAAAAATTTGTAGAGTGATGCGGCGCGAATGCTTCTCACTTAACTGAAATGTTCAAGTAAATGGAATTTTTAAACAACCTGTCATTCAAAAAGATGCCAAAAACACCAGTAGAAGAACGAATAACAAATCACACACATACAAACGTGCAGTAAAAAAAGGTACAGACATATAAAATGTTACACAAAAAAAGTAAATAAAAAATCTCGCAATAAAACAAATGTAAACTCAAATAAAACAAAAAAGTTACAAACAAATAGAAAACAATTAACGGCGTTAGTCACTCAGTCAGCGAGTTTAGTCACTAAAAACGAAATGAAGAACATAAACGAAATACATTCGTAAAGGTGAGATTTTAAAATCTGTGTAATTTCACAAAACGTTAAAAAGGGGTTAGTTTTGCAGTCAATATAAATCACATAAGTATGTAAGTATATGTACACATTCGACTAGATGTGACTACAACTACTGAACCTCTATTTTCAATACTGAATACAACTGCCTGCTGACGGTTCCATTGTATCTTTTAACTAAACAAATACAAAACGAAATTAAACGAAGAACCCATCAATAGTCTAAAGTTTTTTGTAAATATTAACGAGAAAAAAATAATATCTAACAAATCATACACAAACATTCATACACACTTTCAAAGCAACTGAAATACAGGTAAAGTCTAACAAACCAAATGCATAAATATTTCATTAAAGTCCGAAAATAACAATCACAGCTATAGATTTAGCCTGTTTGTATCTTGAATAATGTGAAAGAGTTTTGGCTTGAAACTAATTTCTGTAGAGCATCAGTCTGTAGGTCGTTCAGTAAGCCAGTCCGGGAATATTTTTTAACACATACATGTGATCAGTTTTTTTTTCTCATCTTTTCCAAGTCAACAACATAAATCGTTCGAAAAACACAACTGAAGAAGTAAAAAAATAAAAATAAAAATAAAAAGAAGAAAAAAAATTTTAAATTCTGTTTGTTTTTCAACTCTTTGCTATAAAAAATAAAACAACAAAAAGTAAAACAGTAACAAATATTCATTTGTAATACACATGTGTATAAACTTTATCACTAAATCAAACATTTGCTCATAGCTAGTAGTTGTGAACTCACGCCTGTATGACGACAAAATTTTACTTTTTTCCTAAATACATTCTATTTTCATAATCGACAAACAAAAAGAGTAAAACCTGCTGAAGAAACAAAGTTCAATTCTAAACGATCATTTGCTTTTAAGTCAGTTACAAAGAAAATGAATTATTCATTTTATGTACTTAAGTTCAGATGCATTCTACCACATTCGTACACCCCCGTCTTAAGATCTCAGTGGTAAAAGTCAAGAGGGCTTCGTATTTCAGGCCTTCTCGAAGGCGAATTTGCTCTTTCTTTTAGATTTCTACCTATTTTACCTTCGCCTTTTATTGGAAGCCTTTTATAATTTTTTTTGTTTTTTGTTGTTAGAATTTACAAATTTAGTGTTGGCCCTAGTTAAAATAAAATTGTACTTTGTTCTATAAATTGTATTATTGAATTTGAAATTTAATTTTTCTCATGTTCATTTTAACGTCTGACTTTTCAAATTAAACACTATTAAATATGAACATGACGTGTGTTACATTTTAAATATTGCTTCTGTAAAACTCATGTGCAAAGTCATCTGAAAAAATTTGCGACTAGCGACCTGATATCAGCTGTTGTCAGAAATCTCTGCCGTTGGAAAACAGTCAGCATCGATTGACTGTATAATAACAATTTTGAGAGAGATTGAGAGTCAAAAATTTGACAAGTCTGATGTAAAAATAATAAAAAATAATAATAGGCTGTGCAGCTAAGTAGTCTAACTGTTTTTAAATCTGCTAAATAGGAAGCTTTAAAGTGCTGAGCTCAAAAAGATAACAAAAAAAAATAAAAAATTTAAATGTATTTAATTAAAAAACTAAAAAGTCTTTTAACAAAAGGTTCCAAACATCCTGTTATCAGAAGGCCTTCTAAAAGCCCTGGTGTTAGCAGCGAGTGCGGAAGACCTTGATTTATATGTGAGTATGCAATGGGTATTGGAATATTTTGGCCGTATGAAAAAAAAAAAACTTAATACAGCTTTACAAGCCATTGTTAAGCAAATATTCTCAATGTTATATGCAAAAAGTCAACATACCTTTATCATTTAAAAAAAAAAACAAGTAAAAGCGCTATATTCGGCCGTGCCGAATCTTATATACCCTTCACAACGTGTAGTCATGCAATAACAGTAAATTCACGTATGTATGTTAAAAAAAACAAAAAAAAATAAAAAATAAAAAAAAAATTTAAAAAAAAAAAATTTAAAAAAAAAATTATTATATACATATATAATATATATAAAACAAAAAAAAATAAAAAAAAAATTAAAAAAAAAAAAATAAAAAAAAATAATAATAAAAATATAAATAATATATTAAATAAAAAATAAAAAAAAAATAAAAAAAAAATTAAAAAAAAAAATTTTAAAAAAATTTAAAAAAAAATTTTTTTGCCTCAGCTGGGATTCGATGCCACGTTTTCTCTAACCAGTATACACGTTTGTATGTATGTATGTTGTTGTTGTAATGTTGTTTTTATGAAAAGAAAATCGAGGTGGTCGTGGGTTTTTGCTCATATCTCAGTTGTTTATGTACCGATGTTTCTGATTTTCAATACCGATATACTCCCGAATATTTCTGATATTTTAATACCTTACCCGGGTCCAACCTATGTCGGGGGGCTTCAAAAAGTTGATTTCAACATACACACGGACAGACGGTCAGACGGACAGACGGACAGACGGACAGACGGTCAGGGCTTAATCGACTCCTCTATTCATAAGCTTTCAGAAAATATATACTTTATGGGGTCGGAAATGAAAATTGTAGAAATTTCACACGGAATGACAAACCTATATATACCCTTTTTCACTGTGTGAAGGGTATAATAAAGTAGGGATATACCTATGAGTTGGGCACACTTCTTTACACTAGTTCATTTTTGCCAACAACCTCGGTCGTTTTTTATTCACGAACCCCTATTAAATTAACTTGTGGTTTGTGCAAAAAATAAAAGAGGTTGTTGGCAAAAACGAAAAGTAACCGATTGCCCCAACTCTAATATACGTGCATTAAACCCACGCTGTGAAAAATCAGAAGAATTCGTTAAATTATGAATAATTAATAAATTAATGAAAGATGTAGCATTAATTGCGTTTGTCTGAGTCGTGTTTTTAGTGATGTAAAAAAAATCAAAACAAATAAAAAAAAGCTCGTTATTCGAATACAATTTCTGCTCCCAAGAAAAACAGTCTTGTTGCCTCTTTGTAATTTATTTTTTTGTTTTACAAAATATAAAAGAAATTTTATATACACGATTGGAAAAACATAAGCAACAACAATTTAAATAAATTATTTCAAGTGCAAATAAAAGAAAATCTGTTTAAAGACGACTACCCGAATGAATTTAAATTCGTTGTTTTCTATCGTTAAGAACGAAATGGCAAAAGAAGTTGATGGTATTGTCAGTATAAAAATTATGATTTGTTAAAAGTAATGTACGTTTAAAAACTGTTTTTGGATACGTTTTCTAAACAAAGCCATGTTAGCCTTAAAATGTTTAGTAACTGGTATCTATTTTAAATCTACATTAGGGATTTTTTTTTTTGCTTACGGCCGTTTGTGTCTACTAAATAAGGCTAAATATGGAATTTTTTAAAGCCGTTTTACCCTCTTTTATAATCTTCACAGCAAATGTAGGGGTATATGTATATAGGTTTGTCATTCCGTGTGAAATTTCTACAATATTCATTTCCGACCCCATAAAGTATATATTTTCTGAAAGCTTTTGATTAGGGGAGTATCATATTCAGGAGCATATCGGTATTGGAAATTAGCATAATCGCCCCATAACCTTCTGAGTAATTAAACACGACGGCCTCAGTTTTTCCGCTAGTTTTTAACACAAAAATCAAAACTTTCTAGTCCAAGGATAATTTATAGGCACAATTATTGCTATTTATTGGCGGAGTAAATTTTTTAACCCCAACAATATGGGAATCAAATGAAAGGTCTTGACTAGTAGAATACAGTTAACTATGTAAAAATTCAAAATTAAAGATGGCATCGGAAATAATAAACAAAAATGGCGTATTACATGAAGTCTAAAATATAGGCATAGCAGTAGATATTTATATCTATGCACACGGCGGTGATGGGTATTAGCAGATTCGAGACGGCCGAATATAGCGCTCTTACTTGTTTAAGCCACATTATTCATATCTTTGATTTTAATTTTTATTTCTTATTTTTAATTTACTCTATTCTAATGGTCTACTATATGTTACAAGTCAAATCATTTTTTTTGATGCCCATATCGCTCCTCTCTATTGTCCAGAAGATCTCAATTAGTTTTCAACCGATTTGTCAGTTATTTGATTTATCAATATTTTTTGAGAATACGGCTTGTAATATTTCAGTATCTTTTGCGTGCCTGAAAAATTTATTACGAGCTTGAGTGACTTGATATACTTAAAAATTTAAATGTTTTAAAAAAATTGTTACAAAAAATTTCCTTTTAAAATTTTAATGGTAAACATATGGGAAGAATAGAGGCAATCGTGTTTATTTTCTATTATTTCCGTAAGTAATGGATTTCACTAGCGATATGTATGTACTTTATGGGGTCGGAAATGATTATTGTCTAAATTACATAAAGAGTGACAAAGCTATATACAGCCTTGGCACAACACGTAAACGGTACAACAATAATTGTTTTATATTGTTGTTGTGATTTAAAAGTTTTTATATAAACATAATAAATAAATTACTTTAATACTTATTTTACGATACATCTTTGTTTCTGCACATTATTGCCAGCTTAGGCGTTTCATCCTCGGACTTGGAATTTTTAATTTTTTTGTAAACTTAACATATGCGTCCTTTTTCTTATATTAAAAGGGACAAAATATGCTGATAATATCTTTGAAGTTTTATATGATTAGAAAATTCCTATAAAACTTCCTTTTCAATGTATCGGTCTCTTTTAAAGTAAAAGAATATCATTTAAGCAAATAAAATACCCATACAAAACTTTATTAAAGTCAATTTCATAGTTGTTCGGAATTGATGCTAAAATGTATTACAAAACCGAGAATAATTAAAATTTTCTTTCATATTTTTATTAATTTATTTTGTCTATTGACTTACTAACTTACAATTTCACTTAAGATAAATTTGATGTAACATATCGATGCCTTACTTCCTCAACCTCGTATCTTAAAAAATAAAATTTTTCAGGAGAGAAAAAAAAAACGGTTAATCTTTTTATACTTCCGTGTTTGGTTAAAAGTTTTAATGCAATTATTAAGGAATTCATTGTATTTATGTATATTAGTAGTAGGTTAGGTTAGGTAGAACAGGCAGACCAAGCTCACTTGGGTCCATTATATTGATCCCTTTGTGATACCTGAATAGAAAAGTAAGAATGGAATAGAAAGGAAGCAGACAAGTCCAGAGTCTCCGGCGGGAATCGAACCCGCAACCCCCAAACTAGCAGAACAGCACACTGCTGACTAGTCCATCGGGCGACACTAGTAATAATATACTAATCTTTTTTAGTTAAAGCATAAAACAATCGTTTGATATGAAAAAGTCAAAACCGTATTTTTAAAGATACGAGGTTGAGGAAGTAAGGCATCGATATATTTCATACAACCTAAATCAGTTTATATATCAGTCAGTTATGAACAGATTTTGTAGTAGCGCTAACGCTGAAGTGACAAACCTAAACAAAAGCGTTGACGTTGTGCAATAATGATTGCTTATGTTGTTTAGCCATTTATAGTTTAAAAACTATAAAAAGCAACAACAACAAATTTTGTAGTGCAGCCTACTACGATACCTAACGCTCTGTCGAAATTGGATTTTTAAACTGCAAGCGGTGCCGACTCGCGATTTCAATTTGGTATATACAATTGTAGGGGCATGACAATTTTTGACAGCTTGCCGTTCTTGTTTAGGTTCGGCTTTTAGGTTTCAAATTATAAATAAGAATACAGCGAAATACTCTAGTTCCACTACAACTGTCATGACTACTGTTTATGACAGAGCCATATATGACCCGTTGAATTGTTTATGATGCGTTTTAAAATCTAAAATTGATGATAAAATTTTTTAAACTTTACGTGTGTTCTTAGGCGGTAATTCGGCTTTTTGTTTGATGATCAAAAAAAGAAAAAAGGTGTTGAAAATAGATATCAATGATTTTAATTGTTATGTTAAAACGGCGTGACTTAGAAAATTTCTTTTCCAATTTCAAATTTGAACTGCAATAAAACGTAAAAAACTTTTTCTTGCTTTCTTCCATCTAAGGAAGACAGTTATGATGTTTTTTGATGTAAAAAAAACGCACCATGGGGGCTTACGAAGTTCGTACGAATATGGATATTCGTCTGATGATACATGGTGCATACAGTTTAAAGAAATCCAACAGTTTTTTATGCTACTTGAACAGTAGTTGTAAATAAAATTGTTTTATAAACTGTGAATACGTCTACAACTAATATTTTACAACTAATATATTACTAATGATTGTATGTTGGTGCATTCACAAGGTGTGCTACCATGTCATATTATCATCTTGTCATAATTTTGAAAAATAAATTTGTTTTAAAATATTTTACAGTGAACAACAACAATTTTTTAACCAATTTTCAAATTTTCGAAAATTATGGTAAGACGATATGATAGCATACCTTGAGAATCCATAAAAGGTATGTATGTATGGCTGTGTGCTCATACTTAATGTAACGCGATTTATATGAATTTAACTTACCAGGCAAGTGTTAATTTTTACACATACACCAAGCATGGCTACTGTTAATTAGCGTTCTTCCTTTCGTTACACATGATCTTGTGTTCTTCTTTATTTCAACAATATAAGGAAGTTAAAAGATGTATCTGTTATAAGAAAATGGGTGATGATGCTGCACGAAAATAGTAAGAGTTCTGTCTTATGCAAAAACAATTCGATTGCAGTGATGAAATGTCATTTAATGTAAACTATAACGTAAAATAAATATGTGTGCATGTGTGTATGCATGTATGTATGTATGTTCAATTGTATAGAACATCTAATAAATTTGGTACGAAATGTGTTGCCAGGTTATTTCGTTTCCTCAAAAACACAACACAAACACAAATAAAATTTTTGAAAAAAATTGATACAATAATACGTTTATTATTATTATCGAAAAAAAGTGAAACTCACCAAAATTATTTTTATAGCATTTAAAATATTTATATTTATTATAAAATTTATTAACTATAAATTCAAAATATAATTGGAGAATAGGATTTTTTACTCAAATTACAATGTTTGAGGCCTTATCAGAAGTTTCAATAAATATTGAGATTTATTTTTTTTAACAACAATTTTTAGTATTGTTAACATCAACGAAATTAAAATCGTTTCATTTTACAGAATAAAATTTAAGCTTATCAAATGCAACTCTAGAATTACGTTAATTGAAGCAAAGCCGCGAATAACGTTGTAAAAGACATATTTTGCAAAACCTGTTTTTTTGCAGATTACTGTTAAAATTACTCTCTTACATTTGTTCAAACACCAAAACATCAAAATTATGCATTTTATTACCGTCAAAACGCAATTACAATGAGTCAGTCAGTGGAAGAACGTTGTAAGTTGTCGAAAGTGATTAATAAGTGTAACTGAGGTACAAAAAGAAAAGTATTTGAGGAAAATTGGAAAGACAATAAAAATAAAAGGTTTAGAAATAGTGAAAAATCATACGTAAGAAAAAAAATTTTTTGGATATAAAACGTTTTTTCCAAAAAAAAAAAATTAAAAACACTTAATTTATATGTTATTTGAAACTTGAATTTCTTGATTTTGTGCATTATTTTTTTTATTTTTATTATTTTTGATAAACTAAAAAAAATACAAAAAGAGTTATTCAAACCTTTTAAATACGTTTTTTTGCTCTCCTGAAAAATTATTATTTTGTCATTTGCAACGTTATTCGCGGCGATCCTTCAATTAATAAAGTTGGTATCGAAGAACATATAAATTATACCTAAGCATTAACTGTGTTATTCATAAAAAATTGTTAAATGTTTACAAATGGTTTATAGAACTGATTTTCTATGAAAAATTGATTCATATCTCTTATAAAGATGTTTTAGTTCTTATAAATTAAACCTTTAAGCTTTTTCGCAGTTTGCAAATGGATTCTGTTTCTTTTTTTCTTTCTTGCCTTTTTGAACAAGAAATTACTAATAAAAGAAACTTTAATGTGCTAATATGGAAATCCCTTAAGATTACATTTAAAAAAATTTGTGTCCCTTTAATTTTCCTCTCTAAAAATTACAAAAAAAAAAAAGATGAACTGAAACACTGAAATAAATGTCTAGTTGTATTGATTTTTACGTTGGTGTCGTCAGTTCTAGTAGTGGCTATTGTTAGTTTGGTCGATGAATTATTTTTACACCACGTTTTAATATTCCATTTTGTGTGATTTTGTTTGTTATTCTTAGAAATCGTGATTAACAAATTAAAGGTGCGGTGTTAGGTGTGATAATTTAACTTTACTTGGGCTATCTTTTACTCATCTTTATTCCCAGCAAACTTTTGTTTTATTTTTTATACGAGTCAACATATGTATGCATGTACGTATGTATGTATGATGTTTTCAAGTTTAAAAAAGTTGAATATTTGACTACAATACAAACAACTTCTTTAATGAAAAATGGATGCAGGCTCTACAAGACTCTGATATTATTTATTTCTTATATTTTTTCCTCTCCCTATATGAATTAAAAAAAAAAAAAATATTTTGACTGCATAACAGTAAAATAATAAATTCAATAATCCTTTTTACGTTTGTTGACACCAAAAAGCCATTTTCGTACTCAAAACCCTCTAGCGAAAGCCATAGTAAATTTACATATTTTCTACATTTCTTTAAACCCACTCTGTTTCCATTCATACTAAAAGAGTAAAACGTAAACCAAAAAAAAAGCAGTTAATTGTTCTCTTTTGTTTTAGCAATTATCAAACAATTTACAATTTTAAAAGGCTTAATAATTTCAGCAACACTGCTTGCCAAAAACATTACAAATTCTAATACCTTTCAGCTTTTAACTTGGAAACGTTGCTGCTAAATGAGGACAATGCCAGAATTTCAAATAATTTATATTTCACTACTATGTATTACCACCACAATAACAAACATAAATACATATTTGTGATTGTGGTGGCAGGAGGAAGAGACGGCGTATGACTTTAATGAAATACACCTATTTATTTACAGTTAACATTTTAGGGCTTAAAAAGTTTTTCTATCTGCAATACTTACGCAGGGATTAATTTAATTAATTTTACGATTGCATTTGTAATTTAATGTTTTGTTACACTGTTACACTAAAAGCAACAGCCATTATCTGGCAACAAAATACAGCAACTATGTACGCAAAATAAAATGAAAAAAGGACGCCAAAAATAAAGCAAAATTAAATAAAATCCTTACTTGTGATGTTTCTACAAAAATGTATTATATTGTTGGCAAAGATTTCTAATTTGTAACTACATAACTATGTTTCTGTTATACACACATAAATACATACACCCACACACATGGTTAAATGTAAAATTGTGGGTAGGAACTTGTATTTCGATTATAATGCGTTCCTATTATTTATTGTGGTTTTTATGTAGGTATGCAAATGTGTATGTATACGTGCACATACAATCACACATATGGAAGCACCAACGACTTACATTTATAATTACCACTGTATTCAAATTTATTATCATCATTTGAATTCGCAGTCATTGTATTTTTCGAATGCGAACGTTTTGCTGAGTCTTATTTTGGATTACAAGATTAGATACATACAAACATACATACATACTGGCATATTTTGCAGCACACATATTCGCGTTCTTTTTTATTTGAGAAATGAATTTGAAAAATACACATCCATATGCGTATATGCTTCTTACATATACATTGATATGTACGCACATTTTCAAATGACTATTGTGGTGTGGTGATTGCATGCACAAAGATACTTTTTCGTTGCATTTTATTTTAACGATTTGTTCAGTTTTTAGAATTTCTTTTCTAATTTTTTTGATTTTTTTTTTTTTTTGATTTTGGAGAATTGCCCGAAATTGCATGCAATAAATTTGAGTTTGTACGCACATTTTAATGAATTAATCGTTGCATGTAGAATATATAAGCGCATATGTACGTATGTCTATAGATCATACAATTGCGTAAGTGTAAATGCTGTCAGTTTTAAAATTCCTTAATTCAAACGAATATTTCTGTCTGCATTATTGTTGCATGCATATGTTTGTTGTCCATATGTTATTTGCGGTTCTGTCTTTTGCAAACGTTTTTCTAATTTCTAACAAAATATCTGGCTTTATTGGTTCACCACTACTAAGCCACGAAAATGCCTAACATGTGTATGTATGTGTTTTTTATCAAACACATCATGATACATATGTGTTCATCAATCGCAGTTTTTATAATCTGGTCAAATTCAAGCGTCAATAAAATTTAAAATATTTGTTATAAAATAACAGAAAGTTTTTAATGCATATTTCTCATAAGCTTAGCATCGATTTATAGAGGACTTAAAGGTAAGATATACGTGGTATAAATTATTTTATATGGAATCCGCATCAAAAATTTTTGTGTTTTGAACTTTTCATTATTAGTAGAAATAATAAAAAAAAATATATGAATTTATAAAGAGTCTTTTCTAAAACCCGAACCCCTATTAAGAAGGTATGGTCTAATAAGCTTCATATAAATTATTTAAAAATAGACTCGACGTCAAAAATTATAGTCGTAGATGTATCGTCGTTTTACTTATACGATAAATTTTCAAATATTCCGTATCCCAAACCTTTGCCCTCAAAATCGCAAATCCAATTGCAATTTTGTTTTTATCCTTTTTGCTAATATTTTTTTTCAGTTTTTGATGGAAATTATATTTAATATATAATGTTAAAAATTTGCATAGATTGTGCAATGGCCTATTTGGACATACCTATTTTTACGTAAGATGTTTATGAGATTATAAAAACTATAACAAAGCGAACTCAAAATAATAAAATTTTTTGGTGGTCTCGCACATATCCTTGTTTATAAATTATCTGCTTATCGGGGTTTATTTGAAACTAGCTAATACCCGGTGTGCTTCGCCACCCCCATCGTAATAAAATAAAAATTTTATAGTTTAAAAATATATTTATTTTGCAAGTGCCACACCTACTATTACTAAATCAACCATTTCTTATTCAAATAATCATATAGAAGTCAAAGTGTCTCTTGCAAAATATGGGTACTCTAACTTTTATCGCTTCCCAGATATACGAATTTTTGTATTTAATTCATATGACAGGTGCCCCGCCCACTTTTACTAAAGCATCCATTTTTTATCAAAATAGTCATATATGTCAAAGCTTCTCGTGCAAAATTTGGGTACTCTAACTGTTATCGCTTCCCGAATATACGAATTTTAGTATTCAATTGCCTTGAAAGCTGCCACGCCCACTATTTCTAATGTACCCATTTTTTCTAGAAATGTTTATTTGGGTGTCAAAGTTGCTCTTGCAAAATTTTAGTACTCTAATCGATATCGTTTTCCAAATATACAAAATTCAGTATTTAATTCATGTGGCCACGCCTACTATTGAAAGTCCGCCCATTTTTTACCCAAATGTTCGTGTGGATGTCAAAGTTTACCGTACTTAATTTGAAGACTCTAGCTGCATTAACTTTCGTGATATATAATATTTAATACTTATTCTTTAATAGGGCGTGGCACCCCGCCCACTTACAATTTCAAACCAAAGTATAGCCTATAGTTCCTTCCAGACATACAGAAAGATTCTGTGAAAATTTCAAGGAAATCGGTCCAGCCGTTTACCCGTCTATAAAGCACAAACAAACATACAAACACACATTGATTTTTATACATATAGATTAAATCAATTGTCCTTTGTCTGTTCTAAGATTATGTTTTAAACAAAACTTAGAACCGCATAATAATAGTAATTTTAATTTGTATTTTTTATATTGTGTTTACCAATAACTTTTTTTTTGCAAATAATGACCGCCTTAGCTTATTATGATCCATCTTGATGTTATACTTTAATTGGATTGAATAATGTATGACAATGTTACAAGTGTATAAAATATTTACATTTGACTTGAGCTAAAATAACTTTAATTTATACAATTTTATTGTCGGCACAACCGGAAAATATTGAATTTGCACCGAAAGCATATTTATGATCCTCATTCTTTGTTTTCCTGTCATAAATTCTCCGCAGTTGCGAAGCGAGTTCTGTAAGTGTAAATTTTGAATCTAAATATACATTCACACGCTTAGATATATTTATACGTATACATATCTACATACACACACACACACACACACACACTCGTCTAACAGAAGCAACTGAATGCCGATATTGGCAAGTGTGAAAAATTGCCATAAATTAATAATCGATTAAATTAAAATAATTAATTACTAGTAAAAATGAAATGGCTGCATGCAGCAGAATATAAATAAATATAAAACTTTATTGAAGTTGAAAGCAATTGCAACTGTATTCCCGGTGAATACGTTCACATGCATACATATAAACAGCTCATAATTCATACTGTAAATTCTGCATATTGAAAAAAAAATCCCTTCTACAGTCCATAGCTATTTTTGCAAAAGCAATTTGGAAAAAATATATAAAAGAATTCAAAAAAATGAAAGTGCTTAAAAAATGATATTAATGATGTGGTGAGAATACACAATTTACAAGTTAACAACATGTGTTGCATTCAAAAATATTTACTCGTTTGTTTCTATAAGTTTATGAAAATCAACGTAGATTACTTTATTAATACATATGTATGCGAAATAATTATGAGGATAAACAAATTATTTTAAGGAGCAATTATAACAATTATCACTATCAAAGCATCATCAATAATTACGCACACACCATCATACGCAAATAGAAAAAACATAACAGAAGTACCAGAATATTAAGTCTGGTCATCAGGATAACTTTTGTTTCTTTACTTTCATTTAAAAAAAAAAAAAAAAATATCAACTTATTCGACTCTAATAATGCAAGTTTCATTTCATTGTTATTGCGATTATAGTTTATCAAACATTAATTGTTTGTATGGCCATTATTACAACTTGCCGATAGTTAAAGATCACTCGAAATATTTTTCGGGAATTCCTGCACTAAATTCCCGAAATTATTAAATATTGCGAAATTTCCGTGAAAAACTCTACTTCTCTACTAGTCTCAGGTCAACTTTAAATTAATATATTTATTCACTTAGCATTCATTACTAATCATTATTATTTCAAATTAAATACGTTCTTGCTGTTGTTGTTGTTGTTGTTTTCATATTTACTTTTTTACTTCCAGTCTAAACTTATAATTGAGTTGTATTAATTTCTAGTGTAAGTGAATGTGAACATGTAGTGAGTTATTGCAAATCGGAAGTAGATTTAAGAAATTAGTTTAATTATTTGAAAAGTTAAAATTAAGTTAAATATTATTAATGATTAACATTAATTTACTGTGACCATATAATTGTATGTTGTTTAATAATTGTTTGCTTTTTTATTTGTTATTTGTAGCCATTGCTAATAAAAAAAATATATACAGACGTACATACGAAAAAAGAAAAAAAAAACATTTAACGCATTCGGGCAGCATTTCAATATATTTCTAAAAATGCCGACAAAGTAAAGTGTAATTAAAAAAGCTTTGTGGCGCTGTAACAGAGCATCAATATATTTACAATGTTACAAGAATCAAAGATTCTAATGTCCTCGTCCATATTATGAAATATTTGTTAAAAAATATTTAATTGCTTGAATGTTGGATTAATGCTCTAAACACATAGACGACAGCAGACAGCAAGCAGCAATATGTCAAAAATAAAATCCATGTGTTTAAATGAAAACGATTATTTTGACGGCAGCACAGTAGCACGACTGCACAACAGCACTTGCTGCTGCTGCCAACTTAGGCTATTTTCTATTTTGACGGGCAGCAAGAAACAAATATAGTGTTGCCATTATATATATTAAATTGGAAAAATAAGAACAAAAACTTATTTTTAATATTAAACATAAAAGAACATTACAAAAACACAATAAAGAAATAAATTTATGTGTTTTTATAGCTTTTCGTGATATTTTTACATTTTTTTTATAATTAACTTTAATTTTATTCATTATAAAATATACATGCGGCATCCCTGAAATTTGTATTGCTAAAATACACATCAGCTGATTATTATGTTGTTGCTGTCTTCAAAATAATTATGAAGTTGACTTCAGAGCAGCATTTGAAGTTGGCAGCATTTGAAGCCGTGAAGTTGTGAAGTCTGCTGGCGTCTATGTGTTTAGAGCTTAATACTAAAAATTTTGATAAAATAAAAAGACACACTTACCCAAAACATTGGCCCCCAGATTGTTCAGCATGTTTGCTGAAAAATTTCTAATCGATAACGTCGACAGTTTGCTGTCTTCAACAGTGCCAAATGAAAAAAATATGTTATTGCGTGTCGATGCGTGCTAAACAAGTTTTCAGGAATGTTTCGTATACATACATATATCACAGTCGATTTAATATTCTCATTGATTTATAGAATTCAAGCTTGCAAAGATTTTCTATTGAGTTTGATCTGAAATTGTAAAGATTAACATTTATTAGCGAAGCCTTTTTGAAAAAACACTTATAATAAATAATTTTTTGTTTAAATATTATAATTTGTGTTAAATAAAAAATTACAAACTTCATATGTGCAATATTTTCATGGCAGTACTCTGAGTAAAAGGTTTGTTGCACTAAACACAAAGACTGGACTTACAAGATGAGAATTTGTCATAAAATTAGTAGCATGACTTTAATTAAAAACAGCTACTTTAATTTTTCATTGTACATCAATATGCAAATACCGTAATAGGAGATACATTTCTGAATCTAATTTAGATAATGGCGCAGATGTTAAGAAATATTTAAGCAATATTTATTTAATAATTTTAAGGGGGGAGTGTGTGTCCGTATATCAGGCAGAGATGCTTGGATAGTTGTACGCGTTGGACCACTTGCTGGAAAATGGAGTGCATGGGAGGAGGTGTGCCTCTGTGTACGTGGTAGCGCTAATGTGGGTTAAGAGACATGTTGGCATAGATGGGAATAAGGCGGCGGGCGAACTTGCGAAAAGGGGAGCTGCTGTGGCATTCTGCGGACCGGAACCTAGAGTTGGTATTCAAGATGGGATGTTGCGGGAAAAGGTCCTACAATGGGTGGAAATCTATAAACCTGAGAATGTGGATGGAAACGACTACATGTAGACAGGCACGTATGATGCTCGAAAGTCTCTTTGGCAGGAATGTAGTCAGATATAATCGGAAGACCCTGAGCTGGACATCTGCTTTGGTCGCAGAGCATTCCAACTTTAAATATCATCTGAACAGGATCGTGGTTGTGGAGGATGATGTTTACAGAATATGCCTTGAGATTGCTAAGAGAGCGGCGCACGTGGTATGCGAAGGTTCGGCAATGGCTGGCAATAGACTTAGTACAACTGGCAGGCACACGTTGGATGTGAGTGCTATGGGAGAAATTAGTCTGGGGCAGATGCTGGCGATTACAAAGGACTCTGTGGTGAGGATTGTAGATAATCATCAGTCTGCAATGTGAAGTCACAAAAGTCTAGAGCAAACGCCTGCGACGGCACAAAACTCAGTGAGATCCGAAGAGGTCTGCTTCGATATTTCTACTCTCGATATCTCTATACCTCTAAGAAAAACACCCTTTATATATTTTTTGTTTATAATGAACTAAGAAATTCTTAACTACGATAAATCAAATGAAAAAAAATAATTTTCCCTACAAATCTTGAAAGTTTCGATTCAAATATCTGGGCGTTCATTTTGGGTAGGGGTACCGGACGTACAAATGTACTGTTTAACGGACAACACATAACACAGTACGAACATTTACTGTCTTTCACTCGTTGTATTAATTCCACCTCTCCCCCAAACTGTTCCCGTAATACAGGATTAAATAGTAGGTGATGTTTTATCTACAATAAATTCAGCAATATCACAGATAATTTTATTGTTCCTTTATCTGAAATTTTCTCAAGGCAACAATACACTGAAGGAAATAAAAAACGATTTCCAAAAGCACATCAATGTATAACATCAGACACGTTTTTTAAACCATTCCAATGTATTTAGTATTATACTTATAAATAAATAGTTTTTTTTTAAATATAAATTAAGAAATATGTATCTATTAATTAATCTAATTTATTTTCAAATTAAAAACTAAAACTAACTACTTTAAATAATAACAACCTTTTTTTGTTCTGCTTTTTGATGAAGCTCTATTTTTTCCAAATTTCACATCTGGCAACCCTAATTTTAGGAAATCTTACCGATTTTTTATATTTTGTGTATCGTACTTTTTAGTAAGTTTGAGTTTTATAAATGTTACGTTTAAAAAATAATGAAACTTCAACACACAATGTGCCGATTTGCCGATTTTTTCTCGAAAAATTTAGATTTTGATGATCGGGTGAAAGTTAAAGGCGAGGCAGTAAAGTCGACATGTTTTTCGTGACTTTTTCCAATTTTCTTTTACATTCATTGTAAACAAATATGAGGTGTTGCAGGAGAAACTCGTCATTAAAAGTCATTGATTTTTTAAAGATTCTTCAAAATAAATTTGGAAAAGGACATGACTTTGACACTCATCATTTAAAAGCCGTATTTGCTTGTTTTAGTATAATTTATTAATTTTGAGGCACAAGAGAACACTTGTTACATTCAAAAATACTGTCAATAAGTCAGCGCATAAACTAAAGAATTTATTTAAATTATATGCAGTGTTTTTTTTTATAATTTATGAAAGCAAAGATTTCTTTGAAATTTGATTAGGTATGTATGGGCTTGTTGATTATAGAGTTAATATTAGAATTAAAACTTAACAGAAGCAAAATTTACAAAATTGTAAATAATTTTATTAGCTCTATATCAAAATTTTAGATAAACTTTAAATCATTTTTATTTCGGTTCAAGAAAATCTATTACGACTATATACATGTATACTTATGTATTACGAAGAATATGAACATGTAGAAAAATGTCGATTCCCCAATTCTAATTTCAGTGAATTGTAACATGAATACTAATTTCAAAGATGAGTCTACCGATAGAGAGTGGCGATTATAAAATCGTAGCTGGTTTCGAAAACGCATTCCACTCGGCTAATATTTTAAATATTCCTAAAATGATTACAATTAAATTTAATTTAGAATTTTTTTTTTTAAGAAATTAAATAATAGAATAAATAAATTAGAGCCAAAATAAAAATGATTTACAGTAAATTTAATATATAAAGTTCGAATAAAATGTCAATATATAATTTTAGATCAACTAATAAACATGTTGATTTTGAACATAAATCTTATAAGTCTTTGATTATGATTAACCCTAACATAATCATGAATATGAACATTATTTTTTATCGAGTTTTTGAAAGAGTGCCCCACCTTTATTTGTAAAAAAAGAAAAACAAATATTATACTTTGAATTTACAGAGTTAAAATATATAATTTTTTATGAATTGTTTAAAAGAAGTAAAGAAAATTTGTAAACTTTTTGCCGAAAATTTAAGATTTAAAACGTAGAAGTTTTGAAGGCACATCTCCAATGCTGTAGAAGTTTGTAGAACAAATTATAATTCTTTTACATTCGTCAACAAATGTCAAATCAATTTAAATAAAACACAATTTTGATATTCCGTGTAAAATTAACCTTCGCAAATAATTAGTTTTTCTAAAGATTATTTTATATTAAATAATTGAAACTGAATGAAATATCAAACTCTAATATTTACGAAGTATATTTTTTTTTTTAACTTTCTTTTTAATTAACTACAACTAATTTGTAAATCTGCTAGTTTTATTTATTATTTTGTGTAATTTTTTAACACTTTTTTTATTTTTACTTTTTTGTTGTTCTTCAAGTGAGTAATTTAATTTGCCGATTTTTTTTCAATGAAAGTGCCGATAATGCCGTTTTTTTAAATAACTATACCGATTTTTTATCCAAACTATCTGACACCTCTAGCTGTATGTAATTCCAATGGCTCCTGTATAGACTATCTTTAACATAGACTTACTACTTACGTTCATACTTAAGCTTTATGTAATAAAAAACATGTTGAATTATATAAAATTTTTACTTTTTGTGTTGTCGGATGGGAATAATGCAACTATAACGCACTGCTTTCAATAATTTTAAACAGTTATTATATTCTATTGTAGTAAAAAAGTAATTGTTATATGTTCCCGATGACGGAAATTGTTAAATGCTTGTGACAGATCTTTAGTAAACCTTTACCAAAACACAAGGCATATTTATTGATCAGGTAGTTTGGTTTTGTCAGCTGATTATTCTTCACTTATATTTAATTACAGCTGTCAAAGTCTACAGACAGCGTTGCCAGAGGCTTTGGAGAGAAAATCATCACTTAGAGCAAAAAAAAAAAAAATCATATTTTGAAGATAAAAATCATCAATCATTTTATTACAAACGCAAAAAAACAATAAAAATTTATTTAGAAAACTGTTTTCTTATTAGATAAGTTATTTAAAGCAAAAACTATATTAAATTCATATAAAAATAAATATACATATTCATATAGCAACTTGAGAATAAAATCAAATTGACAGATACTCTGTAGTACATTAATATATTCAAATTGTAGATTTTATCATTCGAAATGTAGAAACATATAAAAAACTTGAAAGTTTTAATATAAAAAACAATCATACATTTAACAATTACATACATATGTGTGTATGTTTTAAAGTATTTTAGGAATCATCATTATTATAACACAGCATAGGTTTCATATTTTTAGATCTATTTTAAATTTATATAATGACCAATCGTTTAACTTTAAGTATTATTCTGAATATATTATACCCTTAAGAGTGCTGTTGTCTCATCTATTTCTATATTTTGTTTTATTTAAATTTACAACTGAAAATATTCGTTCAACGTTTGCAGAAGAAATAGGAAGGTTTTAACAAATTTTGACAGGGTCGGAAAAGCTAAGATTTTGTCCGCTCGAGTTATTTTTGAGACTTCTGACCAAAATTCTTCACAACTTAGATTATATATAGATGTAAAGTGTTCGTCAAAGTGGAAAAGACATAGTGCTCTTAACTCGTCTTCTAAGTTTTGAACATCACTCTCATCAATTAAATTTGAAAAGTCTTGTATTAAACCTGTTAAAGAAGCTGCTTTTCTATTAATTATTTTTGAAGGGTCAAGACATGAAAGTTCTTTAAAATAATTATCGGTAAAATCAAATCGTTTCAGTGTTTGCTTACACAAATCAATATAAAATGAAGTACAAGTTTCAAAAAATTTCTGCAAGTTTTAGATTGGAAACTTTTTGTTTTACAAACACCCCCAAATAAATATCTTCGTTTAGTCAACGAAATAATTTATTTTCCTAATCAAGTTTATTAATGAAATTGATGTTAACGTAATTTGGTTTTATAAAATTAGTTAAAATTTAATTTGGTTTTATAAAATTAGTTAAAATTTTAAGATAAAGACGGTGCATTTCATCATAAATTCTTTGTATTAGAGAGGATGTGGTTTGAAAAATTATGTTAACTTTTTTTATTATGTTAAAAAACACAGATAAAGTTCGTTAATGTCATTCACACTGTTTTTAATAGACCCTGCGACAAGCTGATACAAAACTTTATTGGTTTAAAAATTTATTGTTGATAAGAATTGTAGAAAAATTATGTTTTGTATCTAAAACTTAAAACAAAAAAATATAATTTCTAAAAATAAAAATCATCATTTTGGGGGAAAAAATCATAAATTATATTTAAGCAAAAAAAAAAAAAAATTAATTAAAAATATGATAAAATCATAATTATGGCAACGCTGTCTACAGATAAATAACCAATTTCTCTTCTCTCTCTTATTTATTTTGAATGTCAAACTTCACATATAAAAAATATAAACAAAAAATTCTCTTTAAACTGCAAACACCTGATGAATTAATATGCCTTGACCAAAATATGATAATTGGTTTAAGTTTTTATTTAAATTTTTTTTTTTTTAATTTCAAGAAAATACATAAAACTGTAAAAACACTGTTTTAAAAAATTAATTTTGTTTTCTTTAAATTTATTTAATTTTACTAATCTCTTCTATAGTTGGCTAACTTTTGGTTAACAGTAACTCTGTACAATTGGACAACCAGCGATATAATCTTTTATATTAAATAATTTACAAATTATTTAATCGGGATAAACATTTATGAAAACTTTTTGGAGCATAATAATTCTGAATAATTTTGTATATTATTTATTTTAAAAGATTTTATCTTTTGGTGAATTTTTTTAATAGAATTAGTTTGCTATAAATTTATCGTTTCAATTGCCCATGTCCACAATGTCTCGGTGATATCCAAATCATCGATAATAGGTCAAAATTAAGATGTTAACATCTTTCTACAGCGTGATTAAAAAACTATGAGACTTAAAGACCCAATTGCACTACTACATTTTTATGGGAGACATATTTCACAAAAAAAAATATTTATGTGCTTTGATTTCAAAGTGGACACAATAGTCATACAGACAGACAGTTGGATAGACATATAACGCTTAGTTGATTATGAGTGATAATATGTTTTTCATCTATTGATATTTTATGAGAGCTAGGTTCAATAAATAGTGAATAAAGATTTAAGGAAATTGGCTAAATATAAAAAGCATGTTTTTGTACGGGGACTTGTGTTAATCAAAAATGTTAAACAAGCAAAACAAAAAAAAATTGGGGGCGCCCATAAAGTCATAAATACGAAATGTTATCTAAAAATATTTAAAATGATGACTTGAATTGCAAGCTTAAAATAGACAGACGAAAGGACATCAATTATTTGATTTAGAATGATTGTTTTACAAAGCACAACTAACGTACGATCTATAGAGTATAGATAATAAACTTCTAACATAAATACATACATTCATACAAACTTACATACATACATACAATACAAAAAATACACAAATACATATAAAACTATTATTTTATTTTACCTTTGCATCGATGACCATTTAAGCCATATTGGGAAAAATCCATTAGAACAAAATAAGAGTAGACGAAAAGAATAATTAAATCAAATGCTTTGTATGGTTTTATGGCATAAACAGCAATTCAATGGCCATAAAGAGACTAATTAATCCAATGATTATGTGGACAACTAAGAATATATTATTTTAGTTAAAGTTGGTCGACTTTTAATTCTCTCTACACACAATCAAAAGCTGATACCTATTATTTGTTGCTGCTGTTTTATTATTTTATGTTTACATACATAAATATACACGGATTCGTACACATACGTACATACATGTGTAAATATATGTATGGATTTTTATTACAATATCACTTGTATTTTATGTTCTAATTATGTGTGAACATAAACATAATGTGCGCAGATATGCGGTATTTAATAAAACGTTTTTCTACTTTTTAAAAATTAACCAGAAAGAAATTAATTTTATTTTCAATTCGCAGGTATACATTATGTATACCTACATATGCATGTGTATTATTTTTTCAAGTTTGGAATCCTGCAATGGTTAGTTAGTTAGTTAGATATAACATAAACTATTTCACTGTGTTCACTCAACATAATTTTAAATTATTTCAGCAAAATTATTTGTTATTTTATTACTTAAATGGTTTCAAATTGAATATTATTTCTAATTTATTGATTTTTCGTAGGTAGGTACCTATACACATTTGTTATTTGATTGCAAGTAGCTAGGTGTTTTAGTTTATTTTTCTTTTCCTTTTGTTACATATTTTTTGCCCTAGGGACTAAACTTTTAGTCATAGTTGGCACTTCCGGTTTAGTAATTTTTTTTATTCTTTTTTCAGTTTTTGCTTTTAAAGTAGGTATGCGTGTTTTTTATGTTGTTAAACCGCGCGTTATACTCGCATTACAGACGATTCACTTTTGATAATGGAGCAGTCGAAAATGTATCGAAAATGTTGATATGCCTCAATAGTTTTTTTTTTTTTTAACAGGCAAACGGAACATAAATTCAATTGTATTGCGAATTATACAAGGCAGACAGTAAGATAGATACTCTTGCCCACAAGCGCCCACTCTCCATCATGTCGTTGTAGTTGTCTTCGCATTGTTTCACAACGCATCACAGACAACAGCCCACCCCATTTTAGCCATCACAGTTTCATGATAATCGGAAAAACGCGAAAATGATTTTTTATCGCTTTTGGATAAACTGTAACTATTGCTTTTTAATTCTTTTATTCTGTCTACGAACTGAACATTAAAGTGAAATGAACTAATCTTAGTCTCTCAGTACACACACACACACACACACACTTTTGTTTGGCTGAACAAATACATGGGAGTAACAAAGCCAAAGACACTAAGCATCTAAAACTCAACCAACTCGACTCCATTTATTTTTCACAAGATGGCTATTTCAATGGGGGGGTGGAGATGTGTCTGTCAGGGCATCTGTATGACCGAATCGTCAACAATTTATCTCATGTTTTATTGCAAATGATGTGCGGCTTTTTTGTATAAATTTGAGAACAGCAGGTTGCTTTTGAATGCCGTACCTTATGTAATTTGGTTGTGTTTATTCCGTCACTCTCTGGCATGCATTATTAATAATGCTGCTCTTTCATTCGTAAGGCGTGGCTTAAATAATTACAATTTCTCTTTCTCTCTCGATTTCTCTTTCTAACTATTGTGAATGATTATTTTATACAAAATTTCATGCACCTGTTTATGAGTATGTAAGTATGTATGTACATACATATATGTATAGTATTTCGCCTTTCATTATTATTGTTTCTTTTGACAATCACTGCATTCGAACATTGGCTTCAAATTGTCCTGATATAGATTGTTGCATATATTGTAGATCCGTTTTTATTAACAAATAATGAAAAATTGATAAACTTAAACAAATAATAAAATTGAAAGAAAATATTATAAAGTTTTCGAACAAGTCCTTGACTTTATAAAAAAATATTTTTGTAAATCTAAATTCCTTAACCATTCCTAATAATTAATAATTTTTTATAAACATTCTGAAGTTTATACCTACATATCTATCTCTTAAATTCAAAGTTTCACAATTTATGTATGTTCATATTGTAATACATTTATTTCTAAAAAAAACTTTTTGGTTCTTTATATATGTATGTATATGTACGCAAAGAAAAACCATTGTTACGACATGATCACGATGATCATAATATATTCTCTATACCAATATTTGGTTGCCAAAAACAAGAAATAGTTAAATTTATTTTATTTCATCATAGATTTTGTCACGATAATCAAGGGTTTTTCTGAGTTTTATCATTTTATGTTTACTTTTCGTAAAATTTTCAATATAATTGCCGTTCAAAATTAATATGATTTCAAAAAATTATTATGAGAAAAATAACATTATATTCAAAAGCATTTAAAATTACAAATAATCATAAAATAATATGTGAGACAATAGTATGATCAGAAAGCGATCAAGCAATGATTTTTTTAATAATATTTAATTTCAACTGTTCTTCTTGCTGAATAAATTTTCATTATTTTAAAAGCTGATATGTCCAAAAAATTAACAAGACTTTAAAAAAAAATTAAAGAAATTTAAAAATAAACTAGAAAATGTAAAACAAATATTAGTATAAAAATTTCTACTAAAATGGTAAGTAAATCATTATATGCAACTAACAGCTCCAAACAATAATTTGTCGTGAAAAAAGCAAAGATTGTCGGTTCAACTGTAGTCATATATATTGTTATTGCATTATATTTCAATTAAACATAATAATGATAATTGGCAATCATTGTATGTTTTAATCACAATCATACAATTCAGTTATAATATGTTGCTCTTCGATTATGGTTGCCACAACCATATTTTTTCTTTGCGTGTATAAACAACTTAAAGAATCTACATTTTAAATCATTAATTAGTTCATTGATAACGACTCAATTTCAAGTGATCGTGTACTGAATCGTTTACCTTCGATAGAATTATCATCAGATAATGAACATACATGCTAAAAATCAGTAATATACGATCAATTAAATCCTCAAAATCATTTTTTTTTTTCCAAAACTATAAAATGGATATTTTCTAAATTTATTAAACTGAAGCTACAATTCAAAAAGATTTTACATGTTTTCATTAATATGTACCCAGTTGTAAATATTTGGTCGTTGGCCTTCTTATTTCGTAATTATACCCTTCACCTGTGGTGCACAAGGGTATATATAGCTTTGTCATTCCGTTTGTAATTTCTACAATTTTCATTTCCGATCCCATAAAGTATATATTTTCTGAAAGCTTATGAATAGAGGAGTCGATTAAGCCCTGACCGTCTGTCCGTCTGCCCGTCTGTCCGTGTGTTGGTTGAAATCAACTTTTAGAAGCAACTATATGTTCCTCAGATATGTATATGGTATCAATCTCTTGGAAATATCCAGGAATGAATCGCTATTGAAATTCAGCACAATCGCCCCATAACTTTCTGAGATATGAGTAAAAAACCACGACCACCTCGTTTTTTTTCACAATTACAACAACAACATACATACATACATACATACATGTGAAAAACATACCAAACAAAAAAAATTACAAAAAAAAAATATTAAAAATAAGAAAAAAATAATAAAAAAAAACTACAAAAAAAAATTTAAAAAAAATTTTAAAAATAAGTTAAAAAAATTTTTTAAAAATTTTTTCTAAAAAAATTTTTTAAAAAAATTTAAAAAAAATATAAAAAAAATAATAAAATATAAATAATATATTAAATAAAATAAAATAAAATTTTTTTGGCTCAGCTGGTATTCGATGCCACATTTATTCTAACGTGTACGTATGCACGTATTTTATATGGGATGAATGGTGATACAAACAATTGTTATTGCATGACTACACGTTGTGAAGGGTATATAAGATTCGGCAAGGCCGAATATAGCACTGTTACTTGTTTTTCAATTATTTGTTCACTTTTCTTATTGAACCGAACCGGTCCTTAGAACTAATAAATTTGACTACATATTTCAGTGTGCATATTAACTTCTACATACATAAATATGAATGCGTGTAAATGTATGCTCTATTCATAATTATACCCTTCACCTGTGGTGCACAAGGGTATATATAGCTTTGTCATTCCGTTTGTAATTTCTACAATTTTCATTTCCGACCCCATAAAGTATATATTTTCTGAAAGCTTATGAATAGAGGAGTCGATTAAGCCCTGACCGTCTGTCCGTCTGTCCGTCTGTCCGTCTGCCCGTCTGTCCGTGTGTTGGTTGAAATCAACTTTTAGAAGCAACTATATGTTCCTCAGATCTGTATATGGTATCAATCTCTTGGAAATATCCAGGAATGAATCGCTATTGAAATTCAGCACAATCGCCCCATAACTTTCTGAGATATGAGCAAAAAACCACGACCACCTCGTTTTTTTTCACAATTACAACAACAACATACATACATACATGTAAAAAACATACCAAACAAAAAAAAATTACAAAAAAAAAAATATTAAAAATAAGAAAAAAATAATAAAAACAAGTAAGAGCGCTATATTCGGCCGTGCCGAATCTTATATACCCTTCACAACGTGTAGTCATGCAATAACAGTGGTTTGTGTCACCATTCATCCCATATGATATACGTACATACATATAAAAACGTCCCATTGTAAAATTAAAAATTCACGTATGTATGTTAAAAAAAAAAAAAAAAAAAAAAAAAATTTTTAAAAAATTAAAAAAAAAAAATTAAAAAAAAATTTAAAAAAAAATTTAAAAAAAAATTAAAAAAAAAATTATTATGTATATAATATATATAAAACAAAAAAAAAATAAAAAAAAATTAAAAAAAAAAAATAATAAAAAATAATAATAAAAATATAAATAATATATTAAATAAAAAATAAAAAAAAAAAAAATAAAAAAAAAATAAAAAAAAAATTAAAAAAAAAATTAAAAAAAAAATTTAAAAAAAAAATTTTTTTTGGCTCAGCTGGGATTCGATGCCACGTTTTCTCTAACCAGTATACACGTTTGTATGTATGTATGTTGTTGTTGTAATGTTGTTTTTGTGAAAAAAAAATCGAGGTGGTCGTGGGTTTTTGCTTATATCTCAGTTGTTTATGTACCGATGTTTCTGATTTTCAATACCGATCTACTCCCGAATATTTCTGATATTTTAATACCTTACCCGGGTCCAACCTATGTCGGGGGGCTTCAAAAAGTTGATTTCAACATACACACGGACAGACGGTCAGACGAACAGACGGTCAGACGGACAGACGGACAGACTGACAGAGCTTAATCGACTCCCCTATTCATAAGCTTTCAGAAAATATATACTTTATGGGGTCGGAAATGAAAATTGTAGAAATTTCACACGGAATGACAAACCTATTAATACCCTTTTTATACCCTTCACACAGTGAAAAAGGGTATATATAGGTTTGTCATTCCGTGTGAAATTTCTACAATTTTCATTTCCGACCCCATAAAGTATATATTTTCTGAAAGCTTATGAATAGAGGAGTCGATTAAGCCCTGACCGTCTGTCCGTCTGACCGTCTGTCCGTGTGTATGTTGAAATCAACTTTTTGAAGCCCCCCGACATAGGTTGGACCCGGGTAAGGTATTAAAATATCAGAAATATTCGGGAGTAGATCGGTATTGAAAATCAGAAACATCGGTACATAAACAACTGAGATATGAGCAAAAACCCACGACCACCTCGATTTTCTTTTCATAAAAACAACATTACAACAACAACATACATACATACAAACGTGTATACTGGTTAGAGAAAACGTGGCATCGAATCCCAGCTGAGGCAAAAAAATTTTTTTTTAAATTTTTTTAAAATTTTTTTTTTTAATTTTTTTTTAATTTTTTTTTTATTTTTTATTTAATATATTATATATATTTTTATTATTATTTTTTTTTATTCTTTTTTTTTAATTTTTTTTTTATTTTTTTTTTTGTTTTATATATATTATATATGTATATAATAATTTTTTTTTTTTTAATTTTTTTTTAAATTTTTTTTTTTTAAATTTTTTTTTTATTTTTTATTTTTTTTTTTGTTTTTTTTAACATACATACGTGAATTTACTGTTATTGCATGACTACACGTTGTGAAGGGTATATAAGATTCGGCACGGCCGAATATAGCGCTTTTACTTGTTCACTGTGTGAAGGGTATAAAAACCACAAAAAAAAAAAATTTAGAAAAATTTTAAAAAAATTTTTAAAAATTTTTCTAAAAAAATTTTTTAAAAAAATTTAAAAAAAAATAATAAAATATAAATAATATATTAAATAAAATAAAATTAAATTTTTTTGGCTCAGCTGGGATTCGATGCCACATTTATTCTAACGTGTACGTATGCACGTATTTTATATGGGATGAATGGTGATACAAACAATTGTTATTGCATGACTACACGTTGTGAAGGGTATATAAGATTCGGCACGGCCGAATATAGCACTGTTACTTGTTTTATTATATATTTCTTTTATTTTATTTTAAATAGTTGATTTTATTATAGTATAAGCGATTTTTAAAAATATCGTTGCAAGTTTCGTTGATCTCTTTTCGAATTCAACTGAATTGTTTACTTTGCATTAAACGGTGAGTGTGTGACCAACAGGGGCAAAGTACATCTATTGGTTACACTCAGCATTTGTAAAGAATTTTTTAATAATGTCTCTGTGTTTTAAGTTTTTTTTTCTACTTTTTTGAGGTTACACAACAACAAGAGAAATATTGAAGTAAAAATTAAAGAATTCTTTTAACCTCCATTTCTTATATGTCGCGTGTAGCAAGTGAGTTATATTAAATATTTGATTTTTTGCTGTGCTGTTGGATTTGGGTATCCACAGCATCCAAATGTAAGTTATGAACACTAACGTGATGTTTTTATTACCTTTTGATTTCCGTTTCTGCTTTTGTTGTTATCGTTTTTTTGTTTTTTTTTGTTTTAATATTAAATACTGTCATGACTACCTGTTTTTCTTTTTAAATATTACGTTCGTTGAGTGATGAGACCAGTGACGTTAAAATGTTTTACGACGCGTGTCTTTGGTATCTTTGATGGTTGTTGCCTTGTGCTGTATTTTAAACCATTTTTTATTAAAAAAATAAACATTTCTTTGTGCATTAAAACATGAAACTTTTTTCAGGTGGTTCCTTCAAGTCCACTTTCAATTGTATAGTTATTAAACTACACCACACCATTATAATATATGTTATTAAGCATTTGTGGCCGTCTGACTTTTTTTATCCAATGACAGAGATGCAGATTACACCCGAACATTTTTTTGCTACCATGTAAAAATCAAAAGTTTTTTGTATGCAGAAAAATAGTAAATTATATGAATTTAAAACTGTTTTAAGTATTTTTTTTATAATATTTAAACTATCGACTTATTAATAATGACACAAGTGTATGCCTTTATACAAGGTTCTTGGTAGGACCAACTAAAAATATTTATAAAGTTATTTATAGCATTCTGGATTTCTTTTTTATATTTTATAAAAGTTATTTTATTATTATCCGACATTTCACTACAATACTGAATAACGTCTTCAAGGAAAACATTTTTTTGCAATAAAAAACCAGTTGTTTTTTAATTGAAAAAAAGTCTATTCTAAAAGGAACCAAATATACACAACTGTTTGAAAATGTTGTATCATTGTTGAAAATGTACGCGTTTTAAAATGAGTGCATTGAATAAAATAAACTTCATTTGAAGATTATTGATAAGGACGATTTTAAATCATCATATTCTATGGAAAAAATTGTAATGCTCTAGTTCTGTTTAATATAAAGAACTAAAATCGTTTTTAAATGCCCGATTACAAACGATTACAAATTTTTAGAAAAGTTATTCCTCAGAACAGTTTTTTTTATTAAAAAATTCAAATATTAATTCTTAAAAAAATATTTTTTTCTGATTCTTGAGCTCAAGAACAATTGTTTTTTTTTCAGTACCAATAATGGGTATATTAGTTTTTTATATCTCTATCTCTTTATATATAAAAATTACTTGTATGTTCGTGATCGATAAACTCAAAAACTACTGGACCGATTTTGACCAAACTTTTTATGCATGCTCTATGGGCCGTGAGGAGTGTTTCTGTGTAGTATGAAGTTCGTATGTTTGTGTTTTTCGATAACCCTATGCTCTGTTTCGCTGGGGCCAGCCACGCGGACCGTGCCCATCTAGTCCTTATATAATTTGTATATTTAGCCTGAGGAAACTACCCAATCATTGTTGGTAGCCAAATATTTTTAATAACCAAATAATTGATCTTGAAAATACAAGATATTAATATAAAAAAAAGAAGAAACTAAATGATATTTTTAAAGGCACAAATTTTAATCCGACTTTCTTTGCATGCGAATATATTAGAGATCTCCAAATTTACCTGTTTGTTTTATTCTGCTTTGAAAAGTTTAAAGATCGTACGAAAATTGACTTTCTTGGGAAGAAAATATAGTGTTAATTTTATAACGGAATAAAATTTCATAGAACTTTAGAATTTGCGAAAAACTTTTAGCAAAGTAGGCCGAAAATCATTATATTGATTAAATTTTTATAGAAGTGGCAAAACTGTGAAATTTCGTTTTTTTTTTAAATATTTTTAAGAATTTTTTGTGTTTATGAAAGACATATTAGATCTGTTTTATCAAGAGAACATTGAGGCCAGATTACGGCATTCGAACGATATCTAAATTTCAAAATTACTACAAGCATAATCTGTTTCTTTTTTTATAAAAAAAATTTCTTAAGAAGAAATCAAGAATATTTTAAAAAGTTTGCGAAAAGTAAAGTAACAGTTTTTAAGGCGATTCCGAATAAGAAATTTCCACTTTTTTTAACTTAAAATTGACACTGTAATATTTAGAAACTGTGGAATTATTTAATTTTTATTTTTATTTTTTAAATCTAATCCTTTTTAAAATTGTTGTGTTTTTTGTTTGGGAAATGAAATATTAATGCCATCCCATCCCAAACCAAAAAAAAAAAAAAAAGAATATTTCCATCTTCATCTGTATATGATTTTGTACATATCGATGGTCACAAGTCGAAAGGCCCTAACTCGTACTTTTTACAAAATTGAGTTTACAGTGATTTCAATACATTTCACGCACATACACCTCGTCACAAATATTAAATGCAATAGAATTAAAAATAACAGTTTCATAAGCAATTCTACAAAAGAACTTAAATTACGATAGTGCAGTTTCTACTACGTTTTTGCCTTCTCTTGTAAAGTCACAACTATTTGGGTTAGGCCCTTTCTACTTGTGACCAACTATATACACATCAGTAAGTATTTATGTATGTGTGTAAGCATGTATTTTGTATGTATGTGTGAAAGATATTGACCATTTCTTAATTAAGCATTTGTCATAAAGAAAACGAGATACTTCGCCAAAGTTGATATTTTCTTTTAATTAAATGATGGATGATTCGGTTTAACCGGCAAACGATGCTTAATATAAAATGTAAAAGCAGACAATTAGATAAAAAGTGTGAGACAAATTGTAATGAATCAAGAAGGCAGCCAAGAAAATTTAATTGTTGGCATTTTTTAACCCCAATGTTTACTTAGGACTACTAATTAGTGCAGCAAAAAATTTTAAGGTTAGAATTGAACGTTTCGACTTTGATTAGAAATACTTTTATTTGACTTTCTGATCAATTTTATATCTACCTGATACACATAATTTCCTAAAATTAATAAGAAAAAAATTTGATTTCCAAGCTATTAAAAAATATTTATATGCATATGTATGTACGTATGTCAAAGCTTTGTGACTTATGTTAAAGCTTTCTACTAATAACACTAGTGTTTCTCAATAGATCGCCCATGGGCAGACTTTCATGGTGGTCCCTTAGAAGAAACGAACTTGAGTAATACAAATATATTGCCAATGAAGAATTTACCATCACTGACCTCTAAATTACACATTTGAAAAAAAATTCAACATAAAGAACGTGAGACGTGCATTAATTTAGATCACTTTTATATATTCGTTTTCGTTTAAAGATTGATAAAAGTACAAAAGCGTAAACAAATTTTAATTATAATGTTAATAAGAAAAAGAAATAAACAAAATTGTTTGATTTTCAATATAAGTTCTCAACCGATTTATTTTTTCACAAAAAAAGGAAGAAAGAATAAGGAAATAAAACTTAAATAAAAAAGGAAAAAAACATTAAAAACCTAAAAACTATTGATATCAAATTAAATATCGGGTGCCCCGGTGAACTAGTAAGTAGTGTACTAGTATGCCGGTCTGGGGGTTGCGGGTTCGATTCCCGCCAGAGACGCTGGTCTGTTTCACTACAACGGGCAAATAGTCTTCGTTACTCAGTTCGGTTAATTAAATTATAATATAATTTGTAATTGTATTGTGATAAAAATAAATAAATAAATTAAATATTTATATTATTTTTTTTAGCAAAAACTGTACTAGTTATTTCTGCAATATTTGTATTTCCCTATTTTTTTTATCTTAGCGAAAGAAATTGAGAGAATATTTGATTGTCAATAAAAAATTTTACTCAGTGCACGCACAAACCAAACTTATCATTCTGTGAGTTAAGCAGCGTTGTCAACTCGGTATTTTTATCACCGTTTTTGGTGATTTTTAACATTTAGAAAGCGGAAAAATTGTGAGTCAGTGCTTGGTGATTTTTTTTTGGTTTTTAGTGTTTTTCTTTTTATTGCGGTGACACCAAACACTAAAATTCAAATTAATTAATTGAAAAAAATTTTTTGTGAGTGTAAATTTATATACATACTACCAAAATGTAACTTATAGTACAATAACATGCAACTCGGCAAGAAAATAATATTACACTAAAAATTTAATTATTTATAAGATATTTGATTGCCCAGAAAGTTTTTGTTTCAAAATGTCTAACTTTATACATATGTATATGCATTTGAGGTGAATGTGAATAAAAGAAATTGCTCTCTCTTTTGAGATCATCTTATAAATGATTAAACCTTAAAGCAAACTTTTAGCGTCCCACAACTTTAAACGTTTAAAAATTTTACCAGAAAACCTTGAAATTTTGAGTAAAATTAACATAATTAATGTTAGAAATGTTTTATCACATACAAAAGAAGATATTTTACCGATACCAATGGCAAAATATTGAATCCACTCGATTTTTGGATTGAAGTTAAATCGTACAAAGATGTAGTTAACTTAAATCCCTTTGAAGCATTAAACTTAAACGTTAAACTTTTGTCGCTCCCATGAATGTGTTTAAATCTAAAATTCGCAACCGAATGTCTTTAAATTCAGTTAATGCCTTACTTCGCATTAAAAATGGGCTTAAACGGGAAAATTCCTGTTGCGAAACCTACCAAATAGCTGATGAAGTAAATATTCTGATTAATAGCAATGATATTTATAAATCATTACAATTTGAAATTAAGACTATGTTGTGGCCAGATGATAGTGATAATAATGAAGAAATAATTGACTTTAACATTGATATTTGATATTATTTACACAGAGAAAAGCTTAAATCCTAATCGAATTATTAAACTGCAAGTTTATTAAAATTTTTAGTTAGATATAGTTCTATTTAATTACTCTAATATGTAACATAAAAATATTTAAATATTAAATAATAGTTGTACTTATTTGGTGAATAATTTCTTTAATACTTTGTACAACAAATTCACATATGTTTATTAAACGACGTTTAAATGCATCAGGTATGGAAAAATTAATCCTGTCGTAATTTTTTCTAAATGTTGAAATAAATTTCTTACAATGCATCACTCCTGTGATATATTGTGAATTGATAATTACTTTAATAATTAAATATTTTTGTTCTTTTTTCCAATGTTTTTGTTTATTTTTATTTACATATAAATATATGTATCTATGTAAATCTGTACTGACTGACTAAAAGATATTCGTTGTTTAATTTTTGTAAATTTTTTTGTTATTTATTCTGATATTCATTTAAAAATGTCTTATTTGCAAAGAAATTTATATAAATGTATAATTTTATTAAATAAATAAAAAAATAATTTACAAATTATAAATTTAGTGTTTTTTTTTGAGAATGACGCGTTTTTTCCTGGGTTATGGTGCTTTTTGAAATTTTAAAGTTGACAACGCTGGAGTTAAGCAATCACTGCACTAGAGGCGTATGATGTATGTATGTATAAATATTAATAATAAGACGCACTCTGCTATGGTTTCAAAAAAAATATGCTTAATAGTGCCGAAAAGGAATATTGTTTAAGCTACAAACGAAATGACGAAGCATATATACGTTAAGCTCAATTCTCGTTTTGTGAAATGAAAACTTTTTGTGTAACAAATCATAAGGTTCCACCATACCTTTTGCTGTATAAAAACTTTTCATTTCGCATTTTCACGGAACAATAGTTGACGCCCTGTAAACAAACATTGATAGTTCTGTCAAGTTACAGCGACAAACCAACCCGTTGACGTCGGTCTTGTGTTCATACACTCGTGCTGATTTTGATTTGGCTGATGGATAGATTTTTTAACATTATACTTATGTTGCAAAATAAAAAAAAATAACAAAAAGTAATAACGCAAAAAAATCGTATTTATGCGTGTAGATTATTGCATGTCCTTTTCGTTTGGCTTTTGTTATTTTGAAAATTTATAATTACAAGGGTCATGTAGTACTAAATAGCAAATAGATTTATGCGTATAATCAGTCAACATTTATGACATTACAAGCAAAGAGTTAAAATCAGAGCCTAATTGAGCCTTAATGACTAAATACATAAAATCATAGGCAAACAACGAGTATTACACACAAACATATTAAAATAGTTGTCCTTAATTTTCATTGAGGGTTGCCGAAGTTTCCAAAAACAAACACACAGCGAGAGTGGGAGAATGAAATAAACCAAATATAGGAACCACAAAACAATATACATATTCATATACATAAAATTCTTAAAAAAAAAAAAATTCGCGATGTGTTCAGAATAAAATAAAATGCAGAAACGCTTTCAGTCAGCCGAATTACGTGTTAATTTCTTCCAAAATTTTGTTATAATTTTTTTTTATCGAGAAGTTAAGTTTAACCACTAATTAATGATAATTTTTAATCATAACTGCCACTTTGTACTGAATACTTAATAGAAGTGTAATGGCAAAAAATATAGAATTTGATTTAGTAATAAAAAAATAACGTTTATTAAAGAATTTTCTTAACTCGGATTTTATTGAACAAAAATTATTAGCATTCTTCCAATGACAAGCTAATGTAAAATTCATCGGGTTTTCCTCATAATTAGGAGTACTTCAAGTCAGTTAATTTGAGTGTTTTTTCTTCATATTTTCCTTATTTTTTACTGATAAACGATAACACACAGCTCATTTTGTGAAATATTATATTAATGTTAAAAAAACTGATTTTTTCGCACAATTTTTTGCTTGAACTTATAAAAAAATGTAGTTCCTAATTCAAATAAAATTTTGCTTAGTTCTGTGAATATCGTTATTGAATCTGAAATTATTTTTTTTTTCTGTGTATGTATAAAGTGTTTTTTGCGCAAAGTTATGTTATGTTTACTATGTCAGTTTGATGGTGATGACTATTTGAACTCTAGCAAAAACTCGTAAATTTGCCAACGCTATACGGCAACACTGTTTACGTACGTTTATATTTATGTATTTGAATGTATTTGTGTATATAAATGTATGCGAGCATCAGTAGCTGAAGAAAAGTGTTAATGAATAAATATTTTGATGGGCGAGTGAAAGGAATTGAAAGGGTTGTACGAAGATAAACTTTTAAAATTTTTCATAATTTAAAACGGAGGCCTAAAAGTCATTAAGTACATGAATAATTTTTCAATTCATTTCGCTAGATATGCTTTTGTTCCGACAGTTTTCCAAGATGTTTTGAAGTCATTTATCTAAGCAGGATATTGATGTCATTCTTTACTCTTACAAACGTATTTAAGGAAAATGAATGAGAAGAGAAGACATACTTATAACCAAAAACTCTTGATGGATTCTCTGTGGTAATTTGTCTTCTTTCTGAATCAACATTTTTTTTCTGTAAAATATAAACATTTTTTACGTCTACATACATACATACATACAGACATATCTATATGCACACATACACAAACACATTTCATTTATTTTTAGTGCATTTTTTCGAATGCTTGTATATTGAAAAGCATCTCGTTGTTTCCGTGATGACTTTTTTTGTGAAAATAAAATAAGAATCGGAAAAAAAATTCTACACAGAAAAACAAAAAAAGAAATGTTTGTTTAAATAAAACATATTCTGCCATTATTTTAACCAACCAGAAAAATACATACTCAAAAAAACACACACACACACACACACACACGCACACAAAAGTGATAAAAACAAAACAAATTTATAGTGCACTTTCATGTATCGTATTATTCTTATTTAATTCAGTTATTTTTACTATGTATCTCTGTGTGTGCGAATGACTGAATGACTAAAATTGTCGCTGGCACAAAAAGAGAGTGGCAAGTAACACTAAAGATTGCAAAAAAGAGCAAAAAAAAAGACGAGTAAGAAAATTTTAGCAGGTCAACAACAACCTTTTTGTATCCTACTCTAAATTAAATTAAAAAGAATCGATTTTAATACGAGTACATATTAATTAGGTGGACGAACGTGATTGAAAAGAGAGAAATTTTGTTTTTTTGTTTTTGTTGTAAAATATCGATAACCATCGTATGCCAGATGATAAAAACAAGATAATGCATTGTGCATGTTTGTTGTAAATCAGTTCTCTTATGCGTGACGTCACACATTACAAGTAAAAATTGTAAAAAAGTGAATAAAGTGCTAAAAGAATTAGTTAATAAACAACAACAATAAGTAATAATGAAAAAAAAATGAATAAAGAAAACACAAAAAAGTGATTATTTTTATGTAAAATTAACTTAAAAACGACAAATAACCATACTAGCCGTAATATGTTTTTATGATTAAACTTTTAAATAAACTATAATGCTTTTATTCTAAGTAATTGAATTTATATAAATCTCACTGTTGCTATTGTCAACTGCGAGGCTGATGTGACGTACGTGCGCAGAACGAAAATATATTTTACAGTCGGAATGCGTAATCTTGTTTTCATTATTCTTGCGTCGTATGCTTAAATTCAAAATTAATTCAACAATATATTGAACGTAGGTTTTTTAATTATTTGCCAGGTAATTTCGTCATGATTTTTAAAGATAATTGTTAAAGTGATTTTATGTAGCAAACCATTACAAAAATTAATAAGGATTTTTCTGCTAAAAATTTGTTGTACCTTTTTACTGAAGAAAATTTGCAAGAGCAGGACTTGTTATAGCCAAATTAAATAGAAGTAGACGGGTATCACATTTAATACAAGCAATGCTTATTCAACTCAGTTTATCGAATTACTTAAAGATGGAGGTTTGGCTATAATATTTTTGTTGGCGCTTCAAACATCTGTATTAACACGCAGCCTATCAAAGTGTAGGGTATAAACATTACAAAGAATATACTTTTTTGTAAACATTCTTAAAAAAAGAATAAAGACATCACGTTGATGGGCATTATTTATGTTGTTTGTTATCTGTATTGGCTTCGCTCCCTTCTAACCACACGCCCATACCCACTGGCTAACACAAAAAATCCCCGAAAAGAATTCTTGTAGATGTAAAATGCAACAAAATGTTGGCAAGAAATATATTTACATTTACATGTAAGTAATAGGAATTCTTAAAGTATTTAATACTTTGAGAGAAGCGTTTAAATTCCAAATCCTTTTTGATAAGCTTGTAAATATAATGTTTTTGTCGAAATCATGGTTGTTGATTTATGTTTCTTTTATCCAATTTTAATAAAAAGAAGATCCAAATAATTTTGCACAAGGATGCACGACGTCACGAACACTTCAAGCACGTTCTCATACAAATATGTATTTATTAGTACACATACTGAAAAAAAATCAAAACAACAAACAACAACACTGTGGACAAAATAATACAATTTCGTTAAAAAAAAAAGGAAAAAATTGCTACCAGTTTTTGAAGCTCAGGGAGCATGCGATCGGTTATTTAACCGAGCGTGCGGATGTATGACGATTATTAGCGTTTCAGATTCAAGAAAGGTTAAAAAAATGCTACTGCCACATTAGATTTTCAATAGCATCGCTACTGGAATATGGCCTACATTTCAATCCCTCAATTTGGCGCTTTTTTCAGCCATAATACGTTTAATTTAATTCACTCATTAATTTATTTTTATTCATTCCCGTTATACACCGAATTGAAGTATTGTATATGTTCATTGTTTGACTATAAGTATTAAGAAGATAAGCGCTGTTTTCCAACTTCCAAATAAGTTTAATCTTGACTTCATTTTACTCAACTGTTCGTGTTCACTTTGGCTTTACTTTTGGCATAGAAATTAGAATAAGAATTTTAAAATTTCGATCACGTTTAAATGAAGTTTTTGCGCCCGAAGGTAATAGCATCTATTTAGCTAACGGTTCTCATTACATTTTTGTGGTGTCTGTTTTTTTTTTTTTTTTTGTTAACATTGACAGATTTAGACTTTAAGGCATGTTCGAACTTGCAACAAAATAATGGTCCTAATCGATCGATTTTTATACCTGGAATGCATATCTTCCGTTCATCACAACATGATTAATTACGATTCTCAATATCTGGGGAATGCCAATAAGATTGCTGAATATTCCAACGTTGGATCTGGTAGCACTTATCAACTAAGTAAGAAAGTCCAAATACCTTTTTTTTTGAGTTTTACAAATCAATTCTTTTTTGTAATTTATTTCATGCTCTTCAAAAATTAAAGTATTAAAAAATTGGTACGAATAGTAATAGTAATTTTGAATCCTTTAATTTAACATCGTTTCTTTTATCTTCTATATAAATATTAAATGCCATTCGTTAGTAATCGCATCACTTAACCACGCCTGCACCGATTTTGATAGTTTACTTAATCTTTGTAATAATCCAAGATAGGTTTTTGCAGAAAAAATAATTGACCACGCCTACTTATATGCCTCTTTTTCGGAGATCGTCTGGACCGATTTTCGTAATTTTTTTTTGATAATCTCTAAATGCTTTTTATGGATTTCTTTTTATTAAAATAGCTTCTACACAAATTCAGCAGTTTTCCCCCATACCCAGAATACTGTAATACCCAAAGTCTTTAAAATTCGTGGCGAAGAAATATCAATGTCATGCCATCTTCAATATAAAGAAAATACATTTAATAAGATATCTAGAAAACTATTACATCTATAATCTTAAAACTTTGTATGTTTTGCTGTTAACTCACTTGTATTATTCCAGCCAAAAATCGATGCGATTGAAGCAGGGAAGTGATACCCTCATACAAAAAATATGTTTTATTTCAGGAACAATAAATGTAAGAATTTTCAATCCTGGTATTAGACATTTCAGTGAAAATTTTACAATTCATTAAAATAAATAAATAGGATCAAATGAGAGGACTACCATACAAACTTAATATATTTCATGACATATCTGCAAAACTATTGTTTAAGGCTTTGAATTCTGTGTAACTGGCTTACACAAAAAAATCGATATTGCCAGACGTAGTAAATTTTAGAAAAATTTAACAATGAATTCCAAAAAAAAAAGGGAAAACATATCTGTAATAGTAAGCAAAAAATAAATCCGAGTTTTTTTCCTTTTCTTAAGGATTTTATGAAATAAAAATTATGTTTTTTCAATTGGTTTTCTTTTTCTTTTCTCAATATATCGCTTATTTTTGTACCATAATAAGCAAAATTTATTTTTGTGTTGATATTTTTCGTTATTGATGTTGGAATTAGATGTAAAATAACAAACATTTCAAAAAGATAAAAGATTTTTAATGAATTTAATTTTTTTACTTTAAGAATAATATTGAAACAAAAAGACGTAAATAATATGGGACTTCGGTTATAATATTAAACAAACTGAAGCTCGATTTTTATTGTATCATGACAAAATTTAGAATCGAAAAATGCTACAAGTTACTTCTAAAATTGTAAACTTGGTATTTTTTTGTGTCTTATATTTCTATTGTTTTTTTAATGTTCTGTTAAACTTAAACGGCTCTACGGTTCCTCTCATAATATAAAAGGTCGACCCATGAAAGAATAAAAAAATTAAATTTATTAACATTCTACTCAAAACAAAAAAAAATTAAGACTAAAAAAAGACATACATTTTTTCTTAATATCAATGAAATCCTTTTTCAACTGTTTGCTACGAGTATTAAAAATTGACATTAGTATTCACTATGAGTATATTCTGTATGTGTGTGTGTATGTGAAAATAGTGAAATGAATGTTTGTACGCATTGTGTGGTTAAGCGTTTTCTTTTTGTTTGTTTTTAAACTTTTTTCGATACGAGTATCAAGCATGTCACTGGATAATATTTAGCCGTATTTAGTTTAAGTGATTTATGTATGAATTTGTTGTTGGATTTTCTTTAGTTGATACTATTTTACAAAAACAAAATAAACCACAGACATGGAATAAGTACGAAAAAAATCTTTCGTACACCCACGTACACAACCATGTATGTATGTGAGATATATGCGTGTGTATGCATATGCAAAGTAAATCCAGAATTAAATGTTCGTATCCATGTATAAAGAATTTGACTTTTTTGTTTTTTTTTATAATAATTTAAGGCACAATTTAAAGCCATATTCTAATGAACTATTGTCTGTTTATTTTAATGTACAAAAAAGTCAATGTAAAGATATAATATGATCGGTTTAGATTGATTTTTTCCAAGCCAGTCTTTTTACGTATTGTCTTATGGTGACGTCATATTTTCATTTTTGTTTTCGTCAACATTTTTTATATAAAAATTTCCATTAAGGGACGTTTTTATTGTATTTTTTAATCGCTTTTCAAACAAATAACTGTCAACAATTTTATAAAAAAATGTGTGAATAAGCGATAAAGATAAATAAACTACAAAATATTACCAACACTCGAAATAAATACAACAATATCTGATTATTTTGCTCGATTGAGCAGGTCTTATTAATTAGCGCTTTCAAACTCGTCAAAATTAAAATCAAATCAAAGCTAAAAATATCTAAGTATACAGAATCCCCTTTTAAGTTGAGTATAATGTCAGCAATTCTGTTGGAGCCAACTTACAGCCATAGCTGCCAGATAAAATAGGGGCAAAATCGTCTAATTTGGGGAAAAAAATCGTCAAAATCGTCAAATAGTTTACTCAAATCGTCATAAAAACGTCAAAATAAAAAAACGCATTTTTCAAAACAAAACATTTTTTATTTAATGCATAACATAACAAACTTTTTAAATCCAGAGAGATCAATGGTTTTATTAGACCCTTTTAAGTTAAGAACATGACAATAAATATAATACAATTTAGAATTAATTTCGAAAAAAAAAATATTAATATGTATATAAATACAAAAATTACTAAATAATGAATTGGCTGCATCTAATTCAGACTATTTACAAATAATTATAATAATTTCTTTCTTTTTCGCTTTTAGCCCATAAACTTATTTCTGAATCTGCAAACCAGTCTTCTTTAATTTTCCTCTTCTTGTTCGTTACCTGTGCAAAACACCATTAAAATTTCATTTTAGCTACTACAAAGTTTTGTATAAAAAATGGATGAAATTTCTACTTACAGAGAAAGGGCTGCTAGAATTTTCATCATCTTGGTTTTCTATTGAAAATATAAAGTTTGATTTTTAAGGTTTTAATGTATAATTAAAAAGAACTTACCATTTTTTAAGTATTTAAGCATATTAATTTGTCACTTAAATAATTTAAATAAATTTACTTAAAAAACTAAAATTGTTTTAAACGCATTTCCAAATTTATATTTGTTCGTGTTGTATGTATCAGTTGATAATATGTGGCATATACTATGTTAAAAATGTACAAAGTGGAAAAATTGCCCACACAAACACATTAAATAATGATCGATGTACCTATTTCACTCTGTACTATTATTTATAACATAAAAAACCGTTACAAATTATTTTTATTTAGTTTAAGGTTGATATAAAAGTAATGAAAAATGTTGCAAACTTGAATTCTTGAAAATCGTCAAAAACATAGCATAAATCGTCAAATCGTCAACACTTAATTTTAGCACGTAAAATCGTCAAAATGACGATAAATCGTCAAATCTGGCAGCTATGCTTACAGCATTTGATTATCTTCGAAATTCGAATATTCGAATTAAAATATCGCACGTTCGGGTTAAATTTCGACAGCTCTGAAATGCATTGTTTTTGCTTTTGCTCAAAAAATAAATTAGATAGATTTTCATAAATGCTTTAGACTCTGTTCTTTAATTTGGCTTTAATCACGCAAAAAAAAAATGCTGAAACAAGCGTAATTTCAAACAAAAAATCTGAAAAAAATAACTTTTTTTAATCAAATTTTTTTGAAACTAAATTTAAATAAAACGTTTAAAAAACATCAAACATTTTTATAGAAAGTGAAATACTTTTCAGGCACGTGTTTGAACATATTTTGATAACAATTATTTCAAGCATCTTCTTTATATCTTTAAAACAATTTTTTAATTATAAAATTAATTTAATTTTTTAAACGTTTAGTAGATAAAAATACTATAATTTTATGCGCATGTTTATTTTTTACCATGTTATAAAAGGGATTTTGGTCAAGTATTCTTTTCTAATGTGTCTTAACAAAATGCTTAGAAACCGATCAAATAGAATATTTATCATTCGTCCAACGCCAAAATTTTAGCATGATTTAGTTTGCTTTTTCGTTTTACATCTCAGTGAATTAGTTTGGTTTACACGACCTTCAGTTTTGAAATGTATATTACATTATTTAAAAACATGTTTGTTTACATGTAATTAAAGCAATGGTTCGAGACTTCTTTTCGAATCCAGTACAAAATGCTTTTCTTGAAAATTCAAATCCTTTAAATCTTGCTTTCGCAAACTTAAAATTAAAATCTATGGAAAAAAATCTTTCTACATTTCTCTTGCAAAAGATTGACTTCGTTAGCGAATTTTAAAGTTTTTTACGTTTTCTTTCTCTTTCTTTATAAATTACATTATCTTTATATTCATATTCTCTCATAATCTTAAAACATTTTTGATATGCTTTCTATATCCATCCTTCGGCTTGCAGTATTGAAAGCATAGTTGTTTTGTATTTCTCATTTATAGGAACTATAAAGGTGATAAACACCGAGCAACAAATTTCTGTCATGTGTGCTTGTTGTAATTATAAATATTACTTTACATCTGTATAATTTTAGCATTACTGAAGTGCTGAAAATGTTACACTCGGAAAGGGGTTTTAATTAAAAATATGATTCTAAAGTAATTGTACACAGAAGCAATAAAAAAGTTTAATAAAATAAAGAATCTACAAAAAAAAAACAAATGAATAATAACATTTACTGCCGTTTGCATAGAAACGTTCAAATGTTTATTAACGAAACGAAAGACTAAAATTTTATGGGCATGTATGTACGTTCTGTTTTTAAAAAGTATTTAAAGCATATTTTCGTATGCCGGGTATTAGCTGTGTTTGTTTAGCAGTCGTGATAGAAAATAATTTACATTAATATTTAAGTTAATATATAATTTTTAAATACATATTACATTTTTGATCTTTTCGGCAATTGTTTTTTGTATTTTTATTACTTTCAACTTAAGGTAGAATGAATCTTTATTTAAGCAACGCTTTTTGTTTTCCTTTTTCCATAATATATAAAATTGTTATCAAATTTACGGATGACTGACAATTTCTTAAAAATTTTAATATAAGAATAAAAAACAAAAATATATTTCTTAAGAATTAAAAAAAAATTTTTCTTTTTGTATTTATTTCACACTACAGAGGATGGTGCCATCTAGTGTGTTTTGTATACATTTGTTCACTCTTTAGCAATAACAGCAACCCTGCACTATTTAAAAAGGTAAACAGTTTCGGAATAATTGTGGCTGTTACGTATAAATAAGTTTGAGAGTCACAAGTATGTGGTTGGCGAATTTGCTGCTAAGTTTTTAACAATTTCTTATACAGGGTGTGAAAGAAATCATCAAGGTGATTAACATAAAATAAATAAATTTTTAACTTTGTGGTGATTTTTGACTCAGCATGTATTTTTATAAGATGAATTTGGTGTTTACAGTTTCTTGGATTTACTTGAAATTGGGTCGACCATCTAAATAATTTGCACTTTTAATTATATTTTAGTTTGGAATGTATGACTTTTTAATGATTTTGTTAAAAAAAGTTGACTTTTATCTCTTTTTGTTATTTGGGGAGTTTTGTGTGTTAGATAATGAATACATGTACGTATGTTCTTATATTCCAAATCCTTATAAAAAATAAAAATTAATTAATTTTAATTAAATTAAATATTTTCAAGGAGAATTTTATTAAGGTCAAACCATTATCCCCGATTTCTTTGCAAAAACAAAAACTGCTTAAGTCTACAAAAGCTAAAATTGAGAGAATTACATGATTACCGAAATTCAAAACTACTCCCAGCCGAATTCTTAAATATTTTAGACAAATTAACAGGAAGTTATAGCGTAAAAACTTATTGCCTTCATTTTTTTAACGAACAATATCATTTGGGTTGTTATATTAACTTATAATTTAGCTCAATATACAAAAATGATTACGCTCTTCAATTTGTGTATTACAGAATTCATATAATAGTCTTTATTTAAAAAAGAATTGGTTTTTAAAATCAACACAAAAATGCAAAAGTGCTTTCCTGAAAAACTATAAAAACAGACATAACCATATTTTACTTATTGCCACAGACTAATCATCTGGCAAAAAAATAGAGAGAGAAAGAGAAAGAAAGCATCTGAATAAACAGACTGTAATGGGCTCTAAAATCCAATGAAGCAAAAAATCCGCTTTGACATTGTTAAAGTTACCTACATTGTATGTATGATATGATTTTTTGCAATGTAGTCTACTTAAAACACATTCACAAGCAAACAAACAATGAAGTGTTAATATATATTTTTTAACTCAATAACAAAAAAAATTTTAATTGATTTTCAAGAACATACTTTAGAATGATGTCATAAATGTTATAAAGATATCATTATCGTTGTATCGAATGGCATACATAGGATGCCATCTTGCAAGTTGATATTTTTCTTAACAATATCTGGGCGTTTTGTTTGTGTAGTTGTGCCGCCAGTTACTGTTTACATTCGTTTCCTCCTAGGAAGACCTTCGTTTTCATATCCTTTCAAAAACCATAAGCTGTACAAAATACAGCTCCATATAGAGATCTGAATAAAGTAAATAAAAGAAAAGAAAGAAAAAACAAAAATACAATAAGCAACGCCTTTAAGCCGCTAATGATCACTCAGCTCATAAAATAAACTACACTAAAGAGAAACCACAAATAACTGAAACAATGTTAAAAACTCAACCTAGAACAAAGGACACATGCGGTGATAAGGATCTTGTTACTTGCCTATTTAGTAGCAAACACAAGCTAAAAAAATACATTAATAAAATCACAGTATTATCCATACATGCATACATACATGTAAGTACATACATACATACATACATGCAAGTACATACATACATACATACATATAAGTACATATGTATAAGGTTGGGCATTACACATTTATGCACGTTTATTCCCATTTTTAAAAATGTTCCATTAGAGTTATTAAAGACTTAAGTATTTGAGTACTCAGTACTTTCTACGGGAATTTTTAGTGCCCCATGGATGCAAAAGTTAAGATTAGATTCGTTAACAAGCTTGTTTTATTATTTAATACACCTTCTGATTTTTATAGCTAAAAATAACAAAAAATATATTCAGTAGTATCGAGTACCCAAAACAAATTATTTGCTGTAGACTTGTGCCCGACTCGTTACTTTAGTTCCCTTAATCGTTTGTGAGCAAAATGATCTAAAGTAACCAATTTACTCAACTCTAATAAGCTGAGCAAAAGTACGTCCAATTTACAACACTACCAAATTGAATTGAATTCCTTGTTTTTATTTTTTGTTGTTCATTTAATTTTAAAATTTTTCACATCTTAAGAAATTGAAAAAAAACTAGTTGGTTAGATGAAATGAATAAGTAAATAGTTATCCTATACACACTCACATAGCAGTCCCTGTTTATTTGCAGTGAATAGTTTTAGATTTGCAACTTGTATTTGTTTTCCTGCAAACATTTTAAGAGGATTAGTGTTTTTGAATTGCACGTTTTTTTGTATTCCAGAGCGGGTGTTTGCTCTGCGGGAGCTTCTCAATGAATTTATTCTAAACGATCTATTATTATTAATTCTCATCAGATTTACGAAATTTGTCTCCAAGTGTAAAATTATGTGTGAAAATCCAAACATCAAGCTGAGTTCCATACTGGTCTGATTGAATTACTCAAATTATCCGATAATTACACAACGGCTGTTTGTTTCATATGCAGCAAAATCAGTTGTGTGTGCATTTCTATCTTCTGGCATTGGCGTAGCTAAATTTTTTCTTCTTTTTTCTCTTCAAAATTTTAAACTGAGTGCATTTGTGTGTAGATTATATGTAAATTGTTTTATTTTGTATTTTTTTTTTTTTGGAAATCTTTTAGGTCATTTCAACTCCCAGAATCAAATTTACTGTAAAATAATTTACAGTAAGTAGAATAATTTATTTTATTGTTTTACTGCACTACCGAAAATGGTTAAACTAAACATCAAATATCCCTTTCCCCTACCTGTCTCAGCGTTTGATACGTTTGTATATTTTTATTCATATAAGTACACACGCACACACGCACACAGAGAAAACAGTATCGGTTGTGAGTACCGCAATTGTTGCCAATTGTTGTGATAGTAGAATTTCACGGTCATATCTACAGAATATCGTTCCGGACTATCAATATATAGTCGGTACTAAGAATTGAAATATTATAACAACAAAATAATAATAAATGTTCGACTGCAAGACCTTAAACATTCGATTGGCGGTGAATTGGATTGTCTGTTTTCTGTATTTGCATTGTATTGTAAAATTTAGTACACAGATATATAAGCTCATGAGAAAAAAATTAGTATGTTTATTACCAGAATCAATCAATGATTATCATTTCATCATCCAGTTTTAAGATGTTTTAGCTTGGGAGCCTTAAGCTCTTCTTAGGTAACATAAAATGAAAATGAAATTTTTTAACAAATAAAAAAAAATACCAATAAAATAGATTGAATACACCTGGCAATAAAGAAAACTAATATCCTTTGTTTGTCATTATTACATTTTCCAATGATACAAAAATACGAAAAATAAAAAAATAATTTAACCTGAATTGCACTTAAGGATGACTATTTGAGGATATTAAAATATTTCAAACAACATTTGCGACAACAAAATTCAAATTTCCATTTAAATTTATTTATTTTTTGGCAAAATTATATTAAGATGAAATTAATTTTTACTTGTGCTACGAACTTGTTGCAAAAAAGCGAAAAGGGTTTAAGCTTTTACAAAATATTTCCTGGTGCTAATGATGGTAGCTGTAGAGTGATGTTTTTCATGCTGATGCTATTCTTTGCGGTACTCACCAATACCAAAGTTAATACTTCTCACCTTTTAATGATAAAAAAAACTAATTATTTATTCAGAAGTAAATTACTTTGGCAATTTCGACAAAATGATTCTTAACGAAAAATATGATTACTTTTGACATCAAACTCCAGTAAAATAATAAACAGAACAGAAGATTGCAAAAACAAAATAGTAAGGAAATACATTTCCACCAACTTAACAGGATATTAAAATAGAAATATGTAATTAAAAAAAAAGAATTCAAATACAATTATTTCACTTAATTTGAAACAACAAACAAAGAAAAAGGATATTTTAAACTTATTTAACTTGTTTAATTCACAAAACGCTTAATACACATAATTTCATGTACTTCGTTCAAGTACAAATTAAGCAGTTAATTTCATGTTAAATTAGAGAATAACAACAGCAACAAGAATAAATAGCTGTTTTATTAATAAAAAGCTGTAGTTCGCAGGGGGTGCATTTGTTTTGTATCATCGAAGGTCTGTGTGTAATCGAACACAAGTCTGAAATAAATAGTTTGACTGCAAAACGGAAGCGGAAACTGTATTAGACATAATTTACTCTAATACCTTCTTTATACATATACAGACATTTATATGCAGGTATGTATGTATGTATGTGTGTATATAAAGTCATATACAGTTAGCAAGGGAGAGAAAAGAATGGTGTCCTGCTGTCACAGTTTTGTTTATTGTGAAACATTTACATGACCGACATCTGTCATAAGACAACATAACTATAGCAAATTTGTTTAAGTTTGATTATTAATTTGCCAGGGTATGGGTGTATGGTGTATGATGGAAAGTACAATTTTTATTTACGTAATTATAGGTTTGTTTTTGATTGCAATATTTTGATTTTATTCTTTGTAGTCCTTTAATGGACGAAAAACAACAATAAATAGGGTTGATGTTTATTATTTAAGTTAAACATAACAAAATCGCAACTTAATTTATTAAGTTCTTTTTTTTGTTTAGAATTTGAAAAATGCAACATATTTATGAAGGTGTTGACATAAAAAGCCGCAGGTTAAAACGCAGCATGCATTAAATAATGACATGTACTCGATGCGATGTAAAATTCACTTTTACAAATTCTAATTAAACAATCTCCATCACCGCGAATGTATTTACTTGTATGCAATTAGAAGGGAAGAAGTCCTTAGACGCTATTGAATTTATATTTTTAACACATCTAAATCAATTGCTTGTAATTGGTTTTTGTTATTTTTGCATTTCCAGTTTAAACTCGTTAAACATGTAAATCGCATTTGTTTAAACACACAAGCACTCAGTACTAATGCCGTCTTTAATTTAGATGTTTCGATTATTTTATCATTGACAATTTGCCAAAAATGTGAATTTTAATTAAATGAAAATCATTTCAATCATTCAATATACATTCATATGTATGTGTATGTGTATGTACACACATGTAAGCACTAACACATACTCTGAGACTCCTGAGTATTTGCTTTTGAAATGCTGATATAACAGTTTACACAGAGATACAACTTTTGGCGCCACGGAGAGTATTTCCACATCATTGAAATTATTGCTTTAAAATTAAATAACTTAAACAGTGAGCACACTAGTCGCTATGTACACGTTTGCATATACATTCAGATGTACGAATGTATGGTTGTACCTGTTTGTATGCATGTACTAATTAAACCAAATACATACATTCATATTTATGTATGTACAATATTTTAAATACAAATACCATGATTAACGATAGGATCACTTAACAATGTATAATAATCCTAATTTAACAACAACATTAACAAATCGCTACTTTTGTTAACAGGAACCATTAATAGTTACTGTTTCATCATCTCTTGGTTACTTAACTAAACCATTGTTGGCGACTTTTGTCTAAAATTTAGAAAAAGTTGCAAAAAATAACAATTTAAAAGTAAAATAATGAAAATCTATATTTGTACAGGGAAAATATAAAAACATACCGTTGGAATTTCGGTCCCTTTTAGACCACCCTCGGTACCTAGAGATTTGAGGTCAACTGACAGCCATCCCTTCCTTTACTGAATCCCGTGCCCCCACCGGCATTAACTCTAGACTAGAGAACGATCTCACTCTACCGACTAGTGATTCTTGACAATCATCATGGCACAGCCTTTCGTAATAACTAAAGCATCCACACTTAATGTGTGCCTGCCTTTGCATACTACATGAGGTGCTATCTCAGCGTTCTACAGGCAAATTCTTAAAACATTATAATCCTTGATTTGAATTTTTATTAAGATGCTATTTGAAGTTACCGTTTTTCATAACCAACATAGTTAAGCAGCTTCTCGTGCTCAGAATAAACCCGAATACTTTGAGGTTTTTTGAGAACCATAAAAGCCTGCTTACAAATAGTAGCCATTATCCGCTTTAACTGGCTTATAGAGTTCTTCCATTGAAAGGCCCGATCCACAGAATGTTGCCGTCGATTCTTTCTTCAAAAGGTCTTTTAGCCGGTTCATTGCCAAGTATTCCGTCGTATCCTTTCACCCACATTAACTTCACTCTATTTGATGAGGAACATCTTTTGAGCTAAAGAATTCTTTTTAGTACCAAAAAAAAAAACATCCATCCGTCGGACGCGCTTTATAATTGACTGGTTATTAAATGCAATAAGTATTCTCTACCCATTTTCCAAATAATATAGAATAAGTCTAACTAATTCATTCGCTAAGAGCCTTTCGAGTTTCAGAAATTTCTCAAAATCAATCTAAAGTGATACAATATTTTACTGATAAATAAGTCCAAAGGCAGCAATGCCAGCATTGCTTTGATTTCTGGAATTTTTCCAATCAAATTCATGAAATATTTCCACGAGTACTAAAGAAAGAATGCCGCCCGCGAGTAGCTTTATAATGCAGGCAAGTCTGCGTGTAGTTCCACTGTGGATTATTGGAGACTAAAACTCAAACATTAGCAAAACCGTGGTCCATAAAACCCATTAAATCGATTACCACCAATTAGGTTAGGTTAGGTAGAACAGGCAGTTGTTGTGCAGCTCACTTGGGTTTATTATATTGATTCCTTTCTGATACCTGAATAGAAAAGTAAGAATAGAATAAAAAAGAGAGAAAAGAAGCAGACAAGTCCAGAGTCTCTGGTATAAATCAAACCGGCAACCCCCAAACTAGCAGACCAGCACACTATTATCACCAATTAGACGCCAGCGTCCGTACCAATTAGAATTTTATTTAGTGCATATCCTACCTGTGTATCATTTTTTTTAAGTTTTCTATTTCACAACCAATTTTTTAGACAACTAGGATATCTAAGATTTTTGGTTTATGTTTTTTATGCAACCTGCTAAGCAATAATTTTTTTTTTAACTAACTGTACAATTATTTGATTATTTATCAATATACATACACACACACGTACATGCAAACATAATAATAATGATAATGATGCATATGTATGTGAATTAAAATTTAATTGAGTTTTCATTATTTTTAGCGAGTGTTGGTAATTTAATTGAAATTATTTTCTCACTCTAATGTCATGTTTGTGTTCGTTCCGGTTTTGTGTTTATGAATATTGCTGTGTGTTTAGTTGGGTTTTGTTTATAATTAATTTTGAAATTGTTTAATTAGAACTTAATTTGCAACGATTTTGTGTGTGGTTTTAGAAAATAAATATAAAGATGTGTATGTATGTTGACATTGAAGATATATTTTTGTTAAAAATTTTGTACTCGAAACTAAAATCAATAAGTAGATGAAATAGATGTTTCAATTCTAACATAAAATTTGTAAAGTCGTTTGAAACAAAGAATAAAAAACAAGCAGAATAAAATTAAGTCAAAACTAAGCTGTTATCGATTTTAAATGTAGTTTATCTGCTAATAAAAAAAGGACTTACAAAAATGAGTTAAAACTGTTGTTAAAACTCTAAAAACAGAGAAACTACAACAAGTTAACATGGCGTTAATTTTTCAAAAAAAAAATTAATTAATAAAATTAAAGTCCAAATTAAAGCCATCTAACGTTTTTGTTTTTTTTTGCAACTAGTGGTTATTTCGTGAATGGTAACACTTAGCTCATGTCTGATTTGACAGATAATTAGTTTTATCCTACCGCTGAACGAATATGGTTGTGTACATATACGCTGGGACGACGCTTCGCTAAGTGGCCCTGCGATCGACTTACAGAAAATGCCGATTTTACCAAAAAAATCATCTTTTCAGATGAAGCTCATTTTGATCTTGGCGGGTATGTAAACAAGCACAGAAACCCTCACGCATACATTGAAAAGCCGATACATCCAAAACGAGGCACTGTTTGGTGCGGATTTTGGCCCAGAGGCATAATTGGGCCATTTTTCTTCGAAAATGAGCAAGAAGTGGCCGTTACAATCAATGGCGATCGTTATCTAGCCATGTTGAACGAATTTTTGTTCACAAAAATTGAGGAGGAGGATACTGAAAACATTTGGTTTCAACAGGACGGCGCTTCGTGCCACATAACCGAAGCTACACCCGATGTTTTGCACCCTGTTTTGAAGATCGCATTATCAGCCGAAGAGCTGATGTCGTTTGGCCACCTCGGAGCTGCGATTTGACGCCGTTGGACTATTATTTGTGGGGTGCCGTCAAAGGTAAGTGTTACGCCAACAAGCCAGAGACAATTGACGCTTTAAAGAATAATATTCGTGAAATTATTTTCCATTATTAACCGGAAGGATTGTACTTTCAAATAAAAAAAGAAATTTCAGACAATATTCAGTAGATTTTTTTATAGCATTTTCTTTATAAGAAAAGTAAAAGTATTTACATACAAAGAAATTAATTGATAAACGAATTAACTAATCAAATCGGAAGACATCATAAACTTAATTCATTCACTGCCACGCTCTTTCATTTACTCACACAAACATTGAAAATAAATGCATATCGTTGGTCACAAGTAGAAAGGCCCTAAATCAAATAATTGTAATTTTACAGGAGAAGATAAAAACGTCAAAGAAACTGCACTATCGTAATTTAACTTCTTTTGTAAAATTGCTTGTAAAACTATTATTTTTGATACTGTTGCGTTAAATTTTTGTGTCGAGGTGCATTTGCGTGAAATGTATTGAAATTAGGGATAAATTCAATTTCGTAAAATGTACGAGGGCCTTTCGACTTGTGACCATCGATATGTATGTAAGTACTTGCATACACATACTTATATGAAAGTATGAATGTACAGATGTACATATGTATGAAAACCCTTCGCTTTTAACGTCACAGCCAAAATGTGAACGAAAGATGTTCATCCTTAAGAATTTGTAGTCTAGTCTTTCATCATTTTATCGTTTATAACTATTTATTCTCGTACAAAAGAAAATTGAAGCAAATCTAATTTAGGTGTTGCCTTTTGTGAATGTCTTTCTAACCACTACTACATCAGTATAAAAGTTGTCTTTTAGTTTCTAGTTTTGTATGTTCGTATGTAGGGATAGAGGATTAAGGATTGTTCCATTCTACCGCAGCTACAGATACTATATGGTTGTATATCTATAGATTTAACGATACGCTAGTTTGTTCTTCGTTTATGATTGAATTTAACTCCTCAAAGTTTTTTGTCAGATACAATAAAGATTTATTCTTCCAAGAATACATGACTACAAGAACATTTTCATATGAATACATAGAACTTTACAAGCAAACATTGTCCTACAGCTCTGGAGCCAAATTACGGCATTTACTAGAATGTGTGAGTTTTCTGCGCTTCTAGTATAGAGATTCTATTTAGATTTTTCTAAGGGATCCATGCCGAGTCAGGTTAAAAGAAAATTTTTCTTTAATTAAATTGATGAATATATTATAATAAATATATATTTTATGATTTTGAAATAAAATATGAATAGAGATTCGTATGATTTTGCAGGGGTTCAACTGGCGTCGAAGTGATTTCATTTGGGTGAAATATACATGACTTAAACACCAGCGTGTCATTGGAAATCATGTGTCAACATTAATATATATTAATGAAAGAATACTTTCGCACTATTGATTTTGAAGTCCTGCAAACGTAAACTACTTTACACTTTTTCTAAATTTTTTGCTGGGTTATTATTATTATTATTAATTGTATACATGTTAACGTATTTTGAGCTACCAGAATATTTATAAAAGCTAACAAATAAGGTCGTTTTATTTCAAAATAAATTGGAAGTACAAAAAAGGAATAAGAATAATTATAAGCTTTATTGACTTTGTAAACAACTGAAACATTTATAATTTATGTTATATGTATGTGCAGGTAAATATTCGAATAAGTTTATTTCTATATCCTTTTCAGAATTTCTTTTTTTTTTTAGCATTTATAGAGAACTAAATTGAAGAAGGGTATCTCTAGCTAAGTTTTAAATATCTTAAAAGAACGTTTCAAACTGAAAAAGCTCTGGCCAGACTCATGCGTCAAGGCAAGGGTTAAAAAAGCTATCGTCACTCGTCTTTTCCAAAATATTCAGTACAAAAACCACAAATTAAGAAGGTTTATTAGTTGTTTCTTTAATCAGACGTACGATTATAAAGGCATTGTGGAGTCAACAACAACAACAGCCATTCAGAACAGTAAGGCCTGCAGGGTATACAACAGGAGTATAAGTAAAGATTGTACAATACAAATATCTATATACTTATGTTTGTATAAGAAATTTTGAATGAATGAATATGAAATGGAATTGTGTAGTTAAGAAAATGAGCGAAAGATAAAATTAAGTAAATGCCTTTTGCACTGAATTTTTGATTTAGTTACACTTTCAAAGTGGTATAATGAATTTGATAAAGAAATAACTATACAAACCAATCAAATAATTAAATGTTTGTGTACGTGTGTGTGTGTATGTATGACACATCTATATATAAAGCTGTACTGTGTCTGTGTTTATTTTTAAATTACAATTTCTTAATGGTTTTTAATTGATTTAGTTTTTTTCTCCCCCTAGTTCATTGCATTCAAACGAATATAAAAAGTTAAAAATGGAAGTTTTTGTATTTTAATTATTGTTTGTTATACCTTGTTCATTGATAGTAATTAGGTATGTGTTTTATTTAATAATTTTTACTAATTAACATAAAAAAAAAATAGTTATTATATAATACTTCCAACTTTTGTATTGTATTTATAAGTGTTTTATTTTTTATTTATTTATTTTTTTATTCATTAATAATCAAAATAATTATTTACTTACATTTTAATTAAGTCACAAACAAAAGCAAAGCAAAAAAAAGTTCATATAAACACCCGCAAAATGATTTTTAATTAAAAAATAATTATTCATGTACACGTAGGTACGTACGTATCTACACAGAAATATACACGCATTCACATATTCACATAAATGTACTCTTGTATGTCTGATATGCTAATGAGAGAGAATCATAAATATGTATAGAATAAAAACGAGTGTGACAGGACAGAGACAGAGGCAGAGGCAGACTTGTATGTGATGCGTGTAAATAATATTTAAAATAACAGAAATAAAAAAAACTTGTCATTAAATTAATTAACTCATTATGATCAATTTTAAAAATGGTTGTTCTACAATTTATGAGAACATGTTTGTTGCTTTCAGTGATGCCAGAACTTGATTAGCAAAAATGGCTAAAATTCTGGAAAAAAATGGCTAGAAACTAGCCGAAAAAAAGCTAAAAAATGGCTAAATGTTTTAAATGGAAAGTTTTCAATATTTTAGTAAAAAAAATAAGAAAAATTTAAATAAAATTTTATAATAAAATTTAAGACCGTTTGTAATATACTCAATATATCTTTGACTAGTTATAAAGTACAAGAATTGTCATAATTGTGTTAAAAGGACCAATTATCATCAGCATCTAGCTCGCTATTATTGTCATTGTCATCTTTACTTTCTTTAGATCCTATCAATTCAAGATAATTATGTGGTACTTCATATTGATAACAGCATTTATCAATCCTTTTTAAGCCGTATCTTAAAAAAAGTATATAGAAAAAATAAAATATTGGTCTTTCAAAATAAACCAAACTCTCTTCAATCTTTATAAGTCAATATTGAAAGTGCCATTCATGACATACAATTTGAGTTAGTGGAAAAAGTGCTCGAAAATTGGGTTCATCGAATTTGTTCCTGCAGAAGAATTTGTGGAGGCCATTTGATGAGATTTTATTTAGAACTTAATTGTATCGATTGTACTTAACATTAAATAAAAAACTTTTGAATTTCCGTAACAATAAGTATGTTTTTTTTAAAGAAATCATATCACTCTTGTTGAAAACCCTTTTACATAGCTAATGTATCCTCCTGCTGTTGTAGCTTAAAATTCACTGGATTAAAAGGTAAAGGCTTGGTCTTGATAATATGTATATCCGATACCATTTATGTGTTTCAGAGTGAACAGTTAAATCATATAATTTTGCATTAATTTCACATTTACAATATTTACATTTACAATATTTCCATTATTTTAATTTTGGGTGGGATAACCATTCCTTCATAAACTTCTGGGAAAATTTTGTTTATTTTTCTCAAATTTCTTTTTTTATTTATTTATTAAATACACATGCTTGGTTGGTTTTTTTTACTGATTGATTGTTTGTTTATGTAATATTTTAAAGAGGTTCCCATCGATGCAATTTTTAATAGTTTAAAAAACGTTTTTTTATAGAAGCGTTTTTCACTACTTAGGAAACGAAACAACAACAACACTTAAAAGCTAAAACCAAAAAATGGCTAAAAAATATCTAGGAATGGCTAAAAAATGGCTTATAGCTAAAAGTAGATTTTCCTAGCTAAACGTGTTCAAAAATAGCTAAATCTAGCCATAAAATAGCTAAATTGGCAACACTGGTTGCTTTGCTTATTACTTGAATAAAAAACTAATTGAAAATTTAATTATTTAATTTGTATTGGTACATAATTTTATAGGTAGATAATTTTTGATTGAAAATGTTTTCAATTTGTTGGTCTTTTAGTTAAATTCTATTACAATTATAAACCTACAAAGATATACCTACGAAATCGTCAAACTAAAAAGATGATTTCCTTATGGCATCTAGTAGTAGGTAAGGAATAAGTATGTACATCGATTAAGATAAGCACCTTAAATTTGTAGAAAAAATTTTATTTCATTTCTTGGCTAGAATCGTGTAAGAAAATTAATATTAATATGTATTTCGATGACACCTACATTGAACCAAACATTTTCATGATTTTTTGATAAAGTACATAGTGTTATTGAACGCATGCTTTGTTTGAATCGTTCTATTAAATAGTTATAATGAAATATTGAATTTGATTTACTATTTACATACTTTTGAATGTTTATCAACATTTAGCAATATACACATGTTAATACATATACATATATGAATGTTTGTATGAGTGCAGTTTAAAATTTTCAGAACTTTTTGCGTCAAATTTATTTATAAAAACACCTTGGCACGTTTCCTTTTTCAATTAAATACCACCATTTTCCATTAATAAATTTGCATACACATTCATCGAAATGTGCTGCAGGGAGAAGAGTGTTAGTCAAAGAGAAATAACAAACATGTCATATACCACATTGCATCATACCATACCACACCACACCACACCGTACATCCTTGTTATTGAGTATTTCTATAATAAAATTAAATTAGAAGACCAGAAAATTAAATCATCAAAGCTCGACGACGTCGTCGACTATAGACAAATGTTAACATCCATACATATGTATGTATGTTTGTGTCCTCGTATGTTATTTCATATATGTATTTGTATTGTATGTGTGTATACGTGTATATACATATGACGTATATATATGTATGTATGCACTAGGTTAAGGATGAGTACACATACATACATATATATGAACGTATGAAAAAAAGCATACATGCATGAAGTGGGCCGGGTTAAGAAGTAAAGAAGGGCTGTTTCAAATGAATAAAATGTCACATGAAAGTGGTCAGACAAAGATGTATTTACATATGTACATACATAAGTATATGTAAATGTACATGATGACGACAATGATGGTTTCGGTTAAATAAATGCTTGTTTTATTAACTTAAAAATTTTGTCTTTTTCTTCTCATACCATGTTATTTTTGTTCTTTTAACAAGCTGTTTTCCAACAAACACACACTTACTTAATATCTATGCTAAAATGATTAAGTTCTTCGTGTTTTTTGCATATTCTTTAATAAAAGTAATAAAGCAACTACGTCAATAGCAGCCTTTATAATAGAGATATAAACAAAGGATATACATAAATATGTTGATGCTGAGATGATCATGATGATGATGATGACAGACTTTGCCCATCAGTTAAAATAAGGGGTAAGTGGGCCTTATAAAAGGCCTTATGAAGCCGACATTAGGAGTTCGATATCCATTAAAAACTCGTTGAAATATAGAACAAGGGCTGCAACAATCGCTTCTAGAAGACATTCTAATGAATGCCTCTTTGGTAATCTTTGCATGAAGACTCTAAAAGTTAACAGGTCAAGTGAAAAAGTTCAACAGGGATTAAAATTTCAGGCTATTTAGATGGCGAATTTACAAATTCTTTTATAAATATGTATTTGCAATCTCATTTTACCCTGCCTATGCATTGAAGCCTTCTAGAAGGCCTTTAAACTACGGCAAATAAAATTAATAGGGATCAAAAACAATAAAAACAAACAACAAATTATTTAGTTGTGTTTGAACCTTAAAAAATAAAAAAATAAGTAAAAATTAAAGTGCGTAGGTATGAAGTGTAAATAAAATTAGAAAAAGAAAAGATTTAAAAATCCAAGTATTTCAACAGGTATTTACACAAAGAGTTCTAAAGAGACTCTATGCAATAGTCCTCGTGTCTGCTAAATTAGGCCTTTTGTAAGGCCTGCTTATTCATTATTTTACCGCTGGGTATTAAATTAAAAAAAATGTTTTGCTTCGTTGTTGTTGCTGTTATTTCGTATTTAAATTGAATAAAAGCTGGACACATCCTTAATGTGGTAGTTGTGACTGACCAAGTATCTCACATGTTGTAGGTATGTGGCATTTATGCATGTTTAAAATAAAACACACATCAGAATATACACAGTCAAGTTGAGCTTCATGGGTACGTTTGTTGCGTCGACTTCACGTCAATGGTGCATGCATGGTGCCACGTTGTGATTGGATTGGGTCTGTGGGACATCATAAATTAAATTCTTCATCAACTCAAATACTCATTAAAAACCAATAAAGCTGTAAAGAGAGCATTAACTTTAATGAAAAAGTGTGGTAACCATCATATAACTCAAACACACGCTTCCAAATTTACCCATGCCATCATTCTAATATTCATTGTATTTTTAAATTTTTTTGTACGCAGAAGCTCTCTGTCTCTCTCTATCTCTCTATCTCTCTTACTTTTCTTTAGAATTACTCTCAAATGTTTTAAAAAATTCAAAGAATCCAAAGAAAAAAACGTACAACTCGTTTAAACTCCACCCCATACATCAAATCCCATTTACGTATGCCTTTATTTTGATTAATGAGAATGTTGTTGTTTTTTTTTCATTTAAAGGGGAAATTTATTTATCGTATGGATTTGGACTCGAGGTAATTTGATTATAAGTTTAACCTCAAAGTTTATATTCCAATTATATTTTCTATCCATAAGCATGTATGTATGTATGAACGTATGTATGTATGCTTGGTTGTATGATTGTGTGTTCATATAAATTTTTGTTTGGCATCCATTTCAGCATGTAGAAAACAAGTAAAGTAACAAACTGTTGATTTAAACAAAAATTAAGATTTTTTTAAACATTAATTATTTATAATTATAATGTTGTTAAAACAGCTACACTAAGGGTAGTAATAAATTGATATTTAACACTTAAATAAAAGGTGTGTTAATTATATTTTACGTACCAACTTCCATATTCTTCCATTAAACGACAATAATATTCCCGTTAAGTGTCGACTACCGTTGGTTAGCGATCATTTCAAGCCACAGTCATATAGAAAATAATTAAACCAGGCTTCTATAGTTAATTCAAAAATTCGTGCACTTCGTGAATATTTTGCTTAACATAATCGTTCAAATTCGTCCACAATCGGGAGAATTGTGAAAAATATTTAAATTTCAGCAAAAGAGGTCTGTATGAAATGTAAAAACCTTTGTGAATACCTTCTTAGTTCGTTGAACGGAAAACATTGATGTTTTCCGCGATGGTGTGGCAAAGGAACAGTCAACCTCGACTCATCATTTTGCCCAACAATTGAACATCAACATCTGGCATAGGTTTAATGGCGCTACTAGAAAAGTGTGATATTTTTGTTTATCCGAATTAATACGAAAACTTACGATATTAGCATAAACTTTCACACAAGATATAACTTATTTAAATTGAATCAATACTCCCGAGGGCATGTCACCTTGCCAAAGTGTCCACACCTTAGTGTTATTGCTAGTCCGGGGTATAAAGGTTTTACAAACACCTTTGGCTAGGGCATAGGAAAATTTTGAACATCGTACATAAAAAGGATAGGAAGACTCTGATGGAAGACCCCCGTGTCGAGGTTCTGCATCTCCCAATTAAAACGAATGGATCCATGTACAATGACTAAAAACCACGGGAAGGAACAAATTAAGGGTAAGTGCTATAGTGGACCTTAGCCTAACAAAGATTCTGTCGATTACTTAGGACTGTGTTTAGGATTGTCGGCTATCACCAGTCGGCCATGTGAAAGAGAGAGTTAGAGCGCGCGACTTAGAAAAGGAAGGTAAGCCGATTGGTAACCATAAATTCACTGGAGAGCAAAGGGGCTCGAAAAGTGACCCATAATCGTAATGGTCTGCTTAGATATTCCCTCAACACAAATCGAACCAGTCTTTGACTCTGAACGGCAGAAAATGTAATGGAAGAAAAATATGCATCGCAAAATATAAATAAACAGTTATCTGGACAATTTCATTTCATCCTTATCATATTATTGTTACCTCAAAAAAATGCAATAAAAACAGTATTCCTGTTGTTTTTAAATTTGATTCGCAGTGATTTTTCTGAATTTTAAGCATTTAAAGTTAATATAATACAAATACGATATTATTTAATAATATCCTGTTTAGGCATTAAAAACAAGGTAGAGATATCAATACTTCCTTAAATCTATTTTTATTTTTATACTTTTATACATACATCCATCATACATATTTATACCGGAAAAACCAATATGGCTGCATATAAAAAGGAAACCATGTTAAAAAGTAGAAAAACGAAATACAACAACTGCAAAGTAAATAATGTTCATAAATAAAGAGACGTTTTTCTTTGCATTTAATTTTGCAATCAAATAATAAATCAACAAACCGCCAGAATAATTTAAAAAAAGAGGAAAACGAAATCCAGCAGAGATGAAAACTCAACAGAATAGATGTAAACAAATAGAAACACAAATACCTTTAAACGGCTTTAAAGATGCACTACTCCAATATAAATAATATTTCTATTTCACATAGAACAAAAAAATACTCACGGTGTTAAATATGCATGATTGGGTGAAAACAAATTATTATGTCTATAAATTAAATCTATTAATTCAGTTTTATTTAAAAACAATTTTTTTTTTTTCGTTGGCCACCATATACATATAAATGTATATCGATGTGTAGTGACATTTTTAAAATTATACAATTTATAAGCAAATACTAAGTGTACATAAAACCAGACCGGAAAAGAGTTCGCCGTACTCCTACGAATATAGAATATTTTTGCAAAACAATTCAAAAATATTTTTTGCTATACAGGGTTCGTCTTTTAACAATTTTTGTGATATCTTTAGTATTGATATTAAAGTATGATTTATATTAATGCTTTAATCTTAAGATGACCACTGTTTTTCTCAAAGTATTAATTTGTATAAAATAAAATTATATTCCTTTTAGCATAAAAGTAAATGTTATCTTATTAACACATACATTTAAGTTTGTGAATTAGACAATTTACACTCCACAATATTTAAATAAGAAATTTAAGTTCAAACCTTAAATTCGAACTTTAACTGATAGTTTATGTATAAACTAACACATGCAATCATTAAAACACAGATGTAATTTTGATGCCGTTCTGTAACGTACTGCTTGGCTCTTGTTTTATTACTTCTTCTGTAAACACGTATTAAGGAATGTTCATATTAGCGAATATTTAACGAAATAGACGTAACCACTGAAATGTGTTCATTTATGTTCTTATAAAACGATGCATATAATCACAAATTTTCTAAACAAATTAACATTAATAAACCAATTGTAATATCAGTTTATTGTAATATTTTTTTATTTTTTATTATTGGTGTAGCGAAAATCACATAATATTGAACATAAATTTATCAGAAATATTGGTTACGGTTGGTTAAGTTGCCTTCAGACGTATTTTACATACTTACGACTTGTCACTTTTACGAATCGTATGTAATTGCAAATGTGTGTCAAAATTGTCATTTTATATATGATTTAAATATAATTTTTACATTCACATGTATATCTTATGTCGTATGTGGTTACGTATGACATAACCTATTTTTGTTTACAACAAATCTTAAAAATACTAAATGATTTCCTTTTTGTTTATTCACTTAATTTAAATTAATTTAATTGTGAAGTGGAGAATTCGGCAAGTCATATGTAAAATACATGTCGTAAGAATGTGACTTTATTTTGGCAAATAGTTGCCTAATATGAAAATAACTTTATCCCAACGTTACATAAATGAAAAAGATTCCCTCTACATTGCAGTTACCTTTTAAAATGAATAGACCTTGGTATCAGATGTTTCTTAACAATTTTGCAAAAAGTTTGTTTTTAACAACTCCCTCCACAGCGAAGTGAAGCAGGAAAGCTAATGCTAAATAGATATTTAAGTAAATCAGTGGATTTGAAAAGGAACAGAAATTTTAAATTAATCCTGCGTGAATAGCATTATAATATTATATGTGCGCTTAATTCACAAGCTGCCATAAGTGTTGGAAATCGTGGCAGTTGTACTTATTTTGCTAATAATACGTTCATCTTTTATACAACACTTACAACAATTTCACCAATGTTTATGGATCGTCGTTTAAAACCCGTTTTTCTTCAATATGGAGAAGTGAATTTATTACGACGCCTATTCCGGTAATTCCACTTCACAATTCTACAACTTCATATATATTAACACGAATACAATTTATATTGCAGGGTATATGAATTACATGCGTTTAATATTTTCCTAAAAGAAAAAATAAATAAAAGTTAAATAGACTTAATTTTTCTAATAACAGCGTACTTATGACAGTTTTAAGTTATTGATGCCAAATTGTTTTATCTTAAAACTTTAGAGAAACAGTTAAAAAAGTTTTTCAGCGAGTTTACAGTTTCAGCTAGAAGGTTTTTAGACTCACGTAGAAAGTGTTTTTTTTTTTTTTTTGTTTATGATAAATAGATGCTGGTTTCACAAGAAGAACTAGGTGGCGTATTGTTATATTGTCGTAATTTTTAGAAAAATTTTCAATTAATAAAAAGTATTACAATTCTTATGGTAAAATTTTATTATAGAAATTTTGAAAAATTATGGTATTATGACAATATGACATCTTGCGAGTTCACAAAAAGATCTTGAAAGTTTATTTTTTCCAAAAAAGAAAAAAAAATACTTATTAACAAATTTTTTTATACCGAAACAGAATTACAATTTTACATCCCTGTATGAATCCAATACAACATTTTAAAAGCATATGAAATGAAACTGCATTGTTTTACAAATTTTTTTCAATGAAATTAACTACAACAATCATACAACTCTGTAAGCTAATACTAAAATCGTGCCGATATATAACAAGGGGGTTGTAAATTGAATTTTGTTACCGCGTAACGAAAATCAAATTATCTGTCAGACATTAAGTATTCGTTATACCCAAACGTATTGCGTACTCAATTTTTTACTATGTGATCTTATGCCCTATTATCTTAGTTTCTCCTATTTATCTCCGCTATAATCCGCGCTTTAACGTAGTGCTCAATTGGCATCTTGTGTGCTCTAAGGAAGTTTCCTTAAGTACAACATAAATCCAACAGAATCGAAATTTGACTAAGTGAAAAAACCAGGTTCTCTTAATAATTATTTTTTTACAGTTTTTCGGCGTAGTGTCGACGTTAAAGTTTTTGTACCTAATACGCCAAACACACAAGACATTGGCAAAGATAATGATCGGAATTTTTTATTACGGGTAATACATGCAATACAATGTTTGTGCAAATCGTTGGACTTGTTTCAAGTAAAGAGGTTTTGCCGTAACTGTTAACTTTCCGATAACCTACCGCTTGTTTTATTAAATAAATACTCTGTTTAAAAGAAAATAATATGGCGACAAAAACGAAAGTTTTTAAAAATTTTTGCTAAACAAAATTGTGCAGCATATAATTGTTTACCGACAGAATAAGTAATTTCGCAGTTTCAACACAGAGAGAAAACAGGACAGTGTATTCTTATTAAGTTTATTGTGTTGGCTGTGTCAATTTCAACTGTTACATTTTTATTAACGATTAACGATATAAAACCAAACGAACAATTTCGTTCTGAGTAGGTACCACAACGTCGCTTAATCCCTTTTGGTGTTCTAACTGGTTTCAATGTAATAACTACACTGATGAATACATTCTAAATTGTTAAAAAAACAACACATTCCAAATATTTGAACATCTACCCGACATTTACACATGAAAGTTCCTTCATGAAATTTGAATGAACAACTCTTTAAATTTATATTTTTAAAACGATAGATTCGTTTCAAACTTTTTACAAATTATTCGAATACCAGCGGAACGTAGTGGCATCCAGCAGTTTCGAATAAAAATCTACTCATTTATGCTTTCTACTGCTAGAAACACATAATAATTAAACCTAATTACATCTAAAAAAAAAGAAAAAACAACAAATTCTTTAACTATTTGAAGCTACTTAATCTGTTTGCATATTAGATACCAAAATACATTCAAAGCTGTGAACATTCGTACATATGAGTACATAGTATGTGTACTTCAAGTCAAGTAGAATTAAAATCTAACACTCTCTTACACACAATAGACTAGAACATACAAAGGTTTTTCCACTATTATTGTTTTCTTTCTTATGGTAGCTGCTTAGCTCAGTTAACAGCACGCGTTAACACAAAGGACAAACACATATAAGGAATAACGACATAGATCATTCTGTGAAGAACGCATTGGTCTTAAATGCAGGGATTTCAAAACAATCTCTCTCGCTCTCATAAAGGACATAAAAGAGGATATTTTTCCAATTCACTTAAGGACTAAAAGCAAAGTACATACTTGTATAAGATAGAGGCAATATAGTGAGGCTCCGCCCTTTTTGGTTTTGTTGTGAATGTGTGGAGGAAAATCAACAAAAAAAAAACTTCTCTTTTATTTATAAAAAACAACCACCAAAACGAGTTTCCAATTTGAATTTGTGTCTTAACATTTCCCCAGCAATAAAGAGTATGTGGAAGCATTAAGTGATTATTTATTAGAGGTACATACGTAACGTGTTGGCTTCTGTACTAGAATTTTTGTGCTTTTATGTTTATTGCTACCTTTGCTTTAAAACAGACAGTACGTTACGGGTTTTTAGCGCTTGCAAATAAATGGATTAAACGCGTTTCAAATAATGACAGCGGAATATCAAACGGCAAATAATCACATAATTTATTAAACGGCTTTAAACTAGATTATTACTTAACTGTCACATTGGGTGAGAAAATTCTTAAGACAAAATTAAAGTGACATATTCGATCATTAAAAGTAAAATATCAAATTAAGATAAGCTTAAAAGCTCCGCAAGCTTTTATATATTAAATACCAATACAGAAAAACAAACATAGAGAAGAAATTAATTTATTTTTTAAACGCAAAGTAATTTTTTTTATTATAATTTTCAACCAAAGTGATTAAGCTGTGTTAAAAAAAAAATGGAGTAAAATTTTAAGAATACAAAATTCACAAAGTTTTTAATAAATATTTGAATCAATTATTTGTAAAATTCAATAAATTTAATCTAGAAGAAGAAAAATGGACATTAAAACTACACCGCCACCAAATCAAACCACAACTGGTACATCATCAAATGTAACCAATATCTCCTCACCACCGCCAACACCACCATCGCCTATAACACCAGCATCAATTACCAGTTTATCCGACGTCCAAAAGCAAACTTTCCAACATATTTTTGAAAAATTGGTTGTTAGTAGCGGCGGCAGTGCAAAAATACCACCGAAACAATATGAATACTTTCGCAATCTATTGGAAAATGTACGTGATCCCAAGAACTTGCAAATAATTGTAGAAAAATTTAAAAATCTTGAACAATTGGATATAAATTTATCGCAAAATGGATTAAAATCAACGATGATGTCTGAAGGTAATACAGGAAAATCAAAGCAAAATATCTACTTTTAATTCATTAGATAGTTGTTTGCGACGGATAATAATAATTTAATATTTTTTTATTGACAAAATTTAAATCTTTTAACATCGAGTGTAAAAAGCCAAGTCTTCCACACTGTCATTTCAAATATCAGTAGAAATTAAGCAAAATTATATTTGACTGTTCGCATATAAGTAATTTATGATTTAATAATGCAAAACTTTGTTCTGAAATTAAAATCGCTTTTGTAGTCGCAAGGCAGGATAATTTTCAAAAACAATACTTACGAGACCGGGTCTTTGCAAAAATTTTTTTTACTATTACGCAAACATGCTTAATTTTATCTAGGACCTGTTATTTTATATTTTATTTTTATATTTATTAAATTACTTGTCACTTAAAACACACGTTTTCAATAATATTTACGCAAAATAGAGAATCGTTTAAATGAAAATAATTCACTAATTTGTATATTCAAAAGCCAAATTCATCACTAGATTTTGACTTTATTCTAAAGATACTTAATTCTTCTTAATTCTTTGTAATTTTTTTTTTTTCTATTTGAATATGATTTCCGGCATATGGCCATTTCGGCTGACCCGGAGGAAATCTAATCGGGAAGATACATTTTTACTTTTCGTATGTCAGTTGTTGTCTTCCAAGGCATAAACTTTTCAAACAACAAAAAAAAAAAATAAAAAAATGTCCAGCAGTGTTTAGTCGCATGGGCTTTTAGACAAATTACCGGTTCTCTTACGCGAAATTATTCTTTCACAACAAATTATTTATTATATTTATATCGAAAATCATCGAATACATAAATTTAAATTTTTCCATTCTTGCATTTTCATCATAAAGACAATTTCTAAAAAATTCTCCTAATTTACTTTTATGCTTAAATTATGTGTTACAAATTTAAAGTAAAATGTTTAAGCGTAAACTGCTGAACTTCTTATTACATTTCGTAACAAGTTTTGTTGTTATTGTTGTTGTTATTAACACAAATTATAACAATTACAATTAGTGTATCAAAATATGTATGCATAAACTAGTGATATATTTTAGAAACTAAGGCATAAGTATTGCCATACAAACTCATTTTGGACGTAGACCACCTAAATAACATCGACAGAAAATTTAAACCGATTTAATTAACAGAAATTGCAACTAAGCACGCATCGAAATTAACAAAAACAAAAAAAGTAGACATGCCACGCTACAGTGGAAAAAATATTTTTAATGCAACAATCGTAGCAACACGTGCTTTAGTTAACTACTAGGAATGCCAATTCCGAATCCCGGAATTTGTAGTAGAAAATCGCAAAAAATCTCAATTCTTTAAGTATTGCTTCACCTACTTACATGCGGCATTTTGCAAGCTCTAGTGTAAAATGTCTAAAAAGCTTCAAACAGCATAAGACAAAAAGCTATTTTGCCTACAAACTTTGACAGTGCAGCTCTTTTTCAGCAGCCGCACATATCGCCAACATTTAAAGTTTTATTTTTTAAAAAAACAAAAAACATTTTAAAAATAAATTGCGAATTTTGTTCATACATACATCCGTAGGTGTCTCAAAGGAACCAATTTTTTTCTCTTATGGTCATTAAGATAAAGAAAAATTTTAAAAAGCTACTCCCAAGTTGGGCAACAAAAAAAAAATAAAATTAATTTAAACATACACATGCACATGTAGTCATTGCAATAGTTTTTTATGAAAAGTTTGTTAATTTTTTGCAACCTTTAATTTTCTGATATTAGGATGGTACGAACTAAGACCTAGTGGGCAAATCCCAGAACGGTTTACATGGAATGAATGAATCTTAAATCATAGCATTAGTCCTCCTTTAGTAAACAATCTTAAAAAATTAAATAATAATACAAAGTTTATAGGTTGTAGTTCCTTCAATATAATATTTGCCTCCTGTAGGGATCCGGATAGGTTGAATAAGAAAAATTCCAATATGCATGTTCAAAGTATAATAGCCCAACGGAAGTTTGAAAGTTTCAGGTCTGACCATTCTTGACCTATGGCATTACCAACGTAAGCCATTTTACTTATATAAATAAAAATAAATGTGTATCCACAGATAAAAAATCTTGAAATGCCGAAAAAAAAAAAAAATTAAAATCCCGGATCCTGTAACTCGCAACACGTTTATTTAAAAGAATCCCTATTTACATTGTCAACAATATTTATTAGCTAAAAATAAGTAATGAAAAGGGGGAACTTCCAATGACCAGCAACAGTTTTTACATTGAAATTATTTTAAAATTAAGACTAATTATATATTTAGTAGTTTTCAAATAAAGGACATTTCAAACGTTTATGGAATGCAATTAAAATATCATGGACATACATATGTATGTATGTATGCAAGGCATATTTATTTATCAGGTAATTGCAGTTTGGAGAGAATTTTTTTATTTATGTTTTATATTTTCGAATTTTGACATTTGAAATGAATGCGAGAAGAGTGAAATTTGTTTTTTACCTATAGACTTTGACAGCTGAAATGCAAAATAAGTAAAGAAAAAAATAATCAGCTGACGAAACAAGACTACCCGATGAATAAATATGCCTTGTATGTATGCAAGTAATAACAACAACAATAAAAAAAGTACTTTTGACACATACTCACATACATATGTATGTACATACATTAATCAGAGTTCATACCATTCAGTTTATATAGAACTGAATAAACTTACAAACATTTCCTTGGAAAAATCCGTATGCAGGCTACATTTCTACATACTTAAATTTATGCTTATTTAGGTCGTCTGATAGTTTTTTGTTTGTTTGTTTGTTTTAATTTCTAACAAATTTAGCAATTTTATTAAATTATATATTGAGTTTCTCTTGTTAATTTACAAACATGGCTCAGGACAAAATTATATGGCCATTCAATTACAGACATTCGTAAAAAAGTTCTCGTGTTGCATGTAGGACGAAAGGAAAAATGTCATTGCAGTTTGAATTGTTTACTAATTTGCATAACTTTTCGTGCCTCTAATTGTGTTTAAGCGTTTAGAAAATAAACATAATTTTGATTTCAAAATAGTTAGTTAAGTTGCAAAATTTTATATTTTGCTGCAATATAATAAAATTTTAGAAAATATTTTTTTCTTTATTTGTATTCAGATACAGATGGCTCCATTAAGGATACACCACGTAGATATGCCAACACGAATCAAGCGATCACACCACGTCATACAATCGATGCAATCTTAGGTTTAAAAAATCGCCAACAAATGAATGACGGTGAGTAGAAACTGATAAGTTCAAACGTATGTATGCATGTATGTATGTTGTTTATGTTTATATATGTATGTATAAGTTTAATATGTTTACGAAGGCATATTTATTTATTAGATAGTCTTAATTTGTCAACTGATTATCGAACTTCAGCTGCCAAAACTTATAGACAAAAAACAAATTCTCTTCTTTCTTTCATTTATTGCAATGAAAAACTTGATATATAAGAAATTTTAACAAAGAAATTCTCGCTGAACTGCGACTACTTGATAAAAAATATGCGTTGGTTTACGTACTTGGTTGGAATAAATCTGTGTAATACAATTTGGACACAGTTTTTATTTGTGATGTTACAAATTTAAATTTTTGAGGATTCGAAAATTGCAAAATCTGTCGCTAATGTTTTCGAAAGTTTAGTCCCATTGACATACATATATGCGCACATACTTTTATCATATTTTGACAATATAACTTATTTTCAATTTTTCAATTTCAATTTAATTTAATTTGGCTCTTTTTGATTTGATATTTCTTTTTCTTTAAGTAGAAGTAAGGCGGAAATAATTAGAATTTTAGAATTTTGTGTAGAATTTTGTGTACTTTTGAAAAAAGAAAATAAAATTTCAAAGTTTTTAAAAAGGTACAAAAACAAAAAGACTTCAAAAGATAATTATTATACAAATTGATTATTATTTTATGTGATATTTCTTAAAGTATTACACAAAGATAGACGCCGATTAGTGTAAACAAGGCGGCATGAAAATTTTACAATAAACAAAGTTAAATATTGTCTTATTTCGACGATAGTTTATATTGATATATTTTTGGTAAAAGCATAATTAAGTCTTAGTGCTTCACTTTAAATTTCAATTAAATGTTAAATTTAATTTAAAAACAAAAATTGTAACTTTTTTAATGCCCGATCACTACGCCCCTGATCAATGATCAATTAATCTGCATTAATAACCACTTAAAAGTTATTAAGTGCTTACAAATGTACGAGTATTTAATAATATCAAAAGTCAAACAAGACTTATTAAACTGTCAATCAAACAAATAAATCAAATATTACAAAACCAATAAAAACAACGAAGGCATACTCTTCTCTCAACAGTGGATAAGTAACTGAGAGAAATGATGTATGTTTGAATGTAGGTACATGAATGAATGTATTAAATGAATTAAATCGTTCAATAAACCACGTTAAAAGTAATTTTTAACATTTTAAATTGTATGGTGCGGTGTATTAAAACCAATTAGTAGCGCTCTATAGTGGGCTTAATTTAAAACACAAGTTATAAACATTTCAAAAGAAGACACAGACAGACAAAAACACACAACTGATAATGATGACGACGATGATTATTATGAAAAAAAAAATAAATAAAATGAACTTATCATGGCATTAACAATGTTCAAAATAGATGATCAAAATCAATAAAAATCCAAGGAAGAACGAAAGGCACGTATAAATGCGAACATGAATACATTAGATTAAATGTTTTTTTTTTTAATCCCAAAAAAGTTCTGTAAACTTTTTACCGGTTAACACTAATGGATTTGTGACCCGACAACCTTATGCTGTCATTTTTAAAATGATGTTTGACAGCTTCTTAAGCATTACGTACATATGTATGCATGAATTAGGGTTACCACAAGAGCTTATGAAATAAAGTGTTTGTAGTGCATTTTAGAATAACGTACTAAATATTTACTGTCAAAAAATATATTTGTACTTGGAATGCAAAAATAGTATAATTGTAGTCTTTTTTACACAAAAATATTAATTGGAATTACGTTTATGTTTCATAAACATAAAACAGGATTAGGGAAAATAAAAAAAATCTTTTCAATAGTGACCAAAATGACAGCACAATCAAAAAAAATACCAGAAGCATGAAAAAACAAATTAGTTTTTTATATTTTGTAATTTTCTATGATACACCAAACTTGTATCCTTCAAAGGAATTGAATCTGATGGATTTTTGTAGGCTAAAAGTTATACCACTTGTCATGGGCTGTGAAGCTAACTCTCATAGAACATTATGTTGCAGTACGGATGATAATTGAGCAACATAAAATCCTATTCGTAGTGGTGTCGAACCCACCTTCGTGTATGCACATAAGACCGGATACAAAAATGTAAAATACGATATTTAGATAAAATGTTCACAGAAAACATAGGTTGTCAATAGCATAGTCCTTCTTAATTGTCTGCGACTTTGTCTTTTTCTCTCTTTCTCTCTCTGTTTAAGGCGGCTAGGATGGATGTGATATTTCCTGCATTTTTACAGGCATACATGAACACTTTGTGATCTTGGAAATATTTGTCAATGCTAAAATAAAAGGCGGGAAATATCAAAAATAGTTGCACCAGAATTCGGAGAAGAGTAATCGAAGTTTGTCAACAGGGATGAATTTTATAATACTTGTTTTGAAACATAGCCGTAGACGGACTCCTCCGAAGCATGCACACAACAGGGTTGCGGTAAGTTCATGTAAACTATTCGAGGAAACCATAATTCCTGGAAAATTAGATGTTGTGTTTTTCACACGGAGAAGGAAAGGCATAGAAGTTGGATCCAGGAAAAAGTCTTCGCAAGTACATGTCTATCAGACAGAGAGTTTAAGGCACTCGTTAGATCACTTGTTGAAGAGTCGGGAAATCCCACTTTATAACTCGACAGTTGTAGAACCCGGGAACTGTATTGATGTGAACTCCTATTTGGTGTTTGAGTGTACTTACTTCATAGTTCAATAGTTGTTCTTTTACAAATGAATTGACGCTTTTGTGGGTTAGAGAACGATGGACGAACTTGCAAATGTGGTTTAAGGTAACCACTTGTAGACAGATACGAATGGTGCTCAAGGAGCCTCATAGCAAAGGTGCAATAAATGCACTTTGAGTTTGCTAAGCTGAATAATCAAATTTGTTAAGGGAAATGCACATTTAAGGACCATCTGAAAAAGCAGCAGATCAAGAATGATGATGCTTGTAGAATATGCTATGAGGATGTTGACAGCAGCGCATGTAGTTGTGCAGATGTGCAGCATTATTTTGTGAAAAATTTAAGATCGCAATCGGGCTGCATTAAGTGTGAATGCTTTAGGATCTCAGTCTAGTCAATAGTGAACGCAGGTGATGACGAGGGATGTAGTGAAGTAAGGGATGCTGATTATTAGCCTTTTAATTACTGAGAATCAAAGTAGATTGAAAAAGGACCCGAAATAGTAGTGGTCTGCTTCGGTCTTTCCACTACACATATAACATTTAAAATTTATATTAATTAAATGTAAACTTTTTTTTTTTTTTGGAAGAATTTTTTACAAAATACAGTGATTAATAGCAAAAGTGTTGGCAACCCTAATATGATTACATACATCATATTTTCTTTTATTAGTATGCATTATCCTACTCAAGCACGTACAAAATATGTATTGGTAGCTATTTGGTTTTGGGATAAGGCCCTAACACTCGTATATGAAATGAATTTGCAATTAATTGAATTAATGATCGTTATTTAAAATTTTAAATAAATTTAATAATGGAACGATATTACATATATTAATTAAATACTTGTTTATAAACACATATGTAAATATGTACATCACCATAATTCGACTTGCGTCGTTGTAATTTCGATCAGCATCGTAATGATTACGATTTGCGTCTACACTCAATTTATTCTTTTTCTGGAAAATTGTTTCTTTGATAAAAAATACAAAAATTTTACCAGAAGTTGTAATTTTTTAACTGCAATAATGAAATAAAAAGTGCTGGAAATATATACAAAGGAAATAATGATTCTATTAAAAAAAAACCAAAATTAAAATTAATATTTTAAAATGAAATTCAACAAAATTTGACGCGTCAGAGTAATAAGCCACTTCTAGTCAACACCTTTATTTGCTTAATGTGTAGGTGTGTAAAACCATCAACAAAAAGGAAAACAAATTGATCTAATCACAAACAAAAATCAAATTGAAATCGTCCTCACTTTGACGGAAGCCAAAAGAAACGTTATTTTTAGTTTGTATATTGCGACATTTCACCATGGTACCACGTTGGTGTCTTGTTTCCCCTTATTTTGGTTTTATTAAACAATAAGACAATATTTGATTATAATTTATTTAAATAAACATTTCTAATGCACAAAATCGTACATACATTTACTATCGAATACAAAAAAAAACAAAACTTAAATTGCCTTTTAAAAAAATCCATAAAAGCCGCCCATAACAAACACTCTTTCGTAAGTCCCCCTCGAATTCTTTGTATTAAGCCTATTACACTCGTACCTGCATAAAAGGATAAGCCTTAATCCATTTCGCTAAAACGTAAGTTTTATTTATTATCTGAATGTTAAAATCTCAAAATAAATAATATTTGTTTATTGTTACTTTGGCAAACATGAAGACATGAGTTATTTTTTCTTCCTTAAATTTAATTCACTGAATATTTTATGTTTTAAATGTAATTAATTATATTCTGTCAAGCCTGGCTATTTTATACCATTCACTACAATACCTTAAAACTATTTGTGTTAAAATTACACCGAGGTATGAGCATTAGATATTAATTAGAAAAAACTCGCTATATTTGCACTGATATAAAACAAGGGAATATTAAAACTCTCATCCCATTTGTGATTTTTAGAATATTCATTTACTACCCCATAAACTGTTTATTTTCTGAAAGTTTTCAGACAAAGAAGCAGATAAAGCAATATTCGTTTGTAAATATGTTGGTTAATCAACACTTTGTGCGCCCCATACCTGGCAGAAATATTTGGGAAAAGGGAAATCTGATGAGATTTTTTTTTTAAATATATTTTTTTATAAAAAAAGAAATTCTCAGTTAATTTCGAGTTCAAGATGACTGCCACCACAAAATTTCGGATTGCACAGGGGAAGGTTTGACCAACAGAATTTAGTACACCATGAAACGACCTTAAACACGTAAATTCACCACGATTTTATTTCAATCTGATCAATGGTGTTGATGGGATCGTTTTTGGAATTTTCAAATTGTTTCTTTTCAAATAATTTAGAACGAATAATAAGAACAACTAGACTCATTAGAAATCAATCAATTCTGTTTGTGTTATTGTACATCATATTTGCATGATCTATGTATAACTCTCATAATTGAGTTTAATTTAGTTTTCAAGGAAAATGTGTAAATTTGCATGAATATATTTCAAAAGGCAATCAGATACAAATCAGCGAAAATTGTGGCAACAAAAAAATTACTTAAATTGTGTTTTTATTCTTATCAATTTATAATCTTAGACATGAACGTGTTCTGATTATGATTACGTGACATTTGTGAATTTCACTGCAACTCTCATTATTAAACTTGTAGCAATTTAGCACATTATATCCTTTAGTATCGTGAATATGTTTTTATTTAACAATCCTTATTCTAACAGCTTTACTAAATGCGCCCACGATTTAGTTTGTTTGCAAAACATTTGTCATCAAGAAAAATAATTCGACTAGTAGTGTAATTTCAAAATAATTGCCTGTAATGAATGGTTTCAAAATTTTTATATATTGTTAAGCGAAAAAAACGTACGAGCACTATCATACTTGTAGGTTTCAAGGACACTTCATTGCCTTTGCAACATGAATTTTAACATCATTTAACCCAAAGATTTTTGGACAAAAAAAAAATTAATAAAATAAAATTATTGACACTATGAGTTGTTTATTTATTAGTTTTTTTTTTTTCATAATATATTAGCTTCTGCATTATTATTCAATAATATGTTTTTAACACACTGCCGTTTTTTATTTATGCCATACTTACATACAATAGATACACATGCATGTGTACACATGTATATACTTATTGTATTTATTAATAAACTCAGCAGGTTATGGCTTAGCAAATTAAATGCTTTAATAATATAATTAACAAAATAATAAAAAATGCAAAATGAAAAATCACTACATATTAATAATGCCACGAAAAAAAAAATTAAAAGTAGAAAAAAAGTATAGATAAATCAAATTAAGTAGCTCACCTGGAAGCTTTAACCTAAAAAATAGGCGCAACTAATTTGTTAAATGCCCACACGCACACAGGTTGATGAACAGCACAACCTAAAATATCTTTTTTTTCCTTATGTTCACGCTACAACCAATTAAAAACACTGATCTACAATGTTTTTATTGTTTATTGATTTTTTCAACTTTGCAGAATAAACATATTTCTGACTGATAAGTTCTTTGACGTTAGGAAAAATAGTTTAAAGTCAAACAAATGAGAGTCCTATATCCGGCCGTGTCGAATCCTATATACCCTTCGCAACGTGTAGTCATGCAATTACAATTGTTTGTATCACCATTTATCTCATACGCTTAAAAACATCCCATTGTTAAATTATAAATTGAGTTTATGTATGTATGTTAAAAAAAATAAATAAAATAAAAATATTTTTTGTCTTAAGTGGGATGCGACAAACCTATATATACCCCTACACTCACTGGAAGGGTATAAAAATAAGTTTTTTCTCTCCTTTTTGTTTGTTTTGATATCAATAAATAAGTCTGGTATAACTGCTTTCAATCATAATCATTTGCTAGTTAGACAATAACTCAGAAAAATTTATAATTTGTTTTATATTATACTAAATCTGTAGTTTTTGACTTAAGGTTTCTTTGCCTAACTTTAAATAGCTAAAAGTATACCTTATTATCGACTATAGTTATTTTCATCTGTGTTGAGCTATTTTCTGATCCAGTATTCAACTTTGGGATCCCAATAGATCCCAGCCCATACTTTTTGTTTGTGTCGACAGAATTGTTAAACAAGTGCTTAAGAAATAAACAATAAGAAATAAAAATGTTTAATTGAAGCCACCCAAATACAAAGTCAATGAATGCATTTTTATTGCTTTGTTTCTCCTTACATTGTTGTGTTTTTTTTTTTTTTTTTTAATTTATCGAACTTGACCCAATCAGTGAAGAAACAAATTATACTCTTCTTACATCAATATTAGAGTTTAAAATCAATATAATAAGGTGACACAAAGTGAGCCTAATGCACTTTGAGAATTTATAAGATCGCGAGAAAATTACAAAAAGTATCTGCTCAAACCGCTCAATTGGATTAAAGCACACGTTAAGTATTAGTCTTGTTGTGGACAATACACAACTAATAAATAGTAGAACTTAGATAAGAATATTAAAATTTGTGTCGGCTAGTGTAATTATCCGAAGATAGACAAAACGTTTACGTATTTGTTTATAAACATTATTGTATATATATTTATGTATGTATTTGTGTGTTTATTCATAAATGAATCTTAAATTACCTACCCGACCACAACTTTCGAATCACTTTCGAATGTTTGGCGAACATTTTTTAAAGAAAACATATGAGAACGAAGAGATAACGTTCAGTTTATGGCATCAAATTGCTCAATCTCAATTGTTTGTCAACGATATCATTAACAAATAATTGTTAAAATTAAAAAAAAGGAATAAATTTTGCTTTTCGATCAACTTGTAGATATTGAAGAAAGATCGTAAAATATTCGTTTTAAAAATAAATACAAGATAATTTTTTTATTTTCCAGCGTCTAGATTGCAAACTTAACTTAACTACCTAACTTTGGGGCTACAAAAATTTTTTTCTTTTAAATTCCCTGCAGACACGGAATGTGGCTATAAATATACTAGTTGCTTTGAACTTCTTACTGGTTACATATCCGTCCTTTTTTCATATATCAAACTAACGATTTTAATAGAAGCAACTAGTTCATTTGTGTATGGTTTAAATAATAAAAAGTGGTGAATGTACTCTCTTCACACATACTGAAAAAAAATTAATACTCACTTTTACACAGCAATTCAGGGATCAAGCGCTATTAAATATTTCTTGTCTCATTCGGGATTTGAAACAGGCTCTTTTGGCTTTGAAGTTTCAGGCTCTAACCACTACGCCAGTAAACTATTATTTTTAATTAATATCAATAGGATTTTTGTATGCAAAACAAACTACTATTCAATGTTACGAAGGGCAAATGGTGAGCTTGTTTTTTTCGGTCAACATAAGATCTATCTATCACTTTAGCTACAGTCTCTCCACTCGGTTGGCAAAAAATTTGACTGTCAGTTTTCTAGGTGTATGGATCGAGAAGGAAGTGAAATAAAATAAGACAATAAAAAAAAATTGACATGAGAACAAAATAATAATTTTGTCAGTAATTTTCTAGTCCCACACAGATTCTTGTAAAATGCTTTATTTGAAACTCTCGTGTTTCTTACCAAAAACTGTCGCGAGTATTTTGATGTTTTCAGCCTTTACTTTTCTTGGAAAAATTTTTAAACATTTAACTATCGAAGAAGCTAACTAAACTCAGGTCAAGTGGGTACGTACACTGAAATATTGAATTTGAACACTACACACATTCACTTATAAGTACCTACAAACAGGTAAAAGAATAAAAAACAATGAAAATAGAAATTGCTTTCATTGATAGTTCTTCTCTTTAATATTTAAGACATTTGGTTAATTGTCTATATGAGGCAAATGCCTTAAAAGACGAATTACTTTCGGCTCTTTAGATAAAAATCAAATCTTAGATATTTTGTTAGCTAACGTGTTTGAAAAGTATTTATTTCTAACAAATTAATTTCCAATTGATATTAAGCATAAGTTAATATTTTTCCAATATGAATATAAAAAAAAACATTGTCGATTGTTAATTGCAGCATTGCAGCGTTGTTTTTCAAACGCCTTTTAATTTGACATTAATCAAGATATTGATTTGACACATTTCTCTTTCTTTTTCTTGATCATCATTTATACGCAACACTGTTTCTCATCTTATGCTCTTTTAAAAGTGACAGTAATCCAGATACTGGTCTTTGCATGTTGCACCATCATTTAGAAAAGAACACATCTTTAATGATGCTTCTTAAATAATAAAACCCATTTTTTCGAATTAAGAAAAAAAATAAGTGGCGGCGGCACACTTAATTGAAATGTTATTAGTGATCATACAAACAAACTTCGTAGAATAATTGATAAATCACACAGAAAGGCGGAATAAATGATCTATTGAAAATAAAAGTTGCAAAATCACGGTTTCTTAATGGACTGTAAAATAGTTAATACAAAAAAAAAATAATTAATGAAGAACTGTTTATTGTGTGGGAGAAAAAGAGAAGGGTTGTAGAACGTTTTCTTAAAAGTCGAATGAAATTAATTGCACACAATTTTAATCTCGATTCCAACTTTAGACATTAGTAAACCAAAGTTTTAATATACAGTCAAAAACCGCATATAATAAATCGGCATGAGGCCAGAAAATCATTTCCTTCCTCAACAACAGAATCTGTGACATTTCTTATACACAGAAGCAATACATTTGGTAAATTCGCAAGGTGTGTTAAGTCTTTTAGTGTTATAATTTTGCAAGAAAAATTTGTATTTTTTTTTTTGGAATTTTTGGCAATTATGATTTTATGACAATACTACACTTAGGATTTCTTGTGAATTCAACAATTCTTTAGAAGTATGTATATATGTATGTAGGTAGGTAATTCACCTACAAACTACGTACATACTACGTACAAACAACCCATTATCGTTAGCAAGTAGCAATAACTATTAGATAAATAGTAAATGGCGAAACCAATTTAATATTAATTAATTCACTGCTAGCGATGATTTTATTATAATCGTTAGTTGTAAACATGAATTTAAAATAGAGTCATGTAAAGAATCACCCAAGACTTCATTTTGCGTGTAACTTAATAATATTAAATCGATCAAATTTAATTAATTCTATTTAGTTGGAAAAAAAAAATAAATAAATTATTGAAAAACTCTCTAGAGGTGTAATAGGAAAGTACATATTCAATTATTTAAATTTGTTGTTGTAGTGCATTGTAATTTTTTGTTTTCGTTGCTGTAATCGCCATTACACTCGTACAACATCATCTAAATGCAATTACTCAACAAAACATAATTATACATTTTTCAAACTATTAATTGGATTCGAAGTTAAACAATGTAATTGCATTCATTGTTTAAATGGAAAGAAATGAATTGGAATTGTGCACTAATATGAATCAAACGAATGTAATAAACAAGGGCGTCGAATATCGAAACAAACACACTAATACACACTTGTATGCTTAGGCAAATGCAATACATACGATAATAATATGACCACAAATTGATTACAACTGGAAAAAGTCAATTTGTTGCTGGGTTTTAGGCAGTAAGTATAACTCTAACTATTACCAATTGCTTGGCTCACTTCGATGGATAGATGGTTGGTCGGGATGGAATACATACAAATAACAAGTACAAAATTATCCTTTTTAGTTTAAGTCATTCATAGCGACATCATTAGCACCACCCAAACAACCAACCCACTTTGTTAAACAAATTTTCAGCAATTGGGTCTGAATAAATTTTGTGTAACGCTTATTCTGTTACTTGGTGTAAAAGAAAAAGATAGAGAGAGAGAGAGAGAGAGAGAGAGAGTGAGCAGGAGTCTAATGACTTTCTTGCATGTCACATGATACTTTTATGTAGTTTTTATTCTTAACTGTAACTTTGGCAAACAGTTAAAGCATATTGCTCAATAATATTAAATGATTCCTTTTGGCCCTCGTCAACATTTACCGTCGTTGTATTTTTTTTTTTCTTTTATAAATACAGACTATCAAGTCTCATGGATTAATTTGTTATTTGAAGTTGAGTTTGAACTCATTCAGCAGGCGTTTTAAAAATTTTTATTGTGCCACATTGTAAATATAAAACGGTGTCTAATTGAAAGTCTTTTAAAATATTCTACACCATGAAAACCTGAAATGTAATCGACTTTGTGTGGCGGTATTTTACTCTCTATTAACTTAGAAATATCAACATTGAAGTTCTTCCTAAAAATCATATTTATTTGCTAATATTATTAATAGTCATAAAGAGTATTTCTATTAATTAAAGAGACTAGATGTAATACTGCTTTTAAGTGGTAGGAATAAGCTCTATGTTTATGTAGGAGATTTTAATAAACATACGATAGCACACAGTGAGGCAGTTTGTGTTATTTATGTTAATTCTAACCTGTTAATTAAATTTTTTTAAGCCCGAAACGTCAATAGAAAGGAGTTGTGTCTCTATATTAATTTGCATTTTAACCAGAGAATGAACTATTGTGGGGAAATTTAGGCCACCTCAGGTTGAGAAATAACATTTTAGTCTTTTGTTATGTATGTGAGTAGGGGGTGTATCGAAGAATAATATTTTTTTCAATTTCATTACGAAGTGATTTCGAGGATACCGATCGACATCTCCTTCTTCTCTTAATTTCGTGCCATCACAGGCATTAACTCTAGGCTATAAAACAATTTCACACTGCCGACTGGTGATTGCCGACAATCGTCATCGGACAGTCTTGCGTAATCGATAGCATCTCGTTCAATCCAAAGTCCCTCATATCATCTATACTTAATGTGTTTCCATCGTATACTGAATATTCGCATTTTTTTTCAACTTGTTTTATCCTTCCGCTGAACGAAAATGGTTGTGTATACGCTTGAACAACGCTGGGAAATATTGCGACATTACTTTTTCCGATTTTGCCAAAAAAAAATCATCTTTTGATCTTGCGAGTTTGTAAACAAGCAAAATTGTCGCATTTGGGGCACAGAAAGCCGATACACCCAAAACGAATCACTGTTTGGTGCGGATTTTGGTCCAGAGGCATAATTGGTCCAGTTTTCTTCGAAAATGAGCAAGGAGTGGTCGTTACAGTCAATGGCGATCGTTATCAGGCCATGTTAAACGAAGTTTTGTTCACAAAAAATTAAGAGGAGGATATTGGCAACATTTGGTTTCAACAGAACGGCGCTACGTGCCACACAGCCGAAGCTACACTTTCTTTATAGCATTTTCAAAAAAAAAGTTATTTGGCGGACCCTTTACATGCAATTCCTATCTATACAAGTATTATTACGAATTAAGCTGATGTTCTTTATTAGACTTTATATTGCAAATACAAAATTTTATTAAAGTTCTTACAAAAAAAGATTTGAGTAACCACAACTTACTCGAACAAATCTTGAAAGAATATACCAATCTTCGGAAATAAATTTGTTATAAAATTTGTATTTCTGAACTTCGAAATTTTTAGTTTTAACTTGTAGAAAACCCATTTAAATATCTTTTACTGGTATCAAAATGTTTGATATTAAATTTCACACATTTACAACACATTTATGTATGTTGCCCAATGAAAAATTTAGATTTTTTTTATCTTACCAAACTTTGCCAAAAATACAGGGAGTGAATAATGTTTCAACTTGAAGTAATACAATTTGTTGCTCTGTAAAATGCTTTCTGGTTAATTTGCATATTGCTGCCGCCAAGTTCTTAACGAAAGCCAAGTTTTCAGCTAAGGAGATTTCATTAAATGTTAACAAGTAACATACATATTAAACTTATTCTTATTTCAAAGGCCCCACTGTGCAACGGTTCATTTTACAAGTCAAACTTCGATTACTGTCCGTTACAAAAATATCGTGATTAATTAAATTGTATTTAATTATTAGCTATTTTATAACCAAGTAATTATTACATGCAAATACATTCCTACATTAAATTTACGTGCATACAGACATTTTATCACTTAAACTGATTGAACTGCATAAACATATATGTACATACATATGTACATAATTTATGGCCAAATTCAAACTAGTTTATATTCTCTTAAAAGGTATTCAAAGTGTAATTAATTTTAGAAAAGGTATTGAAAATGTAATTGAATTTCTCGGGCTGTTAAAGAACTTAAGCTTTTTTACAAAAAATTCTCAAAATATTGAATTCGTAAAATACTTTTTCTTAAAATAAGACCGTGACAAGATTGTATCTGTTAATATGAACGAGTTAATACTATAAAAATCAATGCCTAACATTAATTGCATAATTTTTATATTTTTGATTAAATCACAACAGGTGAATGCGACGACGCCACCGATTTACGTTGCAACAAAACTTTGGCACAACTACGTAGCATGGACAATCAAATGGCTTCGCTAATGCAGCAACAACGTAACAACACTTCGTTTTCCCTGCCTTCACCTACTGGTCAAATGCACCAGAGTAGCATGTCATCTATGCATTTACCACCACCACCACCAACTTCTAATCAGCAGCAACATGGACAACAAAATCATCTCGGATATCACAATACCTTAATGAATTTCCAATATCATCACCAGCAACAGCAGCAACAGCAGCAACAACACCAGCAACAGCATCAACAACATAATTTTCATACATCATCGAACCAAGTATTGCTATATAATCATCATCAAGATACCGCCGATATGAATGACAGCCGCATAAGTCCGTCCATGAGTAGCAGTGATTATTTGAATTCAATGCATCAAATGGTCGAAGCGAATAATTTAACACAATTGAATCATAACAACAACACAAGTCCACACATACATATGACAAATCAATCACATATCCAAGCACCAGCGACATCAGCAATTATGAATACTGGTGTCTATCATAGTCATCAACAACATTTGGCGGCCTTAGCGGCACATGCTCAAGCCCAAGTGCAGCATGATCAAAAATTTGCCAAATCATCGTTATCAACATCGTCGTCACTAGCATCATCAACAGCAACAGTATCAGCAACAACAACTGCAGCGGCACTGGTAGCATCAACAATGGCTAATCAAATGACAGCTGCATCAACGTATTTTTCCAATAATGGCGCCTCAAATCTTGTTCATAACATTAACGATTATGATGATCATTCAATGTCCTCGCTATCCAATGGCGGCGATATTGATGCTGTTACCGAAGACGAAGATGAGGTTAAAGATCCAAGTGATGCACATAACATCGATGTAACCTCATCGCCACAATCTTCCCAACTCGTAAACTTTGGCAATGGTTCTGGCCTAAAACGAAAATTAACTTCAAGCCCCTCTCCCTACTGTGATGATCTAACTTTAATCAACAACAACAGCAATAACAACAACAACAATACAAATGACGAGCTAAATAGCGAGAGTCAAAGCAAAAATCGAATGAATGGTAACGGCAGTGGTGGTGACAATTACATGCTGAAAACACAATTTGAAGGTGTTGTGAGACCACGATCATTAGAAGATATGCAAAAACACAATTTCATGTCGCACAATGGTAATTCCCCTATGGAACATCTTCTCAGCGGTCAAACGCAACAACAGCAACAAAAACATTTGGATGACTATAATAGAATGCATCAAATGAGTGGCTGTGTAGGTGGGGGACAAGCAGGCGATCAACAGGATCGCCTAAATGACAACGACAGTATCATGAATGGTAGTTGTGCATCCAGTGAAGATCTTAATCAGACGAACTCCAGCGAACAGGGTGAAAAAATCACCTCCGGTAGTGATGATGAAGGTACATTTTTTAAATTTTCGATTTGAATTTTAAAAATCAATTAGAAAATTATACTAAATACAAATAAATATAATAAAATTTTATCGATTTTCTGAAATAATCGAAAATGTATTAAAAACTTTTTTAGTTTAGACGGCATATTTATTTATTACTAAGTGTGTACATGGAACTTTAACTTTCCTTTTTGTTTTTTGTTTTTTTTTTTTTTTTTTGATTAAGTTAAATTTAAATTTTACTTCTTTTCAGGACAAGATGATAACTGCTCGAAAAAGAAACACCGACGAAATCGTACCACATTTACAACATATCAATTGCATGAACTTGAAAGAGCCTTCGAAAAATCTCACTATCCTGATGTATATTCTCGCGAGGAGTTGGCCATGAAAGTGAATTTACCTGAAGTCAGAGTGCAGGTAAGTTTAACAACACATCTTTGTGTGTATGTATGTGTGTTTGTATGTATGTATGTATGTACCTACAAATGTATACTAAATATTTTAAGGACGAAGATATGTAAATAGATAAATTCAACGGTTTCAAATTCAAAACATGAAACGGAAATTATTTAATTTCCGTTAACAATATATTTTCACAAGCAAATTAAGTTCAATCATGTTAAATTAGGTGTTGAATAAAAGTAACAAATATCTTTATTTTATAGATATAAAAATGCACACACAAACATACTAACATTAATGCACACGATACATTATGAAATCTGCAGGCACAAAGAGAAACTTAACAAGATTTATGTGATTTAATTTAAATAAAAAATAAAAACAAAAAAAATATATAAACAAGTACTATATAAAATTTGCGAATATCTGCATATAAATTTACATTCTTCTTAGACAAAAGGGAAGACAAATCTGCGAAAACTTAAAAAAAACTTTACAAAACTAAGAATTCCGTTGATTTCAGTTTTAAAATAAAATCACATTTAGCTGATTTATGAAATGAAATTGTATCCATAAAAATTTTGTTTTTTCTTATGTCTGCTCTTAACATTTTTACGCAAATACTTAAAGTTACAAAAAGTTACAAAAAAAAAAAAGACAAAGTTTTGTCATTTAGGTAAAATATACAAATACGTGCCTACATATGCATGTTTGTCACAATTTTAATGGCAAAACTGTAAAAATTGTACATAAAGTTCAATTTTTTTTTTTTATTATTTTAAAAAATCCGTGCAACTCTTTTAAGTGAAAAACATTGACTGCGAACGTGAAAGGACACTACATTTTTCTGTTCCTTGAACATTTAAATATTTAAGCGAATGCCAAAGGAGCCATTATTATTCTATTTCCCTACTAACAAAGACTTAAATCGAAGTGCGGTTGTCAAATTTTACGATTTCTCTTAGTTTTAAAGAGAAAACTACGATAATTTTTTCTAAAAAAAAGTTCGATTTGATTTATATACGAAAACTTATTTTTCTCAATTTTTTTGTTTTCCCAAAACACTTATTATCTTGAATAAAGAATATGAACTGAAAATATTTTATCGAAATTTATTCCAATTTTATTTTTAATTTTCCCTATTGTTGTGCTAACAAGCTCTTGAAATTCAAAATTCCTAATGGAAGTTTAAGTTCATTTTTGAAAATAGATTAAATGTTTCCGCAATTTTATATCGAAAGCCATCTTGAGTTTCTTTATGATTTATTGTATTTATCTCGTCAATCCCTTATATTTGATTGTCAGTCTTTAAATTATTTTTTATGTAATTAGCAGTAATTTACTATTCAAGCCTTTTCATTTGATGCACATCGAATTAAGAAAAATTTCTGTCATTCTGTTTCGGACGTCATTTTTTATATTTCATAATATTCTACTGTACAAGCACTCTCATTTGATATCGATATTGTCAGAGATGAAGGGAAAAAATTTTTAATTATTTTTTGGATGCCATCATGGATTTTGATTCTTTCATTTTTACTGTATTCGATTTATCAGGCCCTTTCACTTGTTACCACTATTGTGCGGGTTAAGGGAAGTAGTTTTTTAATAACGAATTTACACTTTTAACGCCCTTTTGTAGGTGCGGCTATCATAACTTTAAATTTAATTTATTGTTTCTATTTTCCGCTGGTCAGACTTTTCATTAGATACTGGTCTTAATGGTGAAAAAATCAATTTACATTTGTTGTTATTGTTATTGTTGTTAATTTTAGAAGCTTTAGGAACTGGAAATATTGTTCCCAAATATTTTTGTATATAATTCTGCCGATTAGTAACCAATTTTGATAGCCCTAGAGGGACGTAAACAACTGGTCTATTATGCAAGAGCTGTAAAATCTAAATTTTTGTGTTTAACATATGGGGAAAAAACATCGGCTGTGGTATTTCTTTGCTAATATACATATATCAGTAGATTGTGAGCCGGTTATGATGGTCTCCAATAATGATTTTCTCTTCAATAATTTTAAAAATTAAATATCACATACAAGTATGTGCAACATATGGGGGCTTAGAAAATTTAATTTCAACAGATACAGGGACAAATTAACATTACTGAAACAACTTTCCTAGTCACAATATTTCAGAAATATGAGCGTTGTATAGGAATATTGTGGAATGTAAGAGAGATACCACAGCTAAAAGGTATAAACAAATTATCTGAAACTTAACGAAATGTCTTGCAAGATACAGTATGGTATAAAGCCCTAACCCACGATAAGTAACACGTATGCCCAATTGCCATGTTAGACGCATAATAGACCATAATCACAATTTCCCAAGAATATCAGCTAAATCAAGAATTCAGTCTCTTTAATGTAATTCCTTTTGGACCTTCAATTCGAATTGCTTAAATATTCCAAGTTCGGCATAGTGTCCACGTTAAAGTTATCGCGTCTAATACGCCCAAACGCATTACAATGATAAAGGTAATGTTTCAAAGTCTCGTTCTCTTCCTCTCATGCTCTACATGTATATCATATACTATTTATATGAATTCGCACATTTACTTAAGCCAGCTCATGTATATGTTTCTATCGATCCTATAAGCAGCATAGGACTTCACACTTTCGTTACTTTAAAATATCAAATCTGTTCGAAAAGAATAAAGGAAAGTAAGAAAATATAGATTCTACTAACGCAGCAACTCTACTTTCCCAACATTTCTGATGGGGTTGCAAAAGTATTTAAAACACCTTCAAACGACAATCATTTCTAAGAAAGCATTTTTTGTAATATTTCATTCATATTTATATAAACTCTTATTGAGGATTAAAATTAAAAAAACAAAAAAAATCCTTTTTTTAACTCTTGAAAATGATTCGAAAATCGTGTTTAACAAATAAATTTTAAATTTGATTATATTACTTATTACACTTTCCTTTTTGTGCTGTGATACTTACACAGACTTACTTTTTCACAAACATTTACCAAGTGATTTATTAATTGTAATTGCACTACGACTGCAAAAGAAAATAAAGAATCAAATAGACCAAAATTTGCTTTAGCGGTTTTAATATTCATAAATACTATCATATTTCGTGATTTGACAAATCATTTTTATTGACTAAACATTATCATGCTAAAGTAACAGCCAAAAACCTAAAAAATAAAAATAAAAAAAAAATAATAAAAAGCCTTAACAAAAATCATATTAAGGGTCGTTGTCACAATATGTTCTAAGTGCTTTTTAAATAAACGTTACATATTTGCTTAAATTTATAGTTGTGTGTAAAAATATATCCCTATTATTTTAAAATAAACGTAGAAGGAATTACAATATATTTTGTAGCTCAATACACTTCTTCAGGGTTACAGACAAAAAAAATATAAAAATATTTTAACGGAATATTTTTATATAATTTGTTTTTAACAGTCATCTTTGAACATTTCTGACCACCGGTGATTTTTTTCAGTGCTGCTCTTCATAGGTCATTTTCGAAGAGTCTGCTGTACATAGAAGGGGTGAGTGCCAAACCTCCGTACAGACAATCTAAATTGAGTATTCTGAAACCAGTAAAGCTTTGCGTCCAGTATCAGTCCTAGCTAGATACCTCGCATTGGTTACAAAGCCGGGATTAATTATAATATCTAAGAACTTCGTTTAACTTTGAGAAATTCTTTCACTTAGTTAAATTCAACATACAAAAACAGCTAAATAAAGCGTAGGAAAAAAATTAAAGAACTAAAAATATTTTCCAATGGCAATGAAAAAAAGGGTAGAAAAAAATGTAAAAATTATATTGTCTGCAAATATTTTATGTGAATGTTGTCAAATTCTATAACAGAATGTATGAAAAAATAACATTTATACACCACATTTGAATGGTATGATTAGGTAAACCACCCTCTGTTCCGTTCCTTAACCACAGATGAGACTGTAACATGCACAAAATATAATAAAAATAAAAATACAAATTTAAATTTGATTTCGATTCTTTTTTGTAACGTAAATAATGCATACAAACATATGTATGTATGTATGTAAGTATGTTTGTAGTATATTTATTTGGCATTACAATGGTACAGCCCTTAAATGTCACTTTGTCAAATTGACGCTAAATTATTTCAAAACTTAGTTAGTGAGTACTAAACAAAAAAACTTTAATGTGTTTCAAATTTCGTTTGGGTGTTTGTTATTATTGTAGTAGACTTAAAAAACAATATCGATTATATATGTATATCGGTGGATAGAACCAGTTTCATCAGATACACAAGAACAAAATCATAATTTTTAAAAATGAAATTCGTAGAGAATTGCGATTATTGTTTTAAACCAAAAAAAATCGTTTTTACGTTTTCATTTTCAGAAATTTACATAAATCAGCTAATACTTTGAATAGATTTACTTTGAGGCAAAATATATCATGTTTTTGGTATCTGTTTGGTGTAGCAAATATCACAAAATATTAAATAAATTGTTACAAAAAAATAGTAGTTACTACGGTTACTGGGGATTTGCTGGAATTTTTAACTTTCCGAAAGGAGGGAATAAAAAATCGTCTTGGCGGCAAATTCTGGAAATACCGGGAACAATATTACTTTTAAAATTAATTACAAAAACTTGCTTAAAGCCACAGATTCATCCAATGTTTTATTGCTAAGAACGGACTAATGAACAAACTCTAAATCAAATTAAAAACAATTCAAAATTAAAGTTTTTAAATTCTTATGATCAAGCAGTGCTGCCGCAATTTTTTTTTTACCTGTCGAATTTTCTGTCAAACAAAATTTTTTTTTTTATCCAATAACTTTAAGTCATAAATAATAGAAATACATATACATACATTTATATATAGTTTAAATGAACAGAGTCCAATTATAAATTTTAAAATTTGGATGGTAAATATTAAAGAATATGCAAGATCACTTTTCTTATATAAATTCTACAAAATCTAATAAAACCTGTCATTAAAATTTAAGTGGTCTAATATAACTTTTGTTTTGGTAAAACTCCCTAACCCTACACATGTAACTGTATTACATTCCTCTTTATTCCTAAGGACTGTTGAACGGAAGAGGTTGTACATACGAGTAATAACAAAATAATAATGATAACATTAATCTTATAATTATGCGCTAGATTATCATAATACAACATTTGACACTTGGCAAATTACATGCCAACAAAAAAAAAAAAAAAAAAAAAAAACCGAACGACAAAAAAGTAACAAAGATAATTTTACGATGAGAAAGGAAACATATGTTTGTTGCAACTGAAAATGGCAACATTGTGGTAATAAATGACAATTGTTTTATTGAGATTAAAAGACTAAAACCAAAATTCAACAAAATCCTTAAAAGAGAGTGTAAGAAAAATATATAGAGCGAGACAAATTTAAACACAAGGGTTAAAAAGAGCAGTTTTTATAGAAAACTCATCACTGGAGAGCCATAGGTGGATGATACATGTATCCATCTATGGCTGTATGTGTGTGTCTGTGTATACTCAGAAAGGATAAATGTACAAAACAAAGGGGTGGTAGACAGCAAGTCATAAAATTCTTTTTTGCTAATTTCTCATACTAAGTGTACACTATGCTTTAACTGTTGTTGTATCTTTGTCCACGGACATACATTCATACCACACATACAAAAAAAAAAAAAAAGAAAACAAAGAATTTGGAGAAGACCAAGACTTGATGTTAAAAATGCTTTTTTAACGTTATTCTTTGTTCGTTCGTGGCAAAAACTGAAGTGGTTTGTAGCAGCATCTGTAAAGTGTTTGAAACACCTAATCATACGCTGGATTAAGCACAATCATTGAAGAAAATTACAATTTACAATGTGTATGAAGAACGAAGAATGAAAATAAAATAACCAAAATATACTAATGTAGATGTTTATTTGTATGTGAATGTGTGTATGAACATACATATGTATTTGTATGTATAGTAGTAGTGTGCCCGAGTAAACGGTGAATACATTTAGTTTACTGCTCACCCAATTTTAATGTGTTTGCGTTCGCTTAAGAAGGAAGGAGTCGTTTGTTTATTTATGCTTGTTATAAATAATCGTTTGTGTGCATTGTTGTTATTGTTGCTGCTGCCACAAGAAGGGTTAATTAAAATGTAATTTGGTGTAAAAGCAGAGTAAATCAAATAAATAAAAATTCATTTAATTCATATACAACAGAAAACTGTCTAATAGAAATTGATTAAGTTTAACAAATTGTGATTGATTGATTCTTTTGATTCCTCACGACGATAATAAGTGCCACTATTAATATTGATATATAATGGAAAAAAGGATTAAATAATTTTCAACAGTAGAACTTAGTTTGTAATTAGTGACTTTAGCTATCACCTAAATACACACATACAATACAATACACACGTACATAATTATGTTTATAAAATTATGTAAATATTTAATACTAGAGTATCAATCATAGAAGTAAATCAATTGGTTTACCAACAATTTACTTAAAATATCAAACAACTAACTAGTAAGTAACTAATTTACTTGTCTATTCTTATACACTAATTTTACATTATCCCGTAGGCAATTTTAAAAAGGAATACCATGCAAACAATTATTATTCAAATCCAAATGCGTAAAAAAAACTATAAATATGACAAAGATTTTATGATCACACCAACGCAGTACGTGTGCAAAAGCCGAAATTACGGCAAAGATTAATTCCAAGTAAGCTAGGATCACACGATTTTCGCAAATGCTTTAATCTGGCATAACTCTTATGATGCTTAACTGTAGTACAATTATAAAGTTGTCTCAGTCAAATCAAATCAAAGTTGTCTCTGCAATCAGACGATTGCCTAAATTTTATGCCGCTAGTTGCTTCAAAACTAAATAGTGACAATAATTGGCGTACCTAGCTAGTCCTATCACAAAATGTTCATGGGCGTAGAAAAGTTTTTGAATAATATTAAAAAAAGTATCTATTCACATATAAAATGCTTATAAAATAACCTCAGTTAAAAATTAAAAAAAAAATTCAAACTTTTAAACTTTTGCCAAACTTTTACGCTAATGGTTCTGCTATAGATAGAGGAGTTTATTTCGCTAAGTCCGTCTGTCTGTGTGTATGTTAAAATCAACTTCTTGAAGCTCCCACTTCAGACTCTTATATGGTATTAACTTTTCAAAAGTGTTGCTATTGAAAATCAGCTATTTGAGAACATTTCAAGCTAAGATATGAGCGAAAGAACACGATTACCTCTGTTTTTACCCCCAAAGTTAAAACTAGGAGCTCCTAAGAAACTTCTTACATTTTTTGTAAATAGAAATAATGGCATCGCATAGTCGAATAGAGTATAAAAAGGCACAAAGGTCCATTTTATATAAATTTTTTTGTGAAATTGTGAAAAACGTTTCCGCAACAAATGCAATTACATTTTAGGAAAAACTACTTGAATAAACAAAGTATTGTATGGGTTTTTCTTTAGATAAGTAGATATTTATATAACTAATAATCATCCAAATATTTCAAAACCCTTTTGAAAATAATGTTTCAATATTAAAAAAGAAGAAAAAGTTTTTCGGTATAATTTTTGAACCGAAATCACCTAAAAAGTGATATTTATTAATTGTACAATAAATGACACCACTTGGTGATATGCCTAACTTTTCGTAATAATTATTTATATGTCTCATGTACATGATTGTACAAATTGCGATGCAATCTTACTTGTTTTTTGTTAATCATTTCTGTCTAAATGCTTTCATGCAAACAAAATTTTGGAACAAAAAATTGTAATATATAAAATTTATAATTTTGGCCAAGAACATTTGTCTGCTAAACCACTTTAATACTCTTTAGCATTTTGCATAATAGCACAAATCGTTATATCTATATATTGTGTAATGAATAAATTTAAATGAACATTAGTTTTAAAATATACAAATCCACATATGCACATGAATTTAAAAATACCATTTGTATAGAATTTCAATAAAAGTCGATAAAGTCTATAATTTGGGAAAACTTTACTACGTATTTACGTTACTTACTATGTATTTAACGTAAGTAGTATAGATCGTAGTTAAAGTAAATAAAAAATAAAACAAATGAAAAGTAAAAACAATAAATAAATTCAAATGAGCAGGTGGATGTTAAATCAACTAAAGCAACAATAATAATAACAAATACTGAATAAAAAGAATTAAGGTGTCTTTGTCACGCCATCTAAGTATTTAAGTGGGTATATGTGCCACATATAGAGCACATGTCTGTTCAAATTACCTATACATGCTCATAAAAAAAAGGAATCTATTTAGCATGTGTGCTTTTATATTTACATACATACATACATACATACATCCATACATACATACATACATACATACATACATACATACATACATACATACATACATACATACATACATACATACATACATACATACATACATACATACATACATACATACATACATCCATCCATACATACATACATACATACATGCATATGTTTATAAATTTACACATGTTACATATGTGGACAAAAAATAAGTATATCTATTGATAATGCTTTTGTGTATTTATTTTTCCTTAATATGTGTATACACCAATACTTTAAATGACACAATTAATAGGTTAGATTAGGTTTAAGGATATGAAGACTATTATCGGCCGCTCTTCTCAGACGCCAGTAAGATCATTGTGACTATCCCATAAGAAAACAAGTAACAGTGCTATATTCGGCCGTGCCGAATCTTATATACCCTTCACAACGTGTAGTCATGCAATAACAATTGTTTGTATCAGCATTCATCTCATATAAAATACGTGCATACGTACACGTTAGAATAAATGTGGCATCGAATCCTAGCTGAGCCAAAAAAATTTTATTTTATTTTATTTAATATATTATTTATATTTTTTTTTAAATTTTTTTTTAATATTTTTTTAATTTTTTTTTTAATTTTTTTTATTATTTTTTTATTTTTAATATATTTTTTTTGTAATTTTTTTTTGCATGTTTTTTACATGTATGTATGTTGATGTTGTAATTGTGAAAAAAACGAGGTGGTCGTGGTTTTTTGCTCATATCTCAGAAAGTTATGGGGCGATTGTGCTGGATTTCAATAGCGATTCATTCCTGGATATTTCCAAGAGATTGATACCATATACAGATCTGAGAAACATATAGTTACTTCTAAAAGTTGATTTCAACCAACACACGGACAGACGGCCAGGGCTTAATCGACTCCTCTATTCATAAGCTTTCAGAAAATATATACTTTATGGGGTCGGAAATGAAAATTGTAGAAATTACAAATTACAAAATGTTGAAAATAGAAAGTCGATTCCGCGGTAAGAAAAATAGAGATTGATATCGAGTCATAGTCTATAGAGAGTTATAAAAGTAAATACAAAAGGGAGATGTTTAATTCCCAACCGCTGTGAACAACTTTACACCCTAACAAAAGACAATATTTCTTTTAGATCATGGATGGAGAGTGTAGCAGTTATTTTGCAATAAACGATTCAATACCTAAGTGACTGGTTAAAATGAGTGTACTGAGGTGAAAGCAAAAGCAATTTGTATTTTAGAGCTTCTTCGCGCCATTTCATCAGCCGCTTTGCTCCCAGGGATACCAAAGTGACTTAGCACAGCCTTACGTTGCATGACATTCTTCAAAGTAAGCTCCTACAAGCTTTAACAGCTGCTGACTTGATCACATTGGATTTTAAAATTTCAGATCAGTTTGACTGTCGCCTTACGATGGTTATGCGTTCTATCTTTAATTCATTTGGAAGATCAATTTTATTGCATTATTTATCGCAAAGACTTCAGCTTGACATACACTACACTATTCTAAATGATTTTTCGATCCTTAAATCTCGCCGAAAATATCTGCTCCAGTTCTAAAATCCATTTTTGATCCGTCAGTATGAATTGATATTCCTCATACGGGATACATTCAATTATCCATTTGAACGGTAAGTGACTTATTATTGAGCGTTATTTCTAAGTGGAAAATTGTTATCCAGAGTGCATTTTCTTATATTTTATTTCGTTAAAATTGTATCAGAAGTTAAAGCGTCTAAGAAAACAATTGATTATGTATTTAGTTGGTATTCATCCTTAAATCGGCCAAGGCTATATTACGGCTAATTTTAATATTTATGTAAAAATCTTTGCGAATTTCCAGACAGTTTATAGCAAAACTTCATTTTTTTCAACTCCACTCCATAATATTTTCGATAAATATATTACCATAATACCGGCCGACTTTATACCGATAAAATTGAGTGCTTCACATTCAGCCGCTCAAATCAAAAGTTAAAAAAAAAGAGATAACAAAACAAGCAAATATGATTAATTTTTGTTACTATTTTATTATAAATGATCTAATTTGAAGACTGTGTATCGTCGGCTTTATATGCAAATTTTACAGGAGAGACTAAAAACTTGTTATATTTCATATTTGTAGCTTGAGAGGAAAACCAAGTTTGCATATTAAGTCGACGATACAAAACAAATATAAATACATACATACATAAATATATAAATGAAAATATAAATTGTAATTTTTAATATAAAGTTTGTGTGCGTATAATTGTAAGAAGGAATTTTGTTACGATCCCTCCGCTAGTTAATAGTAAAATATGTTTCTGGACTTTTTTCGTAAAAAATTAAAATAAAAATAGTCCACTAGTGTACATTTTTTTGTCCACGTGTGTAGAAACATGTTCACAAAGTCTATTGGAAATGACAGAAAAAGTAGAAAAGAAATAAATAAATGAAAATATTTACTACAATACAAATTCGAATTTAAATGTATGTATTGTACTGCCAGCCAATAAAAATCTATTTTATTTGTTATTTGTTGGTGTTGTTGTTTTTTTTATTACTATTATTTGTTTATTTTTCGTCTACTCACGTGAATCCTAGTCAATATTCAATAAACTTATAAATATTATTACACATTTTATGTTTTAATAAAAATTATTTAAATATACTTACATATGTATTTATAAGTATTTTTAACTACAAACATACAAACATATTTAAATGTATGGCTATGCATTTGCATTTTTTGAAATATAATTTACTAATTCATTAATATCGTAAATAATTGTTTGACAGTTAAATTTTCTTTAATAGAAACTTGAATAAATACACTTGAATCTATTATATTAAATAAACAAAAGTTAAGTTAAAAATGATTTTGAATAAAACTATTTAAATACACATACAAACATTCAAAACATGTATTCTTTTTAAGTTTATACTTATTATTGTATGAAAAACAAAAATTAAAAAAAAAAATAATACAAAATAATCACGAAAATAATGTAAATCGAATCTGCTAGGATGTATTTAATAAAAAACCACTAAGAGCGCTCTATTCATATCTCAGCTCGTTATATGCCCACATAACTGATTTTCAATATCAAAATTCTCGAAAGCATTTCTAATAAATAATACCATACACGTGAGGCTTTAAAAAATTGCTTTCGACATACACACGAACAGATGTACAGACGGCCTTAGCTAAATCAATTCCTCTATCCATAAGGATATAGAATAAAATATATTTACTTTATAGGGTCTCAAATAAAAATTGTTGAAATTACAAACGGAATAAGAAACAAATAAATACTTTTCTGCACTCTCGTATGAAAATAATAATTTTCACAAAAGATTTATAATCAATATAGATAAATAATAATTTTGTTAATAGAGACAAATAGTATGAGTCGCTGTGACCTTGTTGTCAATGGATGTTGGTGCACATAAGTGTCACTACGGTAACAAGAGGGCGGATTAGCTAGCTAGGAGGAAATCTGCTTCGGATATCTCCAACGCAAATGCAGTCGCAATTTCATTAGGGACTTTTAAAATCGAGATCGACACTTTCTTGGCAAGGAAGAGAACAGCTGGAGTGAACTGACTACATATAGAGTGGACTTGTCTTGATTTAGGCTATCTCAACTTACGAGTCGCTGTCGAAAGGACATCTCGCGCTTACTGAAAGTATTGACGGGTCACTGGATGTTAGGAAAACATGAAAATCGACTCGGACTTCAATTGACCATTGTCGCAGCTGTTTGGATTTCAAGAAAAATGAATCGGTCTTACTAAACGGTCTGCTGTGATATCTTACGGCTACGGGATGGATCTTGTATACACCAAACCCCCACAATCTCTGATTCTAAAAAACACCAAATCTTCAAAGTGATGACGTCTTGACAAAGCGATGTCATACAGACTCCACTTCACAGTGTACACGTAGTAAACTACCAGGATAACTAAGCAACCAACTAACAAGGGCTAAATTTAAATAGCATGAAAAGAATTATGTGTGTGTCATAATTAATTTGTTGCTCAGTTCAATTTTGACATTTTAAGTTTGATAACTTGATTGAAAATTGCGTGTTTCAAACTTTTAATATACATTTTAACAAACTGACTTAATTTGAACACACAGACACACTTTAACCATAACCAGAACATTTATTAATTTATAAAGGCTTAATTATGCGTACCAAGGAATTATATTTTATTTTAATGCAGCAGCGAGCAAAGGAAGTAGAAAACGCTGGTGGTGAATATAATAGAACTTATATAACATAAGCGTGTATTTATATGGGGAAGTGATTAATTAGCACTTAATCGGAATTAATATTGTGTTTTAAACACAAATTTAATTTATTACAGTTATAATATTTATGCTAAAACTAAGCAAACGCTTTATTACAAAAACATACTATACATATGCATAGACATACACATACACATATGTATAGATGTATCTGCATATTTGGCATTATTATGACTGTCACTTTTGTGCAATACCAACATACCCAAATTCATATCGGATCTCTATTGCGCAGACCGTCTAGGTCTTGTATTTAAAAACCTTCAAGAAATCCATGTATACATTTACATACATATACATAGTATGTATTTGGTTTATTATATCTAAAAAATATACATATGTATATGAGGAGCCGCAGAACAAAAGGTGCTTTTTCGCTCATTTAAAATTTTTGGGAAATTGAGATTTATTTTTTTCGCCACTTTAAAAAACTGCAAGAACCTGCAAATGCTAACAAGTATTTTACTTATCTACAGATGCATCTAACTGTCATAAGTCACCCTATTAAATATTAAGGATGTTTGATATAATTCCACTTTTATTTCGGAAAAAGCACCTTTTGTAAAAAAGAAAGCAAAAAAGCACCTTTTGTTAAAAAAAGTAAAAGAGCACGTTCTGTTAATAGAAGGAAAAAGTATATTTTGTAATGCGAATACACATAAATGACGATAAAATTTTGACTGAATGTGGTTAAACCTGATCTAATATATTAAAAAATGTTAAATTAAGTATATAATTTTTGTCGTTTTATTAAATAAAATTGCAACTTAAACATTTCTTTCTTAGCCTTAAATTAAATACATATAAAATTTGTTAAAGTTAAACTCTTGTTCCAACATCTTCTTCTAAGCAAGAACATCCAACATTTTCGTCTATTGAATCCTCCATACCTTTATCCTGGTTATACAAAATGTTCTTGTACCAAAATAATGACTGATTTTCACTCCAGTCTTTACCAAACTGTTTTATTAAAAGACTTTCCACAAAGACTTTAACGTCTGATTAATTTTACTTTAACTGTAGTTTGGTTTGATCATTAAAGTAAAAAGTGAAACTACACAAAGATTATGGAAAAGAACCTTTTGATAAAAAATAATCAAAAAAGAACCTTTTGGTAAGCATAAATTTTTTAGAACCCATTTACTTTGTAAAAAAAAAATAATAATAATGCAAACTTGATTGTTTCTACAAGATTTCAACCTAAATATTATAAAAATACCAAAAAACCAATTTTTCGCGAAATGCGAAAAAGCACCTTTTGTTCTGCGGCTCCTCATATGTATGTATGTATTTTAGATTTTTCTGATTAAAAAAATTGCTTTCATTTTTATTATTTTCAACGCATATTGAGCATTTTTCCTATAAATGTACTCGTATGTAAGTTATGTTGTTCTATTTGCTCTCTTTTTTTGAACTCCAGTGACTATAAAATTACATTTACATGCTTTTTTTTTAAAGAAACGAAAATATAAGAGTATTATTACAATGAATGCTTATGTAGAATTAATTAAATTAAGATTTCAAGTTTATGTAGGTAATGTCAATATAGAAATACATACACACATACATAAGTATGTATGTAAAATTTGTCTAAGATATTGAATATAATTGAATAGAAATTCAATATTTACTTAAAAACATAGTCACGTGTCACAGATAACTGGAAAGACAATTTATTTCTTACACCCATACATATGTATGTATGTATGTATGAATATGGTACAATGCCATAAAAAGTAATCCTTTATTTTTGATTTGAAACTTTGACAATAACAACCATCCAGTTGCTAGAGTTATTTCACTATAATATTTAAATCTCATTGTCTGTCAATCAATTTACGTTTTTATATTTACATCGAATTCCCTAAACTTATTTGCTAAAATTTTTATCTACTTAATAAAATTGTTTTGAATTCAACTAATTGCCCTTAGTGACCACTTTGTTGAATTTACACCACCATCCCCTACCATTGAAGTTGTCGACAATACGTTTTTTTATTACAATGAACATATTTTGAAATGAAAATAACATCTCTAGGGATTAATTGGACAATAAAATATTTGAATAATGAACTATGTATTATAAAAATAGCTTAAACAAACAAGTAACAACTTTTGAGTACACCCAAATCGTTCAGGAGTGAATATTCTAATAAGTTGGATCGTCTTTTTTTTTTTTTTTTTTTTGAACCAATGAAAAATTTGTTAAACAAAAAAAAATTATCCCTAATAAATACAAAATATGATTTTGTATCGAGCTGTTCACATTTATGTTTAAATTAAATGTCGTTTGCGTTAGGGCGGTTTATATGATGAGAAAATTTGTTTTTTAAATCTTTTAGAACTCAATTTAAAATGATTAAAAAATGTTAAGTATTATTATGAATATTTTTACGAGTATATATTTCGCTTTGTTACATTACAACATGCAACGGGGTAATTAAGTTAGAATAATTATAATTGGCTAATTCGCAAGGTGCCATTAGTGTCGTATTGTTATAATTTCTCAAAAACTTTAGAATTATTAAAAAGCATGGTACAAGAAAACCAATTAAACTCGTCCCTAAAACAAAAATACAAAAAGTATGTCAGGCATAGAAATTAAGAGTTTTTTTCGATATCACAATTTTGTATTTTTATTTAGTTAAAAATTACAAAAAAAAATATTTTTTAAGCAAAAATTTTTTAAAATTTATATTTATGAGCAAGATTCTGAGTACTGGGTTACTTTAAAATATCATAAAATATTAATAATAAAAATACACTCAAATTAACTTTTCCATCCCTGTATTATTTATTCTCTATAATTTTTACTTTTTCTTAGTATTTGCTTTACACATACACACTCATATACTATTTTATATTTCAATATTTTTTTCAAATTGTGCACAATAGTTTTAGTTTTATTATTAAAAAAAGTTATTCCGTTCTTGTGCAAATTAAAAATTATAGTTTTTTAAACAATAGTTTTTTAACGCTGTTCTACAATGTTTTAAATTTTTTTACAAATGGTGGCTGCCCAAATTTAAAAAAAAAACACAAATTTTGACAACTTGGCCCTAACAGCTGACGATCAGCTGTGTTAAGGAGTCTGCCTGGTTTTATTGTACCATGATTAAAAAGTATTTTATTGTTTATTGTCAAATACGATAATACGAAACCTACATATACATACAACTCATATCACAGATGACTGACTCATCATCGCACAGCACAAACGCAAAAAGCAACTTTATTGTGAGTTCCTCTCCTGATGTATAGATCCACTAGGTAGGGATTATTGAAAATTTAAACAAAAAATTTAACTGCTGCCATAAAAAAAAGAATATTAAACAATGTTTATAATGTTTATAATGTGTGCGTATGAGTTAAGTCAACTTTAATTTTAAAATTTTCAGGTATGAAATACAACACAGCACGAAGTTATATTTTAATCTCAACACAAATAAACTGATTTATTTAACTTTATGTTTGAAGTGTCAATTATTTGCAAAATAAAATTAATAATACAATGTATTAATATGTCTGTACATACATACACACATTACAAGTACACAAAAGTATAGAAAACTTAATAATAATAATGATGGTGGTGGTGGTGGTGGTGTTAAAGTTTCAACACTATGTGAACCCCTCAAGTGTGTTGTTTTGAACATTATCATCAATATGATTGTAATATTTTCCATTTATGATTCAATTTAAACGCTTAAATGCTTTATAATGAGTTGCACATCTGTTCACTAAACTTTCTACTATACAATGTAAACGAACAAGTACTTACTTGCTATAGCTTGTTGTTAATATACTAACATACAGACATACATACATATATGCATTAGTGTTTATGTACTTGACTTTTTTCTTTGTAATTTGATGAAATTATGGACGATTATACATACCTATATAAATATTAGGGCGCTAAGAGTAAGGCCAGTGGCATCTAAAATAAAAAAGAAACATTAATGTATACAACCTGAAATAATTTGATGTCTGCTAGAATCTAGTTCATAAAATAAGTATCACCTTAATGCATTTTTCAAGTTGTGATGAAGTGAGCCATAAGTCAAAAAAAAAAATGTTTTGTTTGGCAACAAATAAAACATAATTTTATTTATTATTTTTGATTTTTTTTCATACGTAAATTACATTATTGTAATAGGATGTGATTTCTTTTTAAATGTATTTTCTATAATAATGTCCCTTCCAGGAAAGTCTGCATATGATGAGTGGAAAACAAGTTAAAAAATAAAGCTTTTAATGTCAGATGTCAAGTGGTTTACAAGCATTTATAGTCAATAAATCAGGAAAGGGATGTAAATACCAACTCGTTCGCCCACTTGTTAGTGTTTTTATATGTTCATATGTATGTGTGAATAAATACTTGCGTACAAGGGAACCATACTCATGTCTAAATGAGTATGAAATTGTTTCGTAATGACTACGGCAGGATAAAATGATTTTTCAGTAATGAAATTATGTAATTTGAAACAAATTGGTATTAGAAAAAAAAAGGTTTTTAATTTAACGCCATTACTTATTCACAGCAATTTGTAGCTTTTTATATGCATTTTGAAATATGCAAACATTTATACATCGTATATGAATAATTGAACAATGTAAAAATGTTGTTATCAATATTTTTACACATTAACGATTTTTCGTAGGGTTTTTTTTTATTGGTATTAAGGTTTCACTTGTTTAGTGAAATGAGAAGAATCTAACAAAATCCTGTCCGATGTATTTATTTTAATATTCACATGTATTGTTGGCTATTAAATAAATATTATTATAATTTTATTTTTTGTTTTACTTTTTAATTTGTAAGTTTTTATGCTTTCACTTTTTTTTTTATTTGTTTTTTTTTTATTGGCTTTATATTTGACATTTATTTAGAACTGTTTGACTTTTATTAGCAGATGTTTATGTACCTACACACATGAGAGTTATAAATCTGCTTTTTATATTAATTATAAAGTTTTCTTATACATACACACACCCTCACATGAATTATATAAATCGTAATCGTGTACCTTGTTAAACACTTATAGTATTATTTTAAAACAAAAAACAAAACCACATAAATTAATACATAATTACCCTGACAACCTTTCAACAAAAACATAATCATACATGTACAACAAAGGAGAGAAAAAAGGGAACCAACTACTCGTACCTATTGCTTCCACTTTATACACGCATTTGTTTTTGTTGCTTCGGTTCAAGTGTTTTGACTTTTTCTTTTTCCAGCAATAAATCCCTTTAGCAAATATATTTATACGTTTCTGTATAAAGTAAGTGAATATGAATACAAAGGAGGCCAATAATGTGTTAATTGTTCTACACCCTCTAAATTACGAACCAACTAAACAAATAACCAACACCGTTTACCCACAACTATTCCATTTAGGAAATATTTATGGACTTTAACTAGACAGAGAAAGAAGTAGAAAAAGGTATTTTGTATTCCTTTTTTATACCCTTGACACAGTGAAAAAGGGTATATGTATATAGGTTTGTCATTCCGTGTGAAATTTTTACAATTTTCATTTCCGACCCCATAAAGTATATATTTTCTGAAAGCTTATGAATAGGGGAGTCGATTAAGCTCTGTCCGTCTGTCCGTGTGTATGTTTAAATCAACTTTTTGAAGCTCCCTGACATCACTTGGACCCGGGTGAGGTATTAAAATATCAGAAATATTTGGGAGTAGATCGGTATTGAAAATCAGAAACATCGGTACATAAACAACTGAGATATGAGCAAAAACCCACGACCACCTCGATTTTTTTTTTCACAGAAACAACATTACAACAACAACATACATACAAACAACGTGTATACTGGTTAGAGAAAACGTGGCATCGAATCCCAGCTGAGCCAAAAAAATTTTTTTTTTATTTTTATACCCTTCACCTGTGGTGCACAAGGGTATATATACAGCTTTGTCATTCCGTTTGTAATTTCTACAATTTTCATTTCCGACCCCATAAAGTATATATTTTCTGAAAGCTTATGAATAGAGGAGTCGATTAAGCCCTGATCGTCTGTCCGTCTGCCCGTCTGTCCGTGTGTTGGTTGAAATAAACTTTTAGAAGCAACTTTATATTCCTCAGATCTGTATATGGTATCAATCTCTTGGAAATATCCAGGAATGAATCGCTATTGAAATTCAGCACAATCGCCCTATAACTTTCCGAGATATGAGCAAAAAACCACGACCACCTCGTTTTTTTACGCAATTACAACAACAACATACATACATACATACATTAAAAAAATATAAAAAAAAAAATTACAAAAAGAAAAAATATTAAAAATAAAAAAAATTACAAAAAAAAATTTTAAAAAAATTAAAAAAAAAATATAAAAAAAATAATAATAAAATATAAATAACATCTATATATATAAAAGTGAAACTATGTGTGTGTGTGTGTGTGTGTGTGTGTGTTAGCTATAGACTCTGAAACTGTAAAACCGATCGGGCTCAAACTTTGGTAAGTTGTTGTACACATACCGGGGAGTGTTTATGGATGAAAAAAAGTGGGCGGGGCCACGCCCATACAAAATTAGTTATCAGTTTTAGCTACTTGCACTTGACCGATTTTTCTGAAACTTTGCACACATATCGAGCTGTCATGACTAAATAATTTCGTGATAAGAAAAGTGGGCGGGGCCACGCCCCTAAAAAAGTTTTAACTTTGAGGTACTTGCACTGGACCGATTTTTCTGAAACTTTGCACACATATTAAGCTGTCGTGACTTTATAACTTCGTGATTAAAAAATTGGGCGGGGCCACGCCCATAAAAAAAGGCTATAATTTTGAGGTACTTGCATCAGACCGATTTTTTTGAAACTTTGCACACATATTGAGCTGTCATAACTAAATAATTTCAAGACTAGAAAAGTGGGCAGTGCCACGCCCATAAAAAAAGGTATCATTTTGAGGTACTTACACTGGACCGATTATTCTGAAACTTTGCACACATATTGAGCTATTATGACTTTACAATTTCGTGATTAGAAAAATGGGAAATGCCACGCCCATAAAAAAATTATAATTTTTAGGTTTTTGCACTTGATATTCAATTAAAATTCAGAATGCATTTCGATTCATTAAGGGGCGTAGCAACGCGCGCCGGGTTTGGCTAGTATTAAATAAAATAAAATAAAATTTTTTTTGGCTCAGCTGGGATTCGATGCCACGTTTATTCTAACCAGTATAGACATATGTACGTATTTTATATGAGATGAATGCTGATACAAACAATTGTTATTGCATGACTACACGTTGTGAAGGGTATATAAGATTCGGCGCGGCCGAATATAGGACTGCTATTTTTTTTTTTAATTTTTTTTTTATTTTTTTTTTTTTGTTTTATATTTATTATATATATTTTAATTATTTTTTTTATTTTTTTTTTAATTTTTTTTTTATTTTTTTTTTTATTTTTTTTTAACATACATACGTAAATTTATAATTTAACAATGGGATGTTTTTATATATGTATGTTTTTTATATGTATGAACGTATTTCATATGGGATGAATGGTGATACAAACTACTGTTATTGCATGACTACACGTTGTGAAGGGTATATAAGATTCGGCATGGCTGAATATAGCGCTCTTACTTGTTTTAGGCTACAGCCGTTTAACGTTTAATTATTGGACAATTCATCATTTACTATTGCACTCGTCATTTGACTGTTTATAAAACAGTAACAATTAAAAAGGGGTTGTATATTTCTTGCTTACATCTCAGTAGGTTATGAACCGATTTTCGTAGTCTGCATTACCTACTTTCTTCCAAATATTTCTCAAAGTCTGATTAATACTACGTACGAGTATGCGCAATACAAATGGTTTCAACTAACACATGAACAAACGGACTTTCAGATAATATCAACTTTATGGGGTTCAAAAACGAATTTCGAAAAAATTACAAACTCAATGACAAAAACATACGTTACCAGCTAAGATAAAGATTATAAAAGGAAACTTTAAAATTTAATGCTTTGCGTTTTATTTCTCTTTTGGAGAATATAACTTATATTTTGCTAATATACAAATTCATATTGCCTCCGTTTATGAAAATGATTTTCTATCAAATGTTGATGTATAAACCTCTAAAAGAGCTGTTTTAGTTTTTTTGAATTAGACCGACATTATGTATGTATGTACATATATTATGCTTACTAATAAATTTACACCTGTATGTGTTAAATTGAATGAATCTATTTGTTTTGAACGAAACTTTTGCCAGAACAACAATTTTTATTAAGAGTTTTCTGCAGCACAATTCATTAATATTTAAAAATACATATGCAGAACAGGCATATCAATATACAAAATTTACGATTTTTAAAATTTTGCTATGCAAACACTATATGATGTGACAACTCAGTAAAAAATATTCCACACAAAAACTTATTAATTAAAAAACCTAAAATTAAATTATTAAAGACTTCAAACAGTTTTGTCTAGACTAAAGTTTTGTTCGAAACACATGGCAGAATCCACTTTTAATAATGTAACGAATATTAATTTTGAAGGATTCACGAATGCAAATGGGAAAATGTGCCGCCAATATATGAAAATATTTTATAACCATTTTTGATTGAAGATTAACCTGACCGTTGCAGCAACATAAAAAAAATTATTGCTTGAAATTGTTTTATTAACTAATTACTTTATTTATATTCAATTTTTAATTATATTTTATGTAATTACTAGAAAAGCCCGGCGCGCGTTGCTACGCCCCTTAATGTATCAAAATGCATTCTGAATTTTAATTGAATATCAAGTGCAAAACCTAAAAATTGTAATTTTTTTTATGGGCGTGGCCCTGCCCACTTTTCTATTTACGAAATTGTAAAGTCATCGATCAAGTGCAAGTAACTAAAAATGATAACAAATTTTTTATGGGCGTGGCCCCGCCCACTTTTTTTCACCCATAAACACTCCCTGGAATGTGTACAACAACTTGCCAAAGTTTGAGTCCGATCGGTTTTACAGTTTCGGAGTCTATAGCTAACACGCACACACATAGAGTTTCACTTTTATATATATAGATTTTTTTAAATTAATATTAAAATTGTTTGAAAAACAAGAAAAGGAAATTAAAGGCATTCACAGATGTTTTCACATTTCATACAGAACTGTTTTGCTAAAATTTAAATATTTTTCACAATTTTCCCGACTGTGTACGAATTTGAACGATTTTGTTGACCAAAAGAATCATGAAGTGCACGAAATACATTTTGATTTGAAAGAACATTTTCATAAAAAGCCTGAATAACTTTAACGCGTTGCTTGATTGTGTATCTTTCCATGGTTCAAATTGAGTTGGTCTGAAATTGAGAAATCTCGAATGAAATGCAGATAAAAGACTTGACGTTTAGGTGTGGTTCGCATTCAACATCGGCCCTTAAAATTTAACCACCCTTTATATATGTTCAGATGTATGTATATACATGAGTCTTGCCAATATATTAAATGTGAATGTTTGTATATTTGGATGTTTAGATGTTTATATCTATGTATGTTACTCAATCACGCAAAAACGGCTGAACGGAATTAACAAAATTTGCCGAATTTATAGGTAACAACCAACCAAACAACACATGGTAACTATATAGACAAAGTCGGGACACACGCTAATTAGTACATACATATACTTATAATAGCATGTTATATTCTAAATATTATAAAAAACTTAAGCGTTATTACAGATACATATGCTCAATTTGAATTGTTGTCAAACCCTGAGAGATATATTTTCTTGGATCCAAACCTTAATTTTTTCACTGCATCAAATTAAATTTTTATACCAGTAAAATTTTCTCTGTATAGGTTGCAAAAATCCTGACAAAAAAATGCTGTTATCAAATCCTAGATTTTAAGGTTTTCATGTATTTAAATATGTATGTACGTGTGTATATATTTTTTTAAATATGATTTATAGTTTTTTACATAAGTATGTGTGTAGGTATGTTTATGCACAGTTAGATAACTCGTGATATGTTATTATTTTAAAATATTTGTATGCATTTAAAAAATAAATAAATTTCTTTATAAAATTTACATACTCTTCCTCGTTTTGATGATTTAAGCTCAAATAGATTCAGTTATCAATTGATCTAATTGATTCAATGGATATTTAAAAAATTAATTGAATAAATCCTTAAATTCTAACCGTGTTTAGTTGAGTTAAAAAAAATTTTAATTTTTTTAATAATTTAAATTAACGTTATACTATTTAAATTGAGTTTTTTTGTAATATTATTATGATTAAATAATAATTCATTCAATCAAACAAATTAATTTAATTAAACGCATCGTTCACTTAATTGGAGCAATTATTTTTATTTTCGCTCAAGTTAATTTTTAAAAAGAATATGAACCTAAAGAAGACCCTCATTTGATAGGAGAAGGAAAAAAGACAAATTTTAAAATAATAAATAAATTGTAACATTAATACTAATTTCAAATTACGAACGAGTATGGTAGCTGGTTTCGAAAATTCATTCCACTCGGCTAACATCGAAACATTTCTTCAATATTCTTAAAATGATTACAATTTAATTTAATATAGAAAACTTTTTTTTAAGAAATTAAATAATAGAATAAATAAATTAGAGCCAAGAATAAAAATGATTTACAGTAAATTTAATATATAATGTCCACATAAAATATTAATATATAAATAAAATGAATGTTTTTCAACGTACGGTTCGGTTCAAACACTTCTTTTATTCTATTTTTATAAAAATTTTAAGTTTTTAGTTTTACGAGTATCTATTTAACTATTATTTAAATTTGGTAAATTACCGCAAATATATAACATGTGTGTGTGTGTGTGTTAGATTATCCTTCTTGAAAATCAATACCATTGTCGGTATTTTTACTAATTAAAATATTTCCCTTTATTTTTGGCTTTTGTCTGCAAGGTATTTCAAAAACACAAAAGCAACAGCAACCAAAAACAACAATTTGAACAAAAAACAAACTGACAGACAAACAAGCAAACGAACAGGATGCCAAAAGACATAAACAATGAAATGAGTCGTAAATGAATAAAAACTTAACATGTTCAAACCTTTACAAAGGCGGAACTAAAAATTAACCTTCAACTTCATATCTAAAAAAAGAAAAAGAAAAAACAAAAACAAACTTAAAATAAAATCATACAAATAAAACATGTCATAATTTCTGTCAGTCTTATAAAATTTTTTTATTATAATTAAATTCAATTAAACTGAAATAACGTTATAACGAATGTGTTGTACCCTACAGCTTACTACACCATGGACATTTGGGTTAATTTTGTTTTTCTTTATGTCATATAAAAGTATTTATTTCGCAAAAGTGTCACAATTGGTAAAAAGTGATTGCTTTTCTTAAAAATAATAAAAATAAATGTAATTTAACAGGAGAAGGTAAAAACGTTATAGAAAAAAAAATGTCTTTAGTAACTGTTGTTATTTTTGAGACCTATGCCGTCAGTTTTAGTGTCGAGGTGAATTTGTGTGAAATGTATAGAAGTCACTGAAGGACTCACTTTCGTAGAGTATACGAGTCCTTGTATATAAATACTTGTGACCATCCACATACAGTACATAAGTACTTATATTGTTATTAACGAGAGTGCAATAACTAATTCATTTCAGGTATATGTTTAATTATAGCAGCGGGATATTTGTTCAATTTTAAACAGCATGAATGCATCTTATTTAAATTCTTTAAATCCTTTTTGCCTGCATAAATGTGTGCGTTGCGCAAACAATAGGTTTGAATTATAATTTTAGGCGCCGCATATCAATTTACGAACTCAATTACAAGCATAAATATTTCCTTATATACTTCGCATATTGTGTGGTGGGTACAGGCCCATACATATTTTTAATATAAATGCACATACATACATACATTTATACATTTAAAACATATTAAATAAACTAGTTGTAAATAAATTGGGACATAGTTCATATAGTTTTCACACTTAGGCAAATATTGTAGCTTTAGTTAAAGTTAACAATATTACAATCTTTAACTAATTTTCTTTATCACTTACATATATCAATATTTGCAGCATTATATTCGCTGTAAAATTAAGTTAATCCTTTTTAAAATATGGCATTACAGAAAAAAACCAAACAAACGATTATTTACAAAAAAAAAAATACAATTGTTCTTAAAAATACATACTCGTATGTATGTAGTAGCAACATGAAATACACTAGCATTGCCTCACGTAATTTAAGCAATTCTCAAGCTATTAAGTACAACTGGCCTTAAGAACTATTTATCTTCAACAATTAAAAAAAAATTGATATTTAAGTTCTTTCGTTGTGAGTTTTTTTCCAAACAATTTACTTTTAATAATTTATAATTTTTTTTTTTTTTGCATAAAATATTATATTTTTAAAAAAAATAATTTCCATGGTTTTGAATAGTAAAACAGAAATTATTTATACATTTGTATATTGTTAGATAACTAAAGAACTTTAAGCAAAAAAATTGATATCCATTCATTTATTTATATTTTAAATTAAAAATCTTATTTTATTTCATTTACAAATTATGCAAAATGTTCAACCACTTAAAGTTTTCTCATATTATGGATTTGATAACAAATAAAATAAATTTAAATTCAGTTGTGGACGAAACTGCGCCTGGCGCACATATCATATAAAGGTTATCAGGTTATACCGACGATCGAAAAGCTGGACCTATTAAGCATCAATTCTTACAGGAGGAAAAAATCAATGAGAATTGTATTTTGTCCCGCTGGGTTGGTTTGTTGTTTTTCACAATCACAATCACACTCACATTTATATTTTAGATAATAAAATTGTTTCTAGACCCCCAAAGGCAATATTTACATTTTAGCTTATTTGTTATAAGCAAAACAAAAACAAAAAAAATGAATAAAAATCAAACAAGAATAAAATGTTACTTTTATGAGTTCTTTGTTCTCGATGTTCGAAAGAAAGGTATGAGTAGAGTAGAAACAATAAAGAGAAAAATATTACAATTTAACTGCTTATTAAATACGCATAAACAACTTTTGTTGCAAACAAAACTGTCAATGAACAAACGACAACAACATCAAACCGCCCAATTCTCCCTCCCACAATACGAATGGATGAAAAATAAAACGCATGCATTATTACGAAGGAGTTTTATTAAAGGACTCTTGGTTTAGCAGCTAATTAAATATATTGGGACACGTGACTCAAAAGTAAATACTCGTACAAATACAATGCGAGTACACGCATTGACGGTGATTTTTTTCTCTAAAATTTGTTATTGTTGGTTGATGTGACATTTGACAAACTAAGTGTTTTAGAAAAATTTTCACAGATTCTTTTCACAAAAAGAAGTAGCAAAATTCAGCTTTGAATTCATTTGATTCAATAGTTTTACGGTCACATGTTTAGTATTACATTACATTATGATTTTTGACGTTGAAATAAAAACCGTTATTACCAATGCAAGTAATTATATTTGTGTGTGTGTGTGTGTGTGTGTGTGTGTGTAAAAATGAACTGGTAACAAATTCGATGAACAAAAACATCAAACACGTGTGTTATTAACACAAACATGTGATTAGTTTAGTATTAGTGTCAAACTTAAACAATACATACATGTAGACATCGACTACACCATGTACTTATATTAACTTTCACGTCTTTCAGAATTATATATTATATTATATGTAAGTATGCCACTAGATTCCGTATGCGAATTTTTTATTTGCAACAAGAACTTAACTAATTTAAAAAACAAATAATTTGTTAACTCAGAAAATATCGAACAAAAAAATTTGGAAACAGTACAAAAAAAGGTTTCTTTGTTTGAGAAATTAAAATTTTTTTTCTGGTACTCGTATTCCTGTATTGAAAATCAACAGCATAGAAACAAATTATTGAAAATTTTTTTTTATTAGATCAAAGAAATCGCTTGTTATAACGCCGAATTTTTTCTTAAGTTATAATTCACCGGTATTATGATCCCTAATCAATTGTTTTTTGCTCCGCTCCTTCATTCATTTATTAATATGTATGTATAAGGTAAAGTGTCTGAATTAATTAAAACGCAAAATGAAATTATTATCATCTTTGTTTTTGTACGGGCATTACCTTTGAATTATCGGCAATTTCTCAAGGCTTTTAAGTTTAAGCGACAATTGTATGTGCGATGCCGGCTTTAAAAATATATAATGGCATCCAATTACTTTTTGTTGGCTTTATTTTCTCAAACAATCATCACAACTACTGTATACATTTACTATTGTTATAAAGTAATACGCTTTATCTTTAGTAATTCGTTTCATACATGTATGTATGTATGTATGTGATTTAAAAAATTTTTTGAATTTTTACCTAATTAAAGTTGAATAAAAAATACCGTACTTTATCGTACTGTTTATCAAATTAAACAAATAAGTTTTTAACAATTATAAGCTTTTGGCAACAACTAAAGTGGCAGTTGAAATATGGCATTTTAATTCTTAAATCCTTAATCTTCCACTAGTGAATGCTGGACATTTTCATAATACATGCGCTGCTATCTCAGCATCATTTAGGCACATTCTACAAACATCATCATCTTCCATCGTCATCTTTTTCAGATGATATTTGAAGGTTCCAAAGCATAATTTCCAGCTATCCCAACGATTTCTTTCGAGTTAAAGAATACATTCTAGCATTAAAGAGAAGTGAAATTCATACACAGCATTTCGCTGAAGCATCCCATAGCTTAACGTTTGCACTATGCTACCAACTATTTTACGAATTAGTCCCTACACGCAAAGAAAAACCATGGTTACGACATGATCACGACAGTCATATTATTTTTTCTAAAACAATATTTGGTTGTCGAAAACAAGTAATAGTTATTTTTGTTTCATTTCATCATATATTTTGTCACGATAATCAAGCATTTGTTTGAATCGTATCATTTAATGTTTACTTTGCCTAAAAATTTCGACATGGTTGTTGTTTTAAAATAGTATGATTTAAAAAAAATAAATTGTCAAAAATAACATTATATGTATTCAAAAGCATTGAAAATTGCAAATAATCATTAAATAATAGGTGAGACAACAGTATGATTACAAGTTAATC